>BCLG01000285.1:65995-109601 GCA_001602295.1 Zoysia matrella
CGGGGCGGCGCGCGCGGCAGCAGCGGCCGACGGCTTGACTGTCAGGTGGCACGGTGGCGGCATCCTCTTCCTCGGCTCCCCCACTGCAGCACAATCAATCAGGTTACAACCAAATTGATTTCCCTTTTTCTTAATTTTCATTCTAAGCTTTCTAGCATAGCAAATTATTAACTTTTCTACACAATTGAGTTGCTTGATTGCAGATTTCTGAAATATGAAAAGAGATGAAGATATTGCTTCAATTTTTCGAAAAATTGCAGCAAAGAAAACTTCTTCATCTTCGCCTTCAGTTCTGTCCATGGGTGCCCATAAGGTACGTAGGCTTGCCCATAAAGTACATAAGCTTCAGTTCGCCTTTAATTCTCCTTCAATTCAGTCTTTCAAGTTCTTTTGCTTAATTTGATACCCATAAGGTACGTAGGCTTGCTGAATTTTACCCAAATAATTTTTTAAGCTCAGATTTGATAAGACTTGGAGCCCCTGTTTGGGGGAGCAGTAGCTTCTCTGCGTTTCCTAAAAGCGACGTTTTGGAAATCCAATCTCGCTTATCCAAGAAGCCGAGTTTCAGATAAGCGAAGGTTGATTGTTTGTCGTCCCCAGCTTTTGAGGAGAACAGGCGAGTGGGTGGAGTCAGCGAGGAAGCATACCTCCCCTGCAGCTGGTAGATCTGGCAGCCGCCGGCCTACTTCTCCTCGGGGGCAGCCCATCAGACAAGGTCTTGGGGCATTGAGGGTGACGCAGAAGCGCGAGCTCGTCGGGCGTCGCAGACTAGCGTATCGGGCGGCGCAGCGGGGCGAGCTCGTCGTCCCGAGGTCAGGACGCGCGCGATGGGGGCGAGTTCGTCGTCGAGGTTCGGGGTGGCGCAGCGGGGCGAGCTCGGCCTCGAGCACGGCGGCGTCTTCTCCGGTGCCCGGCATGGCAGGGCGAGCTCGTCCTCGGGGCGCGGCGGCATCTTCTCCGATGCGGGGCACGGCAGGGGGAGCTCATCCTCGGGCGCAACGGCATCTTCTCCGCAGACGCGATCTTTTCCTCGGGTGCGGTGGGCAGAGAAAAAGCGGAGAAGCGACGCTGAGGCGCTCCTTCGCGTTTAGTTCATTCGTCGGGTTTCACGGGCTTTTACGGATTCTTCGGTTTGCATAAGCGAAACGTTTGGCGTAGCTTCCGCAGCTTTTTTCATTTTGAGAACGCAGAAGCTAAAAAAAGCTTCCCCAAACAAAGGCAAAATGCAACTTGATAACTATATTGTGATATGAGAAAGCAAGATAGCTTACAAGACATAAATAATCTTGTTGAGCTCTAAGTCAACCTTGTGGAAACAAAAAAGGCATAATGTTTATGATTTGGTATACTTGCTTTTTAAATTGGTGTTGATTCTATCTATGGCGACAGCAAGTGTTGAAAGAGTATTTTCATATATGAATTTTGTCAAGAATAGATGGAAAAATAGGATGAGTGACAGCCTTTTAGATGATTGTATGCTTACTTTTATTGAGCGAGATATTTTATTGAATGTGAAACAAGAAGATATTATCAATTCCTTTATGGTCATCAGAAAATGTATGCTCAACAAAAACAAGAAGTAATTTGTTATCTCTCTTTTATTATGTTTGTAAAGTAATTATATTTCGCTTGAAATTATGTTACAAACTTGGCACTTATGTTTGTAAGATGTTTTATTTGGCTCGAACTTCTGTTATAAAGTTGACACTTTAATTTTGTTGTGTGAACAAAAAAAATTTCGGCCCACTGAATTCGAAAGCTAGCTCCGCCACTGTCGGAAAGTCTTCATCATGCATCTTTTTGTCAACATTGGATGGAGATTTAATCATAGAATTGCTTTTTAATTCCTTCTGCGCTATATTAGCGCTTTATTTTACTTGCTGTTTCGTTGTTGCTATTGTAAGAACAGAATCTAACATGAGACCAAGGATGGAAAGACTTTTTCCAATATCTATAAAAAATCTATGCCTCGTGGCTCATCTGCAGCCGCAAAACGAACAACTCTTCTTCGTTCCCGCGTTGAATCTGTGCAGTTGTGACGCAACGACTAATAAGTGTTCGGACGCATGCAGTTGCAGCTATATCAGAACGGACAATTAAATTATCCAACTGTTACGTTGAGTTTAATTTGGAAGTCAAGACGAATGGAGTGTGCAGTAATAACATTAGAGATCTGCTATAACTTCGAAAGAGCGTTTTTCAGGCAAAATATTAGTTGACTCTCGATGGTGACCTCCCGAACTAGACTCTGGCGATACGCTTGGCACAATGTAGTAAAAACTTGGTATTATACGAAAAATGCTCATCTATTATCTGCTTAGATATACTTCCTCCATCCTAAAATATGTATCATTTTAGACTTAAATCAACATTTGATCATTTGTCTTATTAAAATGTTTTCGTGTAAATATACAAATGAGCTAGTCATGATTAAAGGTTTTGTGGTAATAAAGTAATTTCAAATAAAATAAATAATATTTTTAGAAATTTGGTACATAATATGAATAGTAAAAAATTAATGTCTAATAGTCTAAAATGACACATTCTTGGACGGATGAAGTATTGTGCAACTAATCCATACATCATTAACTGCAAAACAAATACTATGAACTAATTGTTAGCTGACTAAAAAATTTATCTTCTAAACGGGTGGACTTTAGTCCACCTATGAACTAATTATTTTTCTATTAGTCTATCGAGAGGGATTAATAATTCGCAATTAAAAATAAGAAGTCTAAAACACCCTCAACAGTCACTGAGCTAACATTTGGTACCGGATTCAAACAAATACAGACAATTAGTCAGGTTTAATAATTAGGTGACAATTAGTCACCTGGATCAGAGTTTGACACTCCATAGTGGAGCTTCCAAAAGGGAAAAAAATCCGTGACGTACAGTTTTTTTTTAATCTCCGTGTCTATTTTCTCGTGTGGCGTCCGCTTTTTGAGTGTTGCTTCTGTGGTGAAGCCTTTACCGCATTTTCAGACTTTTTTCTTAGATGTCGCATTTACAGATTTGCTTCCGGTGACGCTGACGTCCACTTTTGAGTTTTGACGCACTACAGTCTACAACCTGACCGGCCGCCCGGACGACAACCGCGACGAATACCGATCCGCAGCACAGGCCCCCCAGAGCTGCCGCATTTTAAACGACCAACCAAACCTAAGTCGGCTCACAAAGCTAATATTCTCTTTATTTTTTAATTGATATCACTGTTGACTTTTAAATTCAACTTTGAGCATTCGTCTTATTAAAAAAAAATTTGATAAACTTCACATATTTTAATGTAATTTGATTTATTATTAGAATTATTTGAATCACAACTTAAAATTTTACATATTCGAGCAAATTTTTTTAATAAAATAAATAATCAAAGTTAAATTAAGAAGTCATCGATGACATCAATTAAAAAACGGAGGGAATATGGGTTAATGGCTGGCGTCGACGCAGAAAGCATCCACGAAGACGGATGGGGGTACCACTAATCATCAAGCTGACGACAGGGAAGGATTTTTGGTACGATCTTGTTGCCTCTTCATTTTCAGATGGCGTTTGGGTATATGAAAATGGGAAGTAGGATAGGGATTAGGAAATGAATAAGTGGTTGAGGTTTAATAAAATAGATGAATGAAAGATTAAGATTTTGTTTCTTTATTTTCCTTTCCCTATCCTTTGCTCTTCAAATTGCCAAACATCACCTCAGGGAAGGCGACGTTCAACAGAATTGCTAGTTTCGCAGGTATCAAGCATGCGACGCCATGGCTTCAGTTCAGCTCGAGATTTTGTTTGTACTGCATACTTTCAAATTTTGCTTCTAGTAGTAGTGTAAGCAAACAATATACTAGATTTTTTTGTCTGTGATTCAATTAGTTGAACCATTAAAAATTTATAATCTCACAATCTACTTTCTCGTCACTTTTCTTGTATTTTATCTCACATCTAATATGCAGTCTTGAAATCTACTTGTTTTTTTTTCGCTTGTATCACAACCTTATCGGTGTATTATTAATAAAAAAAAGTATTTTTAAATTTATTAAAAGTCAAACTTTTTAATTTTGACTATTAATAATCAAAAATTTATTATATATTTTATTATATATAAGTTATGTCACTTTTCTTGTATTATTTATAATAAACTTTTATAATATGAAACTTTTATATTAAAAATATTTAATTTTTTAAAAATATTATTAATTAATGTTAAAAATAATTTTAACTAAATCTAAAAATATTTATATTTTAAAACAGAAGAAGCACTCACGAACCTTTTTGCATGTGCAGAGTTCAATCGTATGAACAGAGGAAGATACGACCAGCAGATTCTCAAACTGGATATCCGCTTGAAGCAGAAGCTCAGAATGAGACATCGAGACACATGTGCGGATGAAGACGAGAGGGACAGGGCAAAGGTCGTATCGGCGCTGCCTGATCGTTCAGTAACGCCAAGTCGCCAACTTATGTACGATCGCAGCTAAGGGCGACCACCGGCCACCCTTTTTCCTGCAGGGGCCGCGAAAATCTTCGTTTCGTCGTCGCTTCCCGCAAGCCAGTGCTTTGAAAGCGGTGCGAGAGGATCGTACTTAGCTGGTCGGGTTGGAAAGCTACCTGCGCCGTACACAGATTAGTGGTGGAAAATGGTGGAGGAGGTGTCCCCATACACATACCGGCTGATGCTGGACGGAGAGGGGGACCCAATTTGTTGTTTCATATTATGGGCTCTTAAGAACCGTCATAGGGCTCAGTCTGAAAAGCCGAACTATTTACTTTATGTCCCGATACAAGAATTATAGAATTGTAATCTTATAACAATACTGTCACATGCAATGTTTAAGGCTACGACATATTGAAAAAGTATTTTTTTTCCTTAAAAACAAATACGTACTAATGTTAAATTCTTTTTTTGCATAAAACCAGAAGGGAAAAAAAGTACAAGAATTCTACTATATTCTGAAATGGAACTTTGAAAAAAATTCATTATTGCCAATTCAAAAGCATCTCTCGAAACTATGCTATATTTGTACAAAGTTCACTAATATTTCCTTTTCCTATAATGTCTTCTGCTGCTTAATTATATGGATAATATGTGACCCCAACGAACCAAATGAACCAACACAATTCCAGTTTGCACTAACAATGTTATATTTTGAAGTTAAAAATAGTGTATATTAGAAACTAACACCGTTATATGCTTTCATGTTAAAATAGTGTATGCTCAAATTGACAAATATGCAAACTGAAATTATGTTGGTTCATTTTTATAGGAAAGGTAATATAATTATTTCACCTCTCACTTAACTCCGTTAACGGAAGAGAAAAAAAAAGAACAAAAAGTTACATTCGCTCTAGATAGCAAATTCAAAATAAAAAGAGTCAAAGCGGTAACGTTTTTAGGGCAAGGAAGTAATTCTCTCAACCTTATATTTCTTAATGTTATAACTACCTCACAACAGACTAAAGACATTATAAGCCCATTTGGCAAAGCTTTTGAAATGAGCCGAAGCCCTGTCAAACAGGCTACTAATTTACATCTGCAAATGTGAGTATTTTTAGGTTTAATAAAAGACAATTTTTTTAACTAATACTATCTTATAAGATTAAACAATTTATAGTACAAAGAATTATACCTATTATAAAAGTTAGTGTATGATAAACTCAATAATATAATACATATATATATGATAAAATATTGTGGTTTTATTATTAATAATTAAAAGTGAAATGTTAGCTTTGACGAAATTTAAAAAATACATACTTATATTTTAGGACGGATGAAGTATGGCGTCGCGCCACATAAGGGTTGAGGACTAAATCCGCTTCTGTTGGTGTCACAACTACTAACAGATACCGACATCTCTGCCTCGTGGCTCAGCTGCTGCCGCAAATGATTTCTTGTTCGCTCCCACGTTGAATTTATATATGCAGCTATGCCTCAACAGAGGAAGAAACCCACGATTTATCGATTGATTGATCGAGCCGCGCGCAGTTGCGGCTACCAGCATGTGCAATTATTTTATCCGGTGCTAAGTTGATGGAGTTTGGAAGTCAGCACCGATCGAGTGTGTACTGTGTCGTAGGAGTACTAAGAAGGGATGGTGATTGCTACGACTCGGACCGCATTTTTCAGGTAAAATATTTGTTTGACTACGTACCGAGGGCCACGGATGACGCGCGATTGTGACGTCTCGAGTTACCGACTCCGTTTCAAAATATAAGTATTTTTAAGTTTGAATAAAGTCAAAAAATATTAACTTTTATCAATAATATTTAGAAAATTACATAATTTTTAATGTAAAAATATTTTTTTATATGAAAATTATTTATTGATGAATTCAAAAAATATAATTTTTATATGATAAAATATTATTAATTATATACTATTAAGTAGTCAAAATAATAAAAGTTTGACTTTGACTAAATCTAGAAATGTTTATATTTTGGAACGGAGGGAGTTGATGTTTGGCATCACTCTTTTGCTTCCATGGTGTGGAATTGATTTTATTCCATGATTTTTAGTAGCGTGGATAAATGTTTCTCGTAAGGGTTTAAATAGTTGCACCTAAGATTACCTCATGAGTCTTTTTAATTTAAAAAATAACTAATTTTTAAATGTAAAGAGGGTTTTGAATACTTATTTTATTTTTTAGCTAAGAAGCTTTAGAGGGTAACTTATGGTCCCCTAGTTTCTCATACTTCCTCTGTTACGAATTACTTGTCATCCCATACTTGAAAGAATAGATGAAAAAAAAGTAGAATGCACTGAAAACGAGGAGAGAGACAGAGATAAAGATCTATTAGGAATAGAGAAAATTATATTGAGAGGCAAAGATGATAAGTAAATTAATTAGAAAAATTTGAACACTCTAAGATGACAAGTAATTTGGGATGCAAGGAGTATTATTATTTACTTACTTCTAAAATTCTTATTGCTGACTACTCCCTCAGTCTCAATAGTATTTTATTTCTAGATTTTGTTGACTACGGCTTTAACTAATAATTTTTATAAATTTGATTAACTTGATCAACATAAAATTTATATTTTTAGATCCAACATAAAAAAATATTTTGTAATATATGATTTATATAATTATAAAATAAAATAAATTTACAAAACATAAGAATAAATTTATTTTGGGACGGAGGAGTAGTTAAAATTTGAAATATATAGCGACAACAATTTTAAAACAAATGGTTTACGTTTGTAAAGTCTGGCTTTCGTGTCTATCGTCTATTGTGAGCAACAGGAAATATAGTTGTAGGGTTATTGTGGTCGGTAGCTATTGAGCAGACTGACGCATACTTATGCCTAACCGGATCATGGTCGGAGGGGAGAATCGTGCAAATATAGGCCTCCTTTAGATTAGATTGGAGGAAAATTTTCTAATTTTTACATTTTTGTGTAAAATTAAATTAATTCCTGTGAAATTTTTTTACGACTCCCGTGAAAATTTTGCATTCTAACAGCCATACTGTACTACGGACGTCGTGTGTGCATCACCCCGTCAGTATGACCAACCTCGGCCAAGGAATCTAACTTAACTAGGCACACGTACGTACGGCTACCTCATGCATTACAATTGAAGCAACAAAAGTGAAATGGCGCACGCCCATTGTCATTAATCCCACGTTTTAAATGGGGCCTAATTGATACACTCTTATCAGGGTTTAGAGAAGAAGAAAATGTAAAGGCAAATTATTTTGAACGATTGAGATGATCCTCAACCAGCCATGGGCCTCTGTTTTATAGTAGAGGGATAATCTTATCCCGTAGGGGCAACTAATCCCACGAGTTAGAAAAGAAATTAGAATCAATCAGCTGAAAACTTAGCTAAATCAGCATTAACGGAGTTTCCGGTAAAGTGCCAGACACTCCGGTGACTGGAGTCTCTGGTAAGACGTCGGAGGTTCTGTCGTGTAATTTCGGGAACCCTAGAGGGCTCATCGGAGACTTTAGTGACGTGTCGGACAGTCCGGTGGGCTAAATGCCCAAACCCGAGAGGGCTCACCAGACACTCCGGCAACGTATCGGACATTTCGGTGGGCTAAGTGCTCGAACCCGAGAGGGCTCACCGGACACTCTGACAACGTGCCAGATACTCTAGTGGTCCTGTGATTTTTGGGTGTTAACATATGCCTCCCTATTTTTTGGTGAAGTTTGTACACCATAAAATATTTAAGCACCTAAAAACCTCTAAGGGCGATGATTTTCTTGACTCATCGGCCATTATATTCAATTTTGGCAACGATGTTCTTCACATCGGTCACTTTTCTCTTACGCTTCTTGCTATACACTTAGATGATACTTTTTTAAGTATCGGTCATTAAGGGCCATAGGTAATGATTCTCCGCGAATATCTTTCAACATGTATGTGTTTCCGGCGATGACTTTTACTATTTGGTATAGCCCATCTCAACTAGGAGACCATTTTCCGAAGTTGTTGCTTCTTGAGCCTACGGGCAGAATAGTTTTACAAACCAATTCGCCCACCTGAAAAGTTTTGACTTTCACCTTTTTATTGTAGGCTTTAGCAACTCTAGCCTTGTCTTTCTCAATTTCTCTCAAGGCATTTAAACGCTTATCGGTGACTTCATTGATATTGTCTAGCATTAGAGTTCTATACTCATCGGTGAATAAATCATTTTGTTTGGCTAACATTGTAGCTCCTAGATTTATCTCGACGGGTAAAACGGTCTCTTGTCCATATACAAGCTCATAGAGCGTTACTTAGTTGCCCTATGCCTAGATATCCGATGAGCCCACAATGTATCTGATAAGACTTCATGCCATCTCTTGGAATGGTCTTCTATATTTTTTCTTAATGAGTTTAATCAACGTTTTGTTACTAGACTCGGCCTGACCATTGGCCTGAGCATAATATAGAGATGAATTGAGTATCTTAATTCCGTAGGATTCGGCAAACTCTTTAACATGAACGGACGTAAAGGAAGTACCCTGGTCGGTAGTTAAAGTTTGAGGTATGCCGAACCTATGAACAATATGCTCGGAAAGGAACTCAATTATCTCTTTGGGTGTCATATTCTTGAGAGCCACTGCTTCGGTCCATTTAGTGAAGTAATCCATTGCGACCAACACGAAACGATGTTCCTTCGAAGATGGATGATATATTTGCCCTATGAAGTCTAATCCTCATCCTCGAAATGGCCATAGTTTTATGATGGGGTAAATCGTGGCGACGGGTGTCAATTGAATGTTTTTAAATCTTTGGCACTCTTCGCATCCTTTGTAGTAGCGGTAGCAATCGGTAATCATGGTTGGTCAATAGAATCCGACCCTACTTAACAACCATTTCATTTTTGGAGCCGATTAATGCGTAGCACAAATGTCTTTATGAACTTCCCCCATAGCTACTCTAGCCTCGTCATCACCCAAACATTTCAAAATAAAATCATCTCCCATTCGACGATATAAGCCACCATCGATCAAAGTATACTTAAAAGCTACATGCCGAACCTTCCTATCTACACTTTGGGTTGGGCTACGAATGTATGAAATTATAGGTGACTTCCAATCAAACGATTCGGTACTATCACGGTTTGACGTGTTAGTATTCGAACGGTCTAATTTCAACACCTCAAGCATCGGTTTCTTAATGACTGAAAATCTACCTTTACCAATATTATGACCCGATGCTTATTGAGCCAATTTATTGGTTTCACTGTTTTCTAGTCTAGGCACATGATGTATGTTAAATTCATCCATTCTTCTAATGATGTCTAGTACTTATCTAAGATGGCATTCAATGATCCGTCTAAGCATTAAAAGTTTCTAAAAATTTGTTGCACTGCTAACAACGAATCACCGAAAGGCTCTACATGCTTAACCCACATAGACTTCTAACATCTCTAAACCGAACAACAATGCTTCATATTCGGCTTGTTATTGGTGCAATAATACTCTAATCGGTTTGAGAATTCAAAGTGTGCATCATGAGGAGATACTAAAACCACACCAACACATTGACCCTCTTTACAAACCGATTCATCAAAATATAACTTTCAAGGGGTAAAAGTAAAATAAGCAACATCTAAATAATGTTTTAAATCAATCCGATGTTCAACAATAAAATTAGCAACAATTTGGCCTTTCATGGATTTCAACGATTCATAAGCCAAATCATATTCAATCAATGCATAAGCCCATTTACCAACCACTAGAAATTTGCCTATGCAACATATGTTTAATAACATCAGTTTGACAAGCAACCACACAAGTGCTAGATAGCAAATAATGTCTCAACATGGTGCAAGCATGTTAAAAGAGAGGACATAGTTTTTCGATGAGAGTGTGCCTAGTTTTCGCATCCACCAACTGTCGGCTCACATAAGTGATCACGTACTCCTTTCTTTCGGCTTCTTGTGTCAAAACAGTATCAACCACATCATCTTCTGCCATTACGTAAAGACGGAAAGAGACTCCTCCCTTAGGCACCCTAAGCACAGGTAGCGAAGACAAGTGCTCTTTGATCTTCTCGAAAGCTTCTTTCTGTTTTGCCCCCCAAGTAAGTTCGGCTTCATTCTTTAGCCGAAAAATAGAAGTAAATGCATTAATCTTTCCCGACAAGTTGGAAATGAATTGCCTTAAGTAATTCACTTTTCCTAAAAAGCTTTTCGACTCTCTCTTACATGTAGGTGCTTGCACGTTTCTAATTGTTTCTATCTTCTTAGAATCTACCATACATGTAGGCGCTTGAATTATGAAACCTAAAATCTTTCCGTCCGATACACCAAAGCACATTTGAGTGGATTCATTTTTAAACCGAAATGACGCATTTGGTCCAAGGCAAGTTGCAAATCAGCCAAGTGAGAATCTAAAGCGGCCGATTTGATCACCACATCATCTATGTAAACCTTCATGATAACACCAAGCAAATCATGAAAGATAAAGTTCATGGCCCTTTGATATGTGGCACCCGCATTCTTTAACCTAAAAGTCATGACAACCCACTCAAACAATCTTACAAAACCAAAACATCTAAAAGTAGTTTTAGACATCTCCTCTTCGGCCATAAAGATTTGCTTATATCCCGCATTACCATCAAGAAAGCCAATAACTCTATGGCCAGAAGCATCAATAATCAATATATCGGCTATGGGCATAGGATACTCATCTTTAAGAGTGGCTCTATTCAAATTTCTAAAGTCAATGAAAACTCTAATCTTACTGGTGTTCCTCTTTTCCACCGGCACGATGTTGAAGATCCACTCCGCATACCTACAAGGTCTTATAAATTTCGCATCAAGTAATCGATTAATTTTCTCTTTAATCCGATCATGCATATTTGGGTTAAACCTACTCCCCGGTTGCTTAAAAGGTCTAAAACCAAATTTTATTGGAAGCCGATGATCAACTAACTCGCGGCTCAACCTGGGCATTTTATTATAAGACCATGCAAAACGGTCCACATAATCTTTTAGTAAACCGATTAACTTCACCTTATAATCGGCTTTCAGAGTTTTATTTATATAATTTGGTCTCGGATTATCATCGTTGCCAAGGTTCACCTCCTCAAGATGATCAGCCGATGTGAATTCTTGTTCGAACTTATCCATATCTTCTATTTTCTCGATAGCTTCGCACATTTCGTTCGTATTGAACCGATAGTGTTCCACTCTCTTTTGCAACCAATCAAAATTAGAATCCATTAAATCACATTATATGGTTGAGCCGATTCTCCAACGGCTTTACATTGACCGGTACAAAACCATCTCTAATCACGCTAAAAAAATCATAATCTGTCAAGTCTAAACCGGTCAAGCACTTGATGGTGTCATGTGGCAAAGAAGATGATTCGGCCATAGCAACACAAGCCGATGCATCCGCATGAACAACTTCTATATCATCATCAATCCATCGTATCAAGAATTGGTGTAAGGTAGACGGTACGCATCTATTGGCATGAATCCAATCACGCCCTAAGATCAAGCTATAACTATCGCGCACATCGGCAACAAAGAAAGCGGAAGCCATGGTCTTGCATCCAACAGTGAGTTCCATAGAAATGACCCCATTAGCCTCGAAAGGGTCTCCTCCTCCCACACCGTTCAAAGTCATATTGGTCTGGATGAGCTCGTCATCAGCCTTACCTAGCTTGTTAAATAAAGAATACGGCACTAGATTAACAATAGCACCGCTGTCTACAAGCATGTGAGAAATCGGTGAGCCATTAATATGACCTCTCACATAGAGAGGTTTCAAATAGTTTTCCGATTCTCGGGCTTTTCGAAGATAGCACTTTTCGGTCCAAAGTTGAATTGTGCCACGACTTCTTCTTTCTCTATAAGCGAATAATCGAAAAGGGATAAGTAAATGGTGTTATTATCTATACCTTTCTGAGACGGTGTAGGCTCGTAGTCCAAGAGGTCATCATCATTGAACTCGAACATATCGATGTCTCTCGTGGGCGAGGGCGCTGTGGAGTCCTCTCTTTAGACAGCGTCGGCCAAACCAAGTGGCTTCGGAGTAGCCTCCGCTTCCTCCGTCACCGGTGGAGTAAGGGCCTCGGGCTCCTTAACCCTCCACTGCTTACCTTGAGGGACCATCGTCTTGATCTCGTTGAAGACCTCATTCCTCTTTTTCTTCGTCTCCTCTTCTCGCATGTTCCAAAGGCACAGCCTTTGGAGCTTTCTATTTTGAGTGTGTGTCAAGTCAGACGGACACCACCTCGGTTGCGTGTACTTGTAGGAGCTCTTGCTGCTGCTAGGTTTATGGTCATGGGAAGCCTTTTCGACCGGATCGTCCAAGGTGATCAGCCCCGTGAAGACTCCTTCGATTTTGACATCGGTTGTGCCGATTTTTACGACACCTCCGGATGCACTCTCTTGATGAAAAACGGTGGACAGATCAGGTTCGTTATCTTGCTTCGGGCACCACTCTTTCTTAGGCGCTGTGGTGGAGCTCCCTCCTTGAACCTTGATCGGTCGAGAATCCGTCCGATCCGAAATAGGGTTGGAGAGCCTTGTGAAGACATCCTCTCTCGGTCCGTTTCACCCCGGATGAAATGGTGGGTATGGCATCAGTGGAACGTGCTTTGGTAGCATAGGCATCGGTGGCACGAGCATCCACGGTCCCATGTATGGATGCCACACCAGAAACAGTCAGCAAGGCATAGGATGAAACCATGGCGGCGGTACTCCGAAGCCATGTGGATGAAAAGGAGGAGGAGGCCCGTGCACATTCACGGTTGGCCTCATCTCCTTCCTAGGTGGGCTGCTCCTCTAGGTGGTGATTTTGATCACTTCATAGACTGATTATTCAAATCGATCTTTTGATTTTTGTACTTAGCCATGAGCCGGTCGAAGATTCTTTTAGGCCCCATCTTCCGATCTGTAGCTTTGCCTTGATTCACCTTTCACTTGCCCACTTCAGAATTCTTCTACTTTATCATCTTGGGTTATGGAGCTTGCCCCTCGGGTCTAGAGCCTTGGATGGTGACTTTTAGAGACTCTTGACCATCGAAGGATCTCTCGAGTACCACCTTCCTAGAGGCACCCTTCTCACTTAGAGAAATAGGCATCTCATCCCCGATGATCACGTTCTTCCCTTTGGTTGTATCGGCTTGATGAGGCCGAGTCAACACCTTAGGGTTGAGATCTAGAGTGTTGACGGGGAAAGGGTGCTTGTCGATCTGCATCTCCTTAAGACTCAATCGTCCCTCATTAAGGGTCGATTGGACCTATCGACGGAAAACATTGCAATCATTTGTAGCATGAGAATAAGAGTTATGCCATTTACAATATGCCCTACGCTTAATCTCATCTGCCAAAGTTAAAGTATATATGATCTTAATGTATCCACCTTTGTGCGTCTCATCAAACATTTTATCGCATTTGAGTGAAACACAAGCAAATGATTTGGCCTTAGAGGGCCAAATGAACTAGGCAGCCAAGATGTCATTGGAATCATCATCGGAGCTATCCGAATCACATTCCACGACATACACGCTACGGCGGGTCTTGTAGTCATGTTTTTTTTTGCTTCGGTTTTCTTGAGCCGAAGCCCTTTGTTGGAGGTGGGTGAGTGTAAGAAAATCATATCCCTCCAACTTTTCTCTAAGATGCGACCGTAAAACCACTAAAAGCTAGGTCGGCTAAGTCTTTTTCAGAAATTGTTAAATGAAAGCATCGGTTCTTAATATCTCTAAACCGCCGATGATAATCAACGACGAGTTCCTCTTTCTCTTGCCGAACCGATGTGTGACAACTTTAATTCGTTGTCCCCGAAATAAAAGTGGTAATGAAACTTGCGCTCTAAAGACTCCCACATGTATATTAATCCCGGGGACAATGATGAAAACCAAGAAAAAGCGGTTCCGGTTAGTGATAAAGAAAACAATCGTACTTTCAAAGCCTCACTAAAACCCGCTTCTCCTAGTTGTGCTATATATTGGCTAACGTGTTCCCAAGTGGTTTTGCTATCTTTGCCATTAAATTTGACGAAGTCAAGAACACGCCATCCAATGGGATATAGGACCGAATCAAAGTATACGGGGTACGATTTTTGATAAATCTGATCTCTTCCCTTGAGGTCTACCCCTAGCGTCTCACAAAATTTTTGTTTAAGTCCTTCTTAATGCGAGCCATACACTCCTCTATGTTTGCTGTGGGTGGCCTAGTGGATGTGCCCGGTGGTGAGGGATGTGTGATTATTTTCATGGCGCTAAATAATTCATGAGGAATGGGGCCATGAGGGATACCCGTAACGCTAGGTGGGATAGCTGGTGTGCTATATGTGACGGTACGGTAAGAAGAAACAAAATTAGCCAATTCATTCAATCAGCTAGTGGCCAGATTAGAGATGCTAGTAATTGGCTCAATGCTAGCGGGAGACACTACCAAAGCACTAGTTTGCCCATGTGACAGAAAACTAGTTTGCCCACTAAACGAGTTCAACGGCTTGCCATACGGCGGTTGTTCTACACTTGACGTAGTAGGCGCCGATGCACTAGTATTAAGACCTACATGCACAACATGAGACGATGAAGCAATACTAATATTTTTATATTTAGACAAGTTTTTTTGGATCATGTATTGCATATCGTTCGTCAAGACCTTTTTCATATCGGCAAAGTAATACGAAAGGTCTTCAAAAGTAACGGGAGGGTACGAAGATGTCCTTACATTGGCGGCACCCATGGCCGCGTCGTCGTCGACGGCCGAAAGAATGGCACCTTCACTTGTGAGATCGCGTGATATGTCACGAGGTCCCAATCTTCACCACGTAGGATGATCAACAGATAACTAGCTTCAAAGAAGCCAAGATAACTTGCTGCAAGCAGCGATAACTAGTTCAACTTGACAAATAAAACTCGAAGCCAACCACCGTCTTTAACCGTCAACCTAAATCGAGGATTCGCCCAACCACACTCTCAAGGAACCAACCAACACAACTTACAATCAATCGAGAAAACCTCGAAGGGAGCAGGAGCACCAATTGGGAGCGGATGAAGCCACCGCTGCTGTAATCTCGAGAAGGAAATCACAAGAGCAAAGGGGTAGAGATCAACTCTCAAAGGCTTGTTAACACACAGCTGAACAAAGGGGTTCTGTATTTTGTTTATCAAAAGTCTCCTATTGCTATGAGGCAATGGGGTATTTATACTAGGAATAGTTCTCCTAGATACATGTAAACATGAAATGAAAAAGATAAGATAGACTATGTGGAAGGGCCCCCATGAAATGGCTCTGTGTTGTTCTCGCGTGGTTGTTGGTCTTCTGTACAGTATTCAGTGTTTTGTCAATAACTCCACCTTGGAAAGTCCAAAACATGTGCTGCCAGTTGCATTGGAAAATTAACTTGAGAATCTTTCACACCATGTGCAGCATGCACCACGAAATAATGTAGAATGGTACAGTTTTGCATGGGAAGTTGAACGTCTGGCAGACTGTTGACCTTCTGACCAGTCTTCACTAAAACTGGTCGGCTCTCACAATGGAAATTTCAAACAGCTTGGCTCTGGTGGCATTGAAAACTAGACTTAATAAGCTTTCCAAAATGTCCTCATGGACCTCCTTAGCCTTTGGAAATCAAGAGTTATGGTATTTTCTTTCGAACTGTTCTACTGGACTAGTCCGGTTCGAGTGTGGTCCTTCTCTGTAGTCATCTCTTTATATGTTCCTGTCATCCTTCTTGGTGAACCTAAGCAATAGCAATGTCTACAACTTAGTAAGTATATAATTTTCATTAATGTTAAAATGATTCTCACAAAGTAGCGCGTTCACCTCTTGTTGTAGCTTCTTTGCTCGACTACTTGTAATCAGTCCATTAATGACTTGGGCTGGTGTTGATGTAGGTGAGACTTGAGTTAGTGTAGCTTGATTTGGAGGCTGTAACATCTTGTTTGATAGCGTGGTCATATCACCGCGCCTTGGCGATCTTTTCTTGAAACACGCCAAGTACTCCTGCAGCTCCCGCTCCTCACGTGCCAAGAACGCCTTGCGTGCCACCTTAGGCAACTTCTCTAAAGATGGCATGACGATTTCGTCGTGGAGATCTCCGAGGTTATGGTGGAAACGACGATTCGGTTTGTGCAACCGGAATCTCTCGTCCCCAGCGGAGTTGCCGAAAAGTGCGTTGACGTCGAAATGGATCCTGGGCCAACACACCGCTCGCACGTCCGTGTGCGGGAACGCCAACGTTTCTTCAACGCCGGGTATGGGGCAGCACCTAGACAATCCCGCTTTGGGAGGGACCCTGTCGGAGGAGTATCGTCTTAGGGATAATTCAGGCTCGGTCAGGCCAGTCGGTCTTCAAACGTCATCGGGACGAAGGAAGAACAGCACGAGGATCGAGTAAAAGGATTAGGGTTTGGAGAAGAACGAAATGTAAAGGCAAAATGTTTTGATCGATTGGGATGATCCTCAACCGGCCATGGGCCGCTTTTTTATAGAGGAGGGATGGTCTTGTCTCGCAGGGCAACTAATCCCATGAGTTAGGAAAGAAATTAGAATCAATCAGCTGAAAACTTTCCTAAATCAGCATTACCGGAGGGTAAAGTGCCGGACACTCTGGTGACCGAAGTCTCCGGTAAGATACCGGAGGTTCCGCCGTGTAATTCCGGGAACCCAAAAGGGCTCACCGGATGCTCCGGCGACGTTGCCCGAACCCGAGAGGGCTCACCGGACACTCCGGTAACATGCCGGACATTCCGGTGGGCTAAGTGCCACAGACACTCTGGCAACGTGCCGGATACTCCAGTGGCCCTGTGATTTTTTGGTGTCAACACTTCTAATACAAAAACATTTTGTTTTCGAGATGCACATTTAGAAACACGCTGCTTATTTCAGATTCTGACTCAGATAAATAGTCAATTTCTTAACAAAAATAAAATTAGCTATAATCTTACATCAGGAAACTATGATTTTATGTCAATTTCAGAAAACTGCTACTACAAATTTTGCCTCTATTTCACAAAAAAAAAAGAGAACAAGTATGTACATCTAAGCTGTGCTGACCACGTGCTTTCAATCTTTCATGGCCTACAGTAGTGAAATTAATTGTTATGTTTGGCTGCACTATGTTTCCTCGGTTTTCAATTGTTGTTGTTGCAAAAGTCTTCATTGACCGTTCGATTTGAAAAATTAATTCAAATATATAATATTATAAGTTTTTCAAATACTAATAATCATAAAACAAATTATAACAATTATATGACATTGACAATATTTTTCTAATAAGATGAACCATACGACGGTGAAACTGTATGAAAATAGACTAATCTAAGTAAAACCCAAACCTTAATGGTGTAGTGGCTACAATATGTAAACGATTGATGGATATACAAGAGACCCTGAAAAAATCCTAATAGGCCTAATACGATGCAAGGCTGAACATGCACAGATAGTGACACAACAGCTTGACAGATACTGGACATTAATTTTTTCAGATGATTCTTGATGACACTGGACTCCATTGGGAAGGTTATCTTCCTAGAATTCCATCCATATGTAGAACATAAAAAATAGAGTCGGTAAGTGATCTAGGCGTCCGTTTTAGTGTGGACTGCTTCTGGAATATGAGGAAGATTCGAACCTAAGTTGAGTGAAACTACTCTAGAATTGAACCTCTCTCCTTGGTTTTGTGCACCTCCAAAGCCTTCTCCATGATTCCATTGATCCTCTGCAATGTTACTAATCACGATAAAGTCATTACGTAGCAATCTACTTTTAAAGGAGGGTAAACATATATTTAGTAACAAGCTCACCTCTACATTCCATTGTCGTGCACAAGCTCTTGTGAATGGAGCATTAATAGTAATTGGAGGATGCATTTTGTGTGCTAATGGAATCATGTGCTTGTCATTGGCGAAAGTGAGGTTGAAAAAGAAGAAAACATCGACCGTTAAGTATAAGAATGGGTGTTGTTGTTGGCATCCATGCAGTGCCAGAACAACTCGCTGATAGTATTATATTCTTTATAATCAACAATGTCCTAAATCTCACAATGCAAACCTCCAGAAAAATGATAGATCTTATCCCCAGTTTCTTCTTCTACCTCACAATGCATCATACCCTTTCGTAATTCAGCACAATACTCTGAACAGTTTAATCACCTTATTCGAAGCATTGTAATTTTTTTACGCAATTCTCTTTGATAGGTAGGAGGAACAAAACAGTTACGCATAGCTACTTTTTAATCTATCCCAAGCATCAGGCTGTAAACATGCATTATAAAGTCCAGTCAAAAAAAGTAAAGTAAAATCTTTAAACTCATTAGTGGTTTGTCTAAATATAAGAATTTTAGGAACTAAGTGAGAGCTAAACTTTTGCTATATAATCATCTCCAACAAAGATAGGCTTCAATATCATAAGCACAAAAAGGATGGTATGGTAAACTTAATTTTAGATTAAGAATCATCATTTGCATGATTATCATTACCTCCCATGATTTGACAGTTAAAGCGAAAATCACATAATCTGTTGTTCCTGCACTCTAATGTAATCAATGTCATCATCATGGTGAACCACATTGGAGTCCACATCACCATAAACATCATCCCTCTATAGTGGATAATATCGTTAAGGTTTGACAAACAAGTGTTCAAACACTCAAATTATTGGTGCATGGTTTCTGTAATGGTTTCATCGATCTTTGAAAGGATGTCTTCAAGTTTTGTGTAGCTCACCGTAGTACTAGACTCAAACTTCTTGTTGCGTGTCAACATTAGAGTACAACACATAAGTAGAACAAAATATTATCCCTACAATGACAGTGGGATACGTGCTAAAAATTGATCAAAAGAACACATCTTACTGAGCTCTTACAAGGTTCTTATCACAGCAAAGTAAATGATGGTGCCACTAGTGGCAAGAGAAACCTAAAAAATAGTGGCTTCAATTTGTCGGGTCAAAACAGTGCTGACCAAAAGTGGATATTTGGAGCCTGAGGGCTATAAAACTGATTAGTAAAACACTATTCTATAACACATTGTAATGCTGAATAACTATTCTATGTGTGTAATTTCAGTTGCTAGCCGAAACTTATCAAAAATCTTAGATTTTGGAGGAATATAACGCAGGAAAGAAAAGACAACAATAGCACCAAAGACATAGCTCAAAAATCAGTAAAGAAAAATCCACACTGATGTAAAACAATAAGATTTTTACCCAACTCTATGTGCTTGATTTTTTATTTTTATTTTATTTTATATCTTAACCAGAGAACAAAATAAGAACTCGAGGAAGTTTCAGCTCAAATGGATATATGGTATGGTATGAAAAATCATGACGGTGTTTTCAAATTGATGCTGAAACTTCACAACTTTGTTAGACAGTCAAAAGAAATGAATTTGGTAAATCTGAGACTTCCAAACTAATATTTATTTCCAACATGTAGAAAATGTATATAGAAACTGAGCAGTCTTGGGCACCAAGCGGCTTAACTAATTGATCAATCATTTAAATAATTTATTGGTTATAGTTTTATTTATTCAAGCTGGAATTTGGAAGGATTTTTTAAGGGGATTTACTGTGGGTAACAGAACAAATTGAAATCCTTTAATTTTGATTATCTTGTTTCGGTCTTCTAATTCTATTTGAGTGGAGCCTGATAGCTTCTATTTTATTAGGGATGCAAGTGAGCATGTCCACGAGCTCGCATTTAGTTCATATTTTATGGGTAATCCATAAATACCCACAAAATTTAAACTAAATTTGACCCTCGTGGGTACCCACTTGCATCCTTATGTTTTGCAATCAACCGCTTTGTGCGTCTCGTATAGGATGTAGCGGCTGGAATTATTATTGCCTTATTAATAAAAAGCCAAAGTCCTTTCAAAATCAACGATATTTGAGTAACACATAGGTGTCATTTCGGATATGATGAGGACAAGCTTTTAGTAGACACAGACAACACTCTTCCAATTGCAATCAACAGTCCAATTACAGGAGCTCGTGCATAACAATTAAACTTAGAGGTGAGCTCATTCCTAAACATATATTTACTTTTCTTTGAGGATAAATTGCTACCTAATAACTTTTATCATGATTATTAACATTAGAGAGGATCAAGGAAAGCATTACGAAGGACTTGAGATGCTCGAGAAAACAAGTCACGTTCAATTCTGGAGAAGATTCAAACCAACTTGGATTTGACTTGTCCTGAGTTCTAAGAGCAGTCTGAACTAAAATGGACGGCCAGGTCACGTGCTCCATGTTGGAAATTATGGATATGGATTGAAAGCTAATAAGATAATCTTTCCATGGGCATCAGTCCTGTCCCAAAATTCAACCGGAGTCATCGGGAAGGGGTTAGAACAAGATGACGTTTAAAACTGTTCTGGTGCTATGACATCTTTTGGCCCTTAAGATGTGCTTCTTTCCTAGGCCCCACTAGGATTAAGGTTTCCTCCTAAGGATGCTTTAACCTTTATATAAATTGTAGATGCCATTATTACACTTGAATTTTGTTTAGATTATTCTGTTTTCATACAGTTTCACCATAGGTTTGTGAGACCCCAACTTTTGAATTTAATTCAGATTTTGCATTTTTATTGTGTTCTTTTTTTTTCTTGCTTGTGTTGTTCCATTCGCAGATAAGGAGTAAGCCTTATTGGTGAGATCAACCTAGCGTTGCATGGTTGATAAATATAGGAGAAATAATGTTACGATTGTAGAGTTTGAATTATGTTAATTTAATGCTAGATCGATTATGAGTCGCATCTTCACCAAATCGAGAGTTACTGTTCACAGACACATTAGGTACAAAATTTTCATTTTTTTATCCAAGCGTCTGTCCAAAAAAAAACTAAAATAAAGTAAACCACTCTTCTTCTGCTTCTGATAACATTAGTAGGATGTAAATGATCTCAATGCTTGATCTATAATTATCTGTTATGTAACCACTTGCATGTCTAGATGTCACATGCTCTCTTCGTCCTAAAATATAGGTGTTTTGATAAAAATATAAAAATAAATAATTCATGTTTAAAGTATTTATAATAGTGAATCATTTCGTAATAAAATAAATAATATTTTTATAAATTTTTTGAATACGATGAATTGTTAAAATAGATGTCTAAAAAATCTAAAAATAATTATTTTGAGATGGAGGAAGTAACTATTAAAAATTTAATCGGTTCCTTTTGGTGTCACATCTAACAGATGCGGATATCTGTGCCTCGTGGCTCAGCTGCAGCCGCAAATGATCTCTTCTTCGCTCCCGCGTTGAATTAATGCAGCTATGCCCCAACAGAGGAAGAAACTCACACGATTAAACGATTGATTAATCCGGTCGCGCGCAGGTGCGGCTACCAGTACGATTAATTTATTCGGTCGCTAAGCTGAGTTTGGAAGTTTAACAGCGATTGAGTGTGTATTAACACGGGAGATCTGCTATAACTCGGACCACATTTTTCAGGCAAAATATTTGTTTGACCACCTGGCGCCAGAGACTGACGCGCGATTGTGACGTCTCGAGAGAGAGAGAGTGTGGCGTCACTCTTTTTCTTTCGCTCCAAAGCTACTGACCTAACGGCCGCAAACTGCATACTGACATGGTACTCCCTCCGGTCTCCAAATACATACGGTGTGTGCACGACGATTAATAATAGTGAAAAAAATGAGATGTGCTAAAAATTGAAGAGGAGAGAGATAGAGATAGAAATATATTGAAAATAAAGAAAACTGTATTGAAAAGCGAGAATGACAAGTAAAAAGAGAAAACTTGTGAACTCTAAGATGATCGGAGACGGAGAGAGTTACTTAAAGTAGCAACGAGCTGATTTTTTTACCAATATGATTTTGAGTATTTTGTATTTTTGTAGTTGCTTGATTAACATTTCTTGTCTTATTACTTACTCCATCGAATCTTAAATTATTACTATTGTTGAATTTAATGTATTTTTTAACTACTCATCTTATTAAAAAAATATAGTTCAAATTTGTAAAATTGTAATTCATGTTTTAAATAACTTTAATGATAAAGTAAATAATTATAAAATATATAATACTTATCACACTTTTTTGGATTCTCAAATAACCAAAGATAATGTTGCAAGTCAACCACGACAGTAATTTTTCATTCATAGTTTTTTTTTTGTGTCCGTTTATTGAGCAACAAGAAATACAATTGTAGGGTTATTGTGGTCGGTACGTTTAGTCATTGGGTTTGATGCGGTACGATAGCTATTGAGCGGACTGATGCATACTTATGCCTAACCGGATCGTGGTCGGAGGGCAGAATCGTGCAAACTAAGCACGGACGACATCTGCGTGTGCACCAACCCGTCAGTAATTACGAGCACCGCTACGCCGGCCAAGAAAACCGGCCAGCTTAATGAAGCTCGGCCGCTTCAAGCATTACAATTGAACGCATAGAGGTGAAATGGTGCGCGCTCACTCCCATCAATTGATCCATTCTACACTCTTACGAGACCCTGCTTCCTGCTTGACTCTCCGTCGCCTCACATGTTGCTCGGCCGCTCAACGCCGGGGTCCTGCTCCTGCTTGATGAGGCGCGCTACCCCCGCTACTTGCCTCACACTCCTGCTTGATGAGGCGCGCTACCCCCCCTACTTGCCTCACACGACGTTCTTTTTGCCATACCTCTCTGAGACGCGCTGCTACACCCCCCTTCGCCGCCCTTTGACGCGCACATCACTCTTACACGTCGCACTTTTCACCGTCGCTTCAACATGCGCTATCTCGATGTACTAACCCTTCACAAACCTATGACGACGCCATTATGAAGGTGCTACGCTGGTTCCTCACTGATCAAAAAATCACTTTTATCGATTTTGGTTCCATCAATAATCGCCCCTTGCTCTCTGTGGAGCACGTCCTCTATACCGACGTTGATGCCGTCTATTTTGTCATCCACATATATTCTGACAATGTGGGAAAAAAGGCAGCATTCTTTAAAGAGGACAAAGTGAGGCCACACCTTGGGAGGCGAGAAGCAGAACCAGTGGCTGCGAAACATGTTGAAGCTCAAATGCTCAATGAAATGTCTTAAGGCAAAGAAAAATTATAAAGCACCAATTTTACAGCATCTACGCTGCACTGAATCTTTAAAAATGAGAGTTACATTCTTTAAATTAATTTTAAAGCACCAGTTAGAGCATCTACTGGAGATGCTCTTATTTTTATCTTTATTTTTACCTTGCTTTGTCTACTGAAATCTGTAGGCTACGTGCCTTTGCATCAATATGGATAAGCTCATAGCTTAAAACATTCGAGGACGGCATGGTTCCTGGCCCACTTTCGGTTGCGGTAGCAAGAGATGTTCACCTTCTTCGTCAAAGCCGCCAAATCACCTTTTTTATAAGATCCTGCTCGGTATGTTTTTAAATTGTTATTGATATTGATTTTTAGTGTTAATTTTAACTATTCATTTTATTCAAACAAATTTCATGAATACTATATATATTATTATAATTTGATTTATTATTAAAGTTATTGAAATTTTATGAGTTATAATTTTATAAATTTAATATATAAATAAGAACCACAATAATTTAGTAACAAAGGGAATACACCAGTGGCTGGGTAGAATCCCTCCATTAGTTTCCTAGGATGAATTTAAGTAAGACTCGTGTCTCCCGGATGTTTCAAGGAAGATGCAACGCCTGATAAAATCGTGTTGGAATGCATACATATTCTGCGTGGAAAAGCTCATAAACTTCGTTGGTCTTGCCGAAAGGGAATCATATATACCAGCTTTAGTTTGATCCGATTCATTTTACATGGCGAAGCCATCTAATTAATCCTAGTATATCTCAATGGAAGGCCAAGAGATATGCTGCGACCGGTTCAAATAAGTGACCATAAAAGCTACTACGTGAAATAGGAACGCAGGCGGTCGCGTCGTCCCGTGGCGGCCAAATTTCGGCGCGCGGCTCATCTCCATCGGGACGGCAGGTAGTCTCGCGTCGTGCCGCGTACCGAGCAGCAGCGGCGCGGCCGGCAGCACGAGCGGGAGTAGTATAGAAAGGTCCCCACCAGCGTTGGTGACGTGGAGCGCGACTTTCTAGTGCGGGCCCCACGCGCCGGAGTAGCTGCGCTTTTGCACGTGGAGGCATGTGAAGGCCGCTACCGACCATGCAGGTGTTTTGCACTTGGGCGCCTGACGTATTACAAAATTCTTTTTCCGAACACACCATCATTGTTTTTCTAGCTCTTCAGAGATAGAATCATAGAAGCACCATAGCTAGCGAGCAGACCCTTTCAACTTTTTCTCTTTCAGAAAAGTCTGGTGGAATGGATCGATAAACTCTAACCGATCTTGATGCGCCGGCCTCTGAAAATGTTATCATGCTCTTGCATCGATCAGTTCTCTTTGAGAGCAGTACGTAAGGTACTACTGTAGTGCAAACTGACAAAAGTTGTGAAGTACTGTACACGTTTGACCAAAAGAGAAAAGGGAAACTTGTGTAGAAAAGGGAAAATTGTGTATAACCATTTAGTTATCGTGGTATAAGTAGCAGATTAAATTTTATGAGCGATTATAGGTGAAGACACTGGTAGTGGTATCTCCTGTTATCTTTCGTGCCATAAGGAAGGTGGGTGCACGGAAGGAACTACATGGCGCAAGAGAGCCACACAATTGACGTTGAGGATGCTGTAGAATGGACTTCAATTTTAGTAACCGCAAATTAATAGGGCATAATTAAGAAGTAAGCGAAATTATGTGGATTTCTTTATTTTTTCAATGCCAGTTAGGCCCTGTTTCAAACTTTGGAACGTAGGAATTTTTTTAATTCTCATGTTTTTTCTATGAAATTTCTGTGAGATTTCTAAGAAATTACTACGTTCCAAATGGACCTTTGAGCGGAGGCCTGCGCCAACGTAGTGATGGAGCTTGCATGCTAGTAAAATTCTGATAGGAGTGGGCAAAATCAAATTATAAATGAATTAACAAGGAATATTAAAGATTAATTAGTGAATCATCTCAAATACTACTATTTGATATTTCTTACATGCTCCCGTTCCTATATTACTATCGCTGTTGTAAGACTTACAATATCATCTTTGACTATTATTCTTATTTCCAAAAATAATAATAAATAATATTTTTTTTAATAATTTTTTATCATTAAAATTATTTGAATCATAAATTATAATTTTATATATTTGAAATAAAAAGAATGATAAAAAATAATGTTAGAATTTAACATGATAACAATTTATGAACGGAGAGAGTAGAAGGGATCCAAGATGCCCTCTGCTCACACATCTCCTAAACTACATCTGGTACCCCAGATTAGTTATGAAAATAAATACCATTTCTAACAGGAAAGTAAAGAATTCACAAAATAATAAGCCATCTTTATTTGTAAGGGACTCCAAATAGATGTAGAAAAGATCACAAAAGTAAAATAATGGATTCAAAATATGAGGAGTATACGGACCAAAACGCAAAAGTGCAGGAAAAGGAAAGGGAAATGCGGCCCCGCTTCAACGGTGCCCCCACGCCAGTCAAATCCCCGCGCTCAACGTGCATGTTGTGCATCATAGCACTCATCCTCCCTTCTCCCCTCGCTTTCAAAATAAGCCAACACGGCTCGGGAGAAGATGGCACCGCGTCGGTCTCCAAGCCCCACACCTCAACGGAGTATATAAGCTCACAGCCAGCTACGCCAACTGCCAAAAGCTCCCAGCTCGATCGCTCTCTCTCCCACGTCTCTAGCTTCTCCCCACCCTCGCCAAACATTGCCACGGCCGTTGATCAGCAATGGCGGTTCACCTCGCAGTGCCAAATCCATCTCCCGGGCTAGCTGCTAAGCCACACCAGCAGCGCGGCGGCGCCTCGACCACTGCAGCTGTTGCGGCGGTGGCCGCACCACCATCGTTCGCACCGCAGTCTACGCGGCTGTCTACGCCATCGAGCATCGCGTTGAACACTCGGCACGCGCTTCCGGCGGCGCCTGTCATAGCCTTGCCGGAGAAGGTGAAGAAGAACGAGGAAACCTTAGCGAGCATGTGGCGTGAGGTACAGGGCGCCCACGACTGGGCCGGGCTGGCAGCGCCTCTGCACCCGCTCCTCCGCGCCGAAATCATCCGCTACGGCGAGCTCGTCGGAGCAACGTATAAGGCGTTCAACCTCGACGCCACCTCCAAGCGGTACCTCAACTGCAAGTACGGCAAAGCCCGGATGCTGGAGGCGGTGGGCCTGACCAACGCCGGGTACGACGTAACGAGGTACATCTACGCGGCACCGGACATCGCGCTGCCCGGCAGCGCGGGACCGTGCCCGAGCCGGTGGATCGGGTACGTGGCTGTCGCGTCCGAGGACACGGCGCGCCGGCTCGGCCGTCGCGACATCGTCGTGTCGTTCCGCGGAACGGTCACCGGGTCGGAGTGGGTTGCTAACATGATGAGCTCGCTCGAGCCGGCGAGGTTCGATCCGGCTGACCCCCGCCCAGATGTGAAGGTCGAATCGGGCTTCCTCTCCGTCTACACCTCCGACGACGCCACCTGCCGGTTCACGAGCGGCAGCTGCCGGAACCAGCTCCTCTCCGAGGTGACACGGCTGATCAATAAATATAAGCGCGAAGAGATCAGCATCACGCTTGCTGGCCACAGCATGGGCAGCTCCCTCGCCATCCTTCTCGGTTACGACCTGGCCGAGCTCGGTCTCAACCGTGCGGGCAGGGGCAACACCGTGCCGATCACCGTATACTCCTTCGCTGGCCCAAGGGTCGGCAATATGGGGCTCAAAAATCGGTGTGAGGAGCTCGGCGTGAAGGTGCTCAGGGTGGTGAATGTCAATGACCCTATCACCAAGTTGCCCGGCATCTTCTTGAACGAAAACTCTAGGGTTTTGGGAGGCAAGTTGGAGGTGCCATGGAGCTGTGCTTGTTACACACATATCGGAGTTGAGATTGCCTTGGACTTCTTCAAGGCAGGAAACCCTGCTTGTGTGCATGATCTGGAAGCGTACTTAGGGTTGCTAAAGTGCCCACAGATTGCAAAGGCAAAAAAAGATAGAGAGGATCTTGTAAGCAAGGTCAAGAATTTTGTACTTCAGCAAAATTTTGACACTAGGTGGCAAATGGCTGCGATCCAAGTTGGTGAGTTGGTGCAAGCCATGGGAATGTAGATTTATACTGGCTCCAGTTTTCATTCCCATGATTTTTTGAGGGGATATGAAACTTGGATACACTTGTAACAATACAATTTTTGATCGACGAACCACTACCGGAAACCGGATGTTTGCCGAGTGCTAGGTGGTTTGCCGAGTGCAATCCTTCGGGTACTCGACAAACAACTTTTTGCCGAGAGCTACGCGAAAAATACTCGGCAAAAATAAAAGCACTCGGCAAACTTTTTTGTTTGCCGAGCGTTTTTTTTTCACTCGGCAAACAAGGTATTTACCGAGTGTTTTTGGTTTTCCACTCGGCAAACTTGCATGTTTGCCGAGTGTTTTTTTCTGCACTCAGCAAACAAGCAACACCCGATTTTTCAAAGCACATTTTGAAGCAGCAAATTAATTCAAATGAAAAAGTTTTAACCTACAAAGTTGTATAACTTTTCAAAATCTGCAATTTTTATTTTGGTCATTTTTTCATTCGACAAAAGCGATAGTAACGTTGTTTCACAAAATCTACATCTCTCATGTAGTTTCATAAAACTAGAAGAAAGATATACAAGATTTTTGAACAATGTTACTACCACTATGTCGGATGTACAAATGACCAAAATAAAAGTTGTAGATATTGAAAAGTTATACTTTGTAGTTGAACACTTTTTAATTTGAATTAATTTTTTGCTTCCAAACGTGCTTTAAAAAATCGGATGTTTTTGTTTGCCGAGTGTAAAACAAAAAATACTCGGCAAAGATTTTGTTTGCCGTGGCAAAGATCTTGTTTGAAATTTGAATTTTTCAAACGACCTCAGATGGAGAAACAACCAAAATAAAAGTTGTAGATCTCGGAAAATTATGAAACTTTGTAGTTGACAACTTTTTGATTTAAAATCATCTTGTTATCGAAAACTACATTTGAATTTATTAAATTTGAAATTCAAATTTTGTAAACGATCTTAGATGGAGAAACTATCAAAATGAAAGTTGTAGATCTCAAAAATTTATGAAACTTTGTAGTTGACAACTTTTTGATTTGAATTCATTTAGAACCTCAAACAAGCAATTTACACTCAGTTTAGTATAATAAGTGTGAAACCAAAATAGAATCTAAACACATAAACACAAGTAACAGTTTGGAGCAGTGGTTAGAGGGGGTGCGAGCGAAGGGGAGGCCGCGGGTTCGAATCCGGCCGATGCCGCGACCGGCCAGTGCAAAAAATGCCGTAACCGGCTGGTGGGTTCCTCTCCCAATTAAAAAAAAATTTGCTTTTTTTTCGAGTTTTTTCTGGTTTAAATTTTGCTGAGTGTTTTTTTTTTCCGACACTCGGCAAACATTCGGTTTCGGTAGTGAATGCCATAGAGAAGTGAGAACAATAGACACATGACACTACATATAAATGTAAGTTAATTAGCATGACCTTCAATTTTATTGATTAAAATGACACACGCATACGCACGAGCACGCCCAAGCACATGCACGAACACACACACTTGTCCGTTAATTGATGTTTCCACATCATATAATTATGAAAAAAATAAATTACATCAGGTATCCGTGATATAAATCTTATTGTTTTATCGTTGTAATACATACAATGTCAAACTTTAAATAGTAACAAAATGATAAATTTTAGACTTTTTGTTTTTTTAGACTACTAATTGATGCATCACCAGTGGTTTGGTTGAGATTCCTTAATACTAGCTACCTCCGGATGACCATGTACTAACGTCAATGAAGAAAATAAATCTGAAGGGACAAGTTAGTTTCTACATTTGTAGCTTAGAATGGGTCCTGCTGTACTACAATTTCTATAATGTTGGATCAGTCTAATTCTTATTTGTTGGTATCATTTTTATGTCTTATATACAAATTAAAAGATACTTGTCGCTGGCCAAAAATGGACGCGGCCTGACGTAGTAAGTGGTGGAGACCAGTTCTGTGCGTGCCAACCGGTGTAACGGGGAAAGCAGGTTACGCTTGGATCAGCCTGGAGAGAGATGTGTGGGGAAGGCAGGGTTACTCCCGGGAACCATCTGGCATAAGAGGGGGCCTTTCTAAGTTTACGGTTAATACCTTATTAGGTGAAACCTCAGTGGGTACGTACAAACTGGAGGAAGCCATGGAAAAGTCTTGAAGTGATCTCTTGGCCCTCACACCAAAGGAAGTATGCGAGTGCGACGGCACAGGCATAATGAAGATTTCTTTAGTCCACCTGAAAACGAGAGATGAAATCACTTCTCGTGGGGAATTGTGTACAACCTCTGCAGAGCTAAAACTGTCATGATAGCCGTGCTCACGGTTACGAGCATTGAATGGACCCTCACATGATTAGTAGGATTTTGGTATGGTTTGGTTGGTGATCACAATGGGATACTGTGATTAGTTCTTATGTTGGTGCTACAGCTGAGTAAGCTGTAGGCATGATTGATCTATAGTCACGATGTCTTTTACTTAGTAAATAGGTGCTTAATAGGATGTGTGTCTCTATGATGTGCTTTTATGCAAAATAAACCTATACTACCTTTTTTTATTTACTGCCACATGTCGTACTTTTCCCCACTTGCTGAGTACATTCCGTACTCAACCTTACCTTTATAAATGCTGCCCAATAGAAGGAGAAGTCTGGAAGAACATTAAAGACCTTGGAGCTGAAGTCTAGGCGAGCTACTTCGGTCGTCTGCCCGTGAAGCCCAAAACGCTTTATTTTGTTTTCCGCTGCTTTGGTTTGTAGTAATTTATAAGACTCTTAGTCATTTTTGTAATAGGTTAAACTTAGTTTATTCGAGACATTGTTCTGTTTTACCATTAATTAAATCATTTTATGTGTAGAACTTGATTTTTGGGCACACATAGAGGGTCACTTGGTTTTAGTCTTAAAACCAGGTGTGACAATAGGCAATACTCTGATTTGGAACCAATGTCAAAAAAATCAACGCTCCTACCAACAGTAAAGTTTCAGTGTTTTGCTTTGATGTTCAGAACTGGAATTATAGAGTTGTTGCCCATCAGTTGTGTTTAAAAGCAATGCTTTTGTGTGTTTGTGGTAAAAATATTTTAAAAGTTTGATATGCTAAACAACACAAAAATGCAGGGAATAAAACATTAGGTTGCGTATACTGGATATATGAGAATTCCATGCTAATCAAATGGAGATAACAAAGGAATATTGTTTTCTGCAGGCTAAGACAGGTGCATCAAACAAATGGGAGAGAAAGAGAGAACTGGATATATGAGAATGAACACTCAAAGAGAATTTAAAGCAGCTCTCAACGAAAAGGGGCATTTAGATAGCCCCATCAAGCAGTTTGAAAGCAGATGTCACTTTGTTAACAACACTGAAAAGAACTGGAAATTGTTATCAGGGAGAGAACCGCAACGTCGGAGCAAAGGCTAAAGATTCAAACCCTTACCTGATGATAGCTCTATGGAAATCTTCCAACAAAAGGAAGCTGAACTTGAAGAGATCAAGACTAGGCTTGATGTGGACATCATATCCTCTGATGAGTACGTCAATAGAAATATTCACACATAGAGGATTCAAACTGCAAAACAGTATAAACTTGCAACAAAAGCCACGACTTCATATGAAATCTAATTTGAGTGTTTAAGTACATTCTGGAAAGCTCATCAAGTCTACTTTCAAATGGATCTAGCCTCACCTTCATATCACATCCGAGTCAGCGGCAATTGTCGTTCCAATTCAGAAAGTGCTGCATCACCCCAACTTAGGCCGATGGCCCGTATCAAGTTGAGCCCATTAGGGGCGCGTCCTAGGGTGAGGACGACCCAGCACCCCCTGGTCATCCTTCACCCTATTTAAAGGTCTCAGCCGCCACCAAAAAGATTTGAGTTTTCTTTTGTTATAGTTTAGCTCTTATGCAAACTTTCTGATCTTCAGTTATGTCCAACGACCACCTGTTAAACAGCTTTGAGAACACCATATTGTGAGAGATTCCTGGTTTGCCACATCTTGTTCTTACTTGTTCTTCGATTGCTTGCAGGAATTGATCTTCATAATCAGGTTGATCTTGTTGTCCAGCACGGTCAATAACCATTCAGAGTTGGTTCTGCGATTGCTAAGGCACATATGACCTGTTCGTTTGTAGTCGGATTGTGAGGGTCGACTCCACCAAATCGATAGTTATCACCTCATCGAAAGATTGGGCACCTCAAGTCCTATCAAGTGGTATCAGATTCTCAAGTTGCTCGGTGAGATTTCTCCCATCTCGTTTATCGTTTCATTCATTTTCCCGCTGTCCACATAAAAACCATACAAAAAAATATTGAATCATTCCGCTGTCCTATACCCTTTGAGCCTATGCATCACTATTTTCAGTAATTTACGTTGTTGAATTCGTGGTTGCATCATCGTGTCGTGTTGCTGGTCTTTACGTTTAATCCATTAGAGTTTCGAGTTCTTGTCACGTTCCTGACTCATATCTACAATAGAAGAAAGAAATCAATCCAGATTTGAGTTTGTTGCAAATAACAGATTCGGTTACCAGATTTTGGTGCAGAAAAAAACAACCATATCTCCACGATCTGTTGTTTGTTTGTCACATTTTTATACAACCTGGAAAGATCTCCATGTTATCTTTCCAACGGATCTACATTTGCCATAAAATACCACCCGAACGTGTCGCAATCGCAAAAGAGATCTGCGATATCCTATCTGCTATCTGCTAGCTGCATTTTTGTTCATCTCTATTTTCATTCAAAAAAAAACAGAGGGAGAGAAAAAGAAAAGAAAAGAAAATAAAAGGAAAAAAAGAGAGAAGTTGCAGAAAAAGAAAGTCAAAGAATTGAAAAAAAGAGAGAAGTGCTGCGTGTTTTAGTTGCTACTATCCTGAGCCTTTTGTATCATTTGTTGGACTATCTTTGTGTCTAGGCTCGCGTCTCTAACAAGGTTTAACCTAGGAGCTGCACCATACCGTTGTTGAACACTTATTCAACTTTGTATTTGCTGATTTGATTGTGCTAATCCTTGCTACAAATTGAAACTGTCCAAGCTCCACAGATTACTACAACAAACAGGTTTTGTGTCCTTGGCAATCACTCCACCAATCTTTGCAGGTTGACATCATTGATTGCAAATCATCTCTGCTAGTTTGGTAAGAACATGTAAAAACTTAGTTGAGCAAGCTTGAGGGAAATCGAGTTGAATAAAACCTAGCTCATTGTCAATTTGTTTTGCTATTTACTAACCATGATAGGCACAATTAAGAAAAAGAGAGCTGGTGGTTTACACCCTCACCAAGTGTGCAGATGCTTCAACATGAGGTAAAGGATGATATTTTGCAAGTCATCAGTTCGTCAATACCTTCTTTTGCAGGAAAATTTGATCCTCATGCATACATTGATTGGGAACTAAATGTAGATAAAGAATTTGATGCGTATGACTTGTCTGAAAAAGAAAAAATTTACATTGCCTCGAGTGTTTTGACTGAAAGTGCTTTGCTTGAATGGAAATACATTTGTAGGCACAATAAAGTTCTAGAATTTTGGAAAGACTTCAAATGTCATTTTAGAGATGTCCTTATTCCTACATTTTATGCTGATCATTTGCATGCCAAATTAGACAACTTGAAGCAGAATAGTATGACTGTTAAAGAATACTTTCATGACTTTAAGGTTTGTGTCATTTTTGGTGGCTTAGATGAATGCCGGAAAGATAAAATCAATAGGTTTATGAATGGTCTCAATTCTGAAATTTAAATTTTGCTCATCTCTAAAACTTACTACTCACTCTCACACCTATATTTGCTTGCTTGTATTGCTGAAAATCAGCTTTTATCGTCTAAAAATACAGACATGAACAATCACCATAAAAAAATTGTGGAATGTATTGTTGATGTGCCTTTGTCACAAGAGAAATGTGATAATGAAGAGTTGTGTGATACTTTATCTCTTATTAAAACAACACAACTAGATAGAGAGTACTCTTCTGTTTCTTGTCCTATACCTAACATCGTGCAGGAGGAGTGAGAAAAAGACTAAAGAAGATGTTATGCTAGTTGATGAGATAATGAATAATAATGCTTGTGTGCTGCCTACTATATTCCAAGAGAGTAAGAAAAATAAAACACACTGTGAGTCCCTCGCCACATCTCGATCCTCTCATACTGCTTGTGTTGAACTGCAATTACCCAATATTCGTCCTAGTGTTCTGCAAAGCTTAGTTGAGCCTCCCAAGACTTATGCTTTGTTTCATAATGCATATTTGTCCTATGATTGCATCAAGTTGTGTGACCAAATTTTGTTCATCTCGAAAACACAACTAGTGTATGGAGTAGAAAATGTTGTTCTTGAGTACACACATGTGAAGAATAAGCATTTTTATTGCGCTGATTTGAATGATGCAAAGTTAGAGCTCATATCTTCTTTAACTTCTTTAGGTTATATTGAATTTGATGCTTCTTGTAACTTGAATTATTTAGAGAAGAGATTATTTCAGAATTGCAATTCGCAACATTTTAGCAATTGTGTTTTTTATGTTATTGGCAAATACGATGACATTGAAGATTTCTTAGTATCTAAAATAGTCATTTGTGCTAATCTGAAATACCCTTTTGAAATGCAAAAATAGAATCAAACAATAGCATACACTAACACTAATAATGCTTTGCAAAGTTTCTTTACTTTTGTGATCTATCAACAGGAGCAGCTCATGGAGAAGGAAAAGTTGCTGTTATGGTCAAGCTACGTGCTCATACTCTGTTCCAACATGACAGCAAGAAATTGTTTCGACTACTGGATCAAGTCGAGGACGACTAGCTGTAAAGAAGGGGAGAATGATGAGATCTTTGTGGCAGTACTTGACCGCTTCAAAATACCCTCGTGGCTATCACCTCTTATGATTTTTGGACTGCACGGTAGAATGGCGGTTCTCCAATCTGACTTTGAGTCGAGAACGACTCCAAAAGAAGCGAGGGAGGATGATTTGGTCACATACATACCTCCGTGGCCTCCACCTTTTGAGATCTCTATATGGCAAGGTGGCATAGCTGGTTTTTAATCTGTACTTGAGTCGAGGACAACTCCAAATCAAATAGGAGATGATGATAAGATTACATACATACCTCCATGGCCTGCACCCTTTATGATTTTACGAGGGCATATTAGAGTGGCACTTTTACATTCTGAACTTGAGTCGAGAACGACTCTAATTCAAGTGGGTATTCACACATGGAGGATTCAAACTGCAAAACAGTATAAACTTGCAACAAAAGCCACGACTTCATATGAAATCCAATTTAGATGTTTAAGTACATTCTAGAAAGCTCATCAAGTCTACTTTCGAATGGATCCAGCCTCACCTTCATAACACATCCGAGTCAGCAGCAATTGTCGTTTCAATTCAGAAGGTGCTGCATCACCCCAACTTGGGTCGATGGCGTATCAAGTTGAGCCCATAAAGGGCGCGTCCTAGGGTTTGAGGACGACCTCAGCACCCCCTGATCGTTCTTCACCCTATTTAAAGGTCCCAGCCGTCATCAAAAAGACTTGGATTTTCTTTTGTTATAGTTTAGCTCTTATGCAAACTTTCTGATCTTCAGTTGTGTCCAACCTGTTAAACAGTTTTGAGAACCCTATATTGTGAGAGATTCTTGGTTTGCCACATCTTGTTCTTGCTTGTTATTTGATTGCTTGCAGGAATTGATCTTGATGATCAGATTGATCTTGCTGTCCAACACGATCAATAACCATTTGAAGTTGGTTCTGTGATTGCTAAGGCGCACACGACCTGTTCGTTTGTAGTCGGATTGTGAGGGTCGACTCCACCAAATCGATAGTTATCACTTCACCAAAAGATCAGACACCTCAAGTCCTATCAAAGCTCCAATGCTTCACAATGAAAAAAAAACAGGTGTGAATGATATGAGCAGTGCAAGTGCAACACCTGAAATTGTGATACCCAAGAAATCTACAAACTCAAGCAGTGCAACACATTGACATTGTGATGGCCAAAAAATCTACAAACTGGAACCCAGGTCTTCATCACATATAAGTAGAAATTTAATCAAGAACATACTGTAACAGAAAACTGGAACCCATGTCTTCATCACTCATCACAGAACCTCAATTACAATGTAAACAGTAAACCTCAGTCAAGAACATAACTTTTCACTCTGAAATCACATTGTTTTCAGATCTCAAACAGTGAGCCTCAATTTTAGGGAATAAAAACAATCTATTTAAGTCATGCACTAAATGGTGCTATGAAATCACATTGTTTTCAGGCCTAAAACAGTGGACCTCAATTACAAGAAACAAAAACAATCCATTTAAGTCTTCTGTGGGCAGCTAGTCTTCTGTTTTTAACCAAGTGCATCAACCAAGTCTTCTGTGGGCAGGAGTTCAGAGTGTTGAAGAACTCAGAACAATGTTTTTCAAGAACAGTTAAGGTACTTTTATTCAATATGAGCAATTAAGGTCCCAAGAACATGAACAGTATGATCATAAGTACCTTTATTCCTCAATAAGAGCAATTGCTTAATTGACCAATGCAGCATCACAGTTGAGTTGTATCAGAAGACGACCTTGCCTTTCCAAATCTCCTTTCTTATGTGAGGGATATTGTAGTTATTTCCACCATAAACCTTCATTATCTCCTTCATGCAGCTATGGAGGGGTCAAGAATTCTGTTTGCTTTCAGTGGTGAATAATCTTCAAAGGCCTGTTAAGAATTTAGTTTTCTTATCAGATGCCATGCTGTTTTTTATTAATGCCATGCTGTTTTTTTTATTCAGAACACAAATCTAATGGTAAGTAGAAATAGCAATGGAACAAAAAGTCAAAGAATTACCTTTTCGACAGCTGCTACAAGGTCTTCTGTAGTTTTTGCATTAGTCTTATACTGGATGGACTGTATGGAACTGAAAAAACCTAGATCCAACACATTCAGATCTGGAGAATTCGGAGGTTGTGATATCAGTCTAATATCAAATCCATCTTGCTTTGCAGCTTCACAAAAGAGTGCATCATCTGAAGTGACGTGTGATGAAAGTAACATTCTGCTCAAAGGGGATCTGAACATGCCCACATTCGAACAAGGTGAATTTCTTTTCCTATTCCTTTGCACAGTTCTGCAGAAACAGGGCAACCGCATGTTATATTATTACCATAACCACACCACATTATACCACAGCAAGGCAACAATCAAGTTAGGCTAGTAAAACACTAAAACATCAAGGCTCAACATGCTGAAATCATAGGAAGCTCAATATGTTGAAATCATAGCAATCTCAATAAACTGAAATCATAACAAGCTCAATATAAAATCATATTCTGAAATCACAAACAAAGAGTAGAAGCATAGCAAACTCAATATGCTGAAATCAAAGCAGTACAATTTTGAGAGTCAAATTTGATGATTCAAGTACCAACCTTGGAGATTGCATTGCTGATGTGTTGGCATTGTCAATGGCCAATTCGTGATGCTTGTGTCCCGATCTCCTTCTTCAATCACACGCGCAAGGTTATGACCAAACTGGTGCCGGTGTGGCCAAACTGAGGCTGTAGAATACCTGAACTTCCACTGATTATACCTGAACTTGATGCATGTTGACTTGATGACGGGGACCTCACACATAGATGCAAATTTGGTGAAAGGACCATTCTGCTCAATGGTGATCTGAAAACACCTATGTTCAAGCAAGTTGATCTTCTTTTCCTGCTCCTTTCTCTTTCTTGCATAGTTCTGGAGGAAAAATCATGACAAAATAATCAGCAGGAGTAAAATAGAGAGCTAAAATAGCATTATAAAAGGGTACAAAAAATTTATAAAATAGAGAGCTAAAATAGCATTATAAAAGGAGTAAAATAGAGAACTAAAAGAGCTAAAATAGCTAAAAGGAGTAAACAGCAAGGTGTTATCAGAATTGACTCTTGCATGCAAAAGTGACTTAAAAAAATTTATTTGCAAGTCAATGAACATGGAATAGCACAGAGCCTAACATAGCATTATAAACCGTCAGATGCTAAAAAAAAAGACTGAGAAAGCTCTTCTATGTGAGCTTTTGTTTTCAATGCCAATGGAATAGCACAGAGCTGTGCATTACTGTACAGAGCCACAATAACCATATGCCAATTGAACTTTCTTTTTCACTGTCAATGGAATGGCTTCTCAGTTTCCACATCATTTTTTTTATTAAATTGTAGATGATCAAAACATACAGTAGCATCCTACTCAAATGATTCTCAAATGCAGGAACAAAAAAATGATTCTCAAAACATACAGTACTTGATTAATAATCAACACATGATTCTCAAGTGCAATAACAAAAAATGCTTTTATTGGAGTTCTTAGGGCCTCTTTGTTTGAGCTTTTAGACAGCTTTTCGAGTCTAAAAGCTAAAAGCCCAAACAAAGATCATGCTTTTGGACTCAGCTTTTCGAGTAGCCAAGCACTCCAAAAGCCCGAAATACGCTGCGGCCCAAAAGCACGGTTCGAGTTGCTTCTCAGAGCTTTTGCGGGATGGAGTTTTGTATGTCCCCACAGAGTTCCTCAATATTACCCGCAAATGCCATCGCATATAAACTGCATCCCTCCTTTGCTCTCACTTGGACTCCTCATTTTTCTTTCCTCCATCTTCCAGCCGCCACAGGAGGAGAAAAGGCGACCTAGGGTTGGCGCCGTCGATCTTTGGGCTGTCGGCCATCGGGGCGCCACCTGAAGCCACGCCCGTCGCCACCGGAAGGCGTCCCGTCGCCCATCCCCACAGGAAGCAGCACTCGTTGCTTGTCGCCTGCGGCAGCCGCGCGTCGCCCGTCACCTTCGGCAGCCACGCGAAGCCCGTCGCGTTCGACAGTCGCGCGCCGCGCGTCGTCTTTGTGCGCCTGTACGCAACCAGTCTGCTGGTGTCGTCGATCTCTGGAGGAGTTCTCGGCGCCCAAGATCCAGCGTGTTGCGTCTTTCTGGAGGAGTTCCCCGAGGCCACCAAGTCACGTGTCTCTGTGCTCCTGCTTCTAATCAAGGTATTGTCTCCATGCTCTTGTGTTCGTCGTTGATTTTCTCCTGTACAAATTGGGTACCGTGGATGGGAACCACGTAGTGAAATTGATGTGCTTATTACTGATTGGAATATTAGATGAGTAGTAATATTGCTGCTGGTAAGAAGGTGAAGACTGGCCTTGTTGCAGATTGGGATGCCCGTGTTCCAGAAATTTTTTGTAAGATTTGTGTGGAGGAGATAGAGGCTGGAAATAGGCCTCATGGTACCTTGAGTGCAAAAGGCTATCAGAACTTGGTTGAAAAGTTTGCTGCCCGTTCAGGCAGACCCTACACTCAAAAGCAACTAAAAAATCGGTGGGATGCTCTCAAAAGCTTGTATGATTTTTGGTTGTCGCTGGCACATACAACTGGAATTGGGTGGGATCCTTCTTTGCAAACATATACAGCAAGTGATGATTTTTGGGACAACAACACAAAGGTAATTATAATACATTCTATATGTAATTAATTGTCATGTGTGGCTGCTGTCAATATCCGTGATATATGTACAAGTCCAATCTCTGTCATCTTTCATTTTATAGAGAAACAAAGAGAAGAGGGCAATAAGGTTTGGTCCACCAGCAAATCTTAAGGAACTTGAGGTAATGTTTGAGAAGAGTAAAGTGTCTGGTCTGTCCGCATGCATCCCAGGACAAGCTGAACCAAGCAGCCCAAATATTTTGGAAGAGTTGAATATTCTAGATGATGATGGGAGAGATGAAGAAAGTCCGACCCAAGCAACCAACTCATATCTGCCTGCTTCAAGGGGAACAAAGAGGAAAGCTAATCCTAGGAAAGGGAAAAACCCAATGCTTCGTGTCATGTCCAAGATGGTGGATGATGTCATAAGTACCAATTCTGTTACCTCAAAGGCAGTACAAGGTGACTTCACCCGTGAAGAAATTCGTGAAGTGATGAAATTAGCTAAAGATAGTGGAGCCATTGAAGGGAGTGACGAGCACTACATTGCTACAAGGCTTTTTGTGAAATCTGAAAATCGATCTATGTTTATGACGTTTGAGACGAATGAAGGGCGATTGAATTGGTTGAAGAGGTGCTATGAAGAGAGGAAGAAGTAGAAGCTATTATGATGTTCCATTGTATCCTGCATTATATTTTCAGATCAGTGTGTAATTTGCTTTCTTATTTAATTTCAGCATGGAACTTTGTCCTGTAAACGCTATTTCAGCAAGAACATGGTATTGTAACTTTATTGTTCTATCTGATTTGTGACATGGCTGTTATATGATGTGTTTAATTTCTCTTTGTGCCATGATAATGCATTATGTTTCACTATCCTTTCTATATCAGTGTGTAATACAAGTTTTTGGTTGCATGTAGATGAGTTCAAGTGACAGTGATTGCACATCCAGTGATGATGAGTACTCAAAAACACTGGATATTGTGGTTAGGCATGGGAAAATAGTTCAACATGTGTTGTCTGCTTCCAGAGTATTTAGTACATACTATTGCAACACCTACTTCAACAAATCAGATAGAAGGCAACCTGAGGTGACTGGTTATGATTGGGTTATCAAATGCTTGAACAATCCAAGAGCTTGCTACAAAATGTACAGGCTAAACAGATCTGTTTTTGATAGCTTACATGAGACTTTGGTGTCACATTATGGTTTGAAGTCTACTTATGGTATGAGTTCTGTCGAAAGCCTGGGCATGTTTCTATGGATTCTTGGTGGACCACAATCTGTTACCCAAGTTGAGAACCGATTTGAAAGATCTACAGAGACTATCCATAGAAAGTTCAGTGAAGTATTAGATTGTGTTTTCAGACTTGGTGCGGATATCATTAAACCGAAGGATGCACAGTTCACACAAATACATCCCAGACTCGAAGATAGCAGATTCTATCCATATTTCAATGGTTGCATAGGAGCTATAGATGAAACACATGTACCTGTCATTGTGCCTACTTCAAAGACCGTATCACATATTGGTCGACACCGCTACACTTCACAAAATGTTTTAGCAATTTGTGACTTTGATATGAGGTTCACATTTGTGGTGGCCGGTTGGCCAGGATCGGCACATGACACAAGGGTCTTCAATGACGCTTTCGAGAGATATGCTTCCACTTTCCCGTTTCCTCCTGAAGGTATTGAGGTCCTCTAGTCTTTCAATTCATATGCTAACGTAATTACATAGGTCTTAAAAATAAAAGAAACATTTGTTTTGTAGAAAAATATTACCTTGTTGATTCGGGATATCCTAACAGGAAGGGTTTTTTGTCTCCATACAAGGGTGAGACATCATCTGAATGAGTTTCGACAGGGAGCGGGCCCTAGGAATAAAAAGGAAAAGTTCAACTTTTTTCATTCATCCATTCGCAATGTGATTGAGAGGTCTTTTGGTGTGTTGAAGATGAAGTGGAGAATATTAGGACAGTTGCCAAGATATTCTAAGCGAAAGCAAACACAAATAATCATTGCTTGCATGGCGCTTCACAATTTCATTCGAGAGAGTGCTTTGGCAGATGACCTTTTTGACTTGTGTGATCAAGATGAGGACTTTGTGCCGGGTGATGATGAGCCACCACTGTCATCCCAAACAACTACACCCGGGATGGAGGAGAGTGACATGAACACATTTCGAGATAGCATTGTGAATGGTTTGATGGACATGAATGGTTAGGTTTGTTTAGGATGGTTGTTTCAACATGTCTTATATTTTGGTCAAGTGACATGAGACAAACTTACTTATTGATATTTTGGTACAATGTATTTATCTACTATGAGATTTGTAACTATTATTGAACTCATGTTTATGTGCTGTAGGCACATAATATATTGATTAACTAATGTTATTTGAGTTTGTTGTGCATTCTATATTTTTTATTTATTTTTTAATTTAAAAAATATTTTTATTACATTTTACTATAAGTTCAACATATTATTCTACCCTCAGACAGCAAATAAGGTCATTTCAGACATTACACACTCCTTTCAGCTCAAAAGCTATTTGTCAGCAAAGTCAAAAGCTGTGCAAACAAACAGACTCAGCTTTTACACTAGCAGCTTTTATAAAAGCAACCTCCCAAAAACCACCAGCCAAAAGCTCCTTTTCAGAAAGCTCCAGCTCAAACAAACAGGCCCTTAATCAAGTGTATTACAGTACATGGGCAAGATTATACCTCATGTTTATTTCCCTCTCAAATTCATGCTCAGTAGTGCAAACTGAACAAGACAATTCATCGAACATATAGTGGGCGAGGGTGAGGTTTCAGGCACAAACCTAGGAGACGGCATAGATGATGTTGGTGGCCTGTACGATGATGCAGTGATGCTAATTGATGGAGACAAGGCCGGAGCAGGCATGAGCTGGAGTAGTGATGGTGACGCCGGTGGCCAGGTCGAGGTAGTCCTGCCCTCTTGTTCAATCTCGCGCGCCCGAAGATGATCGTGTGAGGAAACGATAGCTCGTGACTGGAGTGAGGAGCTAGGACTCTCCATTGCTGCGTGCGTCAGGGAGCACGGCGGAGAGGTGCGTCTGGGAGACGGGCCTCACGGCGCGAGCTGGAAGGTGGACTGCAGAGTGCGCGAGGGAGGCGCGGCAGGGAGAGGCGTGCCGGGGAGCTGCAGCGGAGAGGCGCACCAGGGAGGGCGGTGGGTAGCACGGTGAGCCAGGAAGCCGCGGCGGGGAGGCGCACCAAGGAGGGCGGCGGGTCGCACGGCACGCCGGGGAGCAGCGGCGCACGACGCGCTGCTTTGAACCGAAGGGCAAATTAGTCAATTCAATGTATCCTTAATCTTTTCAAAACTGTCGGAAGCGACGACAAAGAAAAACGGAGGAGTACAATTTTTATATCTTTTAAATAAGACAAATAATCAAAGATAATGTTGAATTTATTTTTTCAATTTAGAGTTTGTTTAAATGTTTATGTGGTATTAGTGAAAATTCGTACCAAGACACGCTAAGCGACAGTTCGATTATCCGGCGAAACATGAAATTAAAATATTTCAAACGCACGTAAGGTGTTGGAATAATAAAATACATGGCTAGTTGATTCTTCATTGCGACAGTATTTTAAGAGAGCAGGGTGTTCGTGTTCCCTTCTCCGTCCACTACAAACCGCACTTACCCCCTTAAAAAAAGATCAAGCGTCCTTTAGAACCCTATCCGGCCAGTCGCTTTCACTGACTTTTTCTGACAGGTGACTGATGTGGAGCCACTAACCCGCAATTGGATATACTGTGCGTGCTGGACATGACCCGTGAACGCTTGGAATTGACTGTTGCGCGTGGGAACAAGGAGTGGTCAGTACGAATAACGGCGGACGTCGGTCGTACTAGCTTCGCTCTCGTGCGCCATATTCAGGGTTTCAAGCTACTTAGTCAGAAGGAGTACTTTCTGTGGTCATTGTCAAATCTACTCAAGCAGATGCTTTTATAACTTTGTTGATTATATCGTTCAAGGTCTTCATCTTGTTGGATACGTCACCTTCTAATCACTAGTTACAAACAGCAACTCATAGTTACGGGGTTGGAAACAGGGTCAAGGTTCGGTGGATAGAAGACTAAGGATGATCAAAATTGTGGGTGTCATACGTACCAAATACAAAGAAAAAAAAAAGCCAAGATGGAAGACCTATATGATCAAGTCCTTGACTCCGTGAGCGATCTGTATCCTGTGGGTAATGTGCTGATTCGTTTTCACTGTTTCCAAACTTTCGACCATTTGAAAAATAAGTTTCATTTAATATACATGTCTTGTAAGTTATATATAAAGTCTAACGATAAAAAGGATCATAACAAAACAACTTCTTATGATGTATTTATTTATGAATAAAAGTTAAGCTTCATCCACTCTTGAAAAAATTGGAACGTGACGGCATATCAATTTATGCATAATCATCATAATGTAGCATATGAATGTTTCCTCTCGCAATATCATTTATGTAGGGGTGAAAACTATTAGTCATCATTAGGCTCCAAACCACTTTAATTCCAAAACATGAATTAGTTTTTCAAAAGTGGCGGGGATTTTGAAAACTTAGTTTATCTTTTTTTAACTAAAGAGGTTCTGAGGTTAAACCACCCCTACAGTTATGAAAAAAATA
>BCLG01000285.1:111704-148944 GCA_001602295.1 Zoysia matrella
AATCAATATATGTAGTACTGTTTATTTATTTTGTCAGTCAAAGTTGTGAAGTAATATGTGTTAATTACTTGCAGGGTTTGCTTAGTGTAGTTAAAGAGTTATTTCCAATGGCTGAGCATAGAATGTGTGCAAGGCATATTTATGCTAACTGGAGAAAAAGGCATAGGTTGCAAGAGTTTCAAAAGAGATTTTGGAAAATCGCAAGGGCACCAAATGAGATGTTGTTTAACCATTACAAGAATAAGTTAGCTAGTGTTACCCCTGCTGGATGGGATGATTTGAAGAAAACAGATCCTATACATTGGTGTAGGGCTTGGTTCAGGCTTGGATCCAACTGCGAGTCAGTGGATAATGATATGAGTGAATCATTCAATAGTTGGATTATAGAAGCAAGGTTCAAACCTATCATAACTATGCTAGAAGATATAAGAATCCAAGTGACAAGAAGGATACAAGAGAATAGGAGCAACAGTGAGAGATGGATAACGACAATATGTCCCAATATTTTAAGAAAGGTCAGAAAAATAAGGCATGCAACTCAGTTTTGTCATGTCTTATGGAATGGTGATGCTGGCTTTGAAGTTAGGGAGAAAAAATGGAAGTTCACAGTTGATCTCAAGATGAGGGCATGCTCTTGTAGATATTGGCAAGTTTCTGGAATTCCATGTCAGCACGCTTGTGCTGCCTTGTTCATGATGTCTGATGAGCCAAACAATTATTTAGATATGTGTTCTCTATTGATCAATACAAAAGAACTTATCAGCATGTATTGCAACCAGTTGAGCATGAGTCAGCATGGCCTTTGTCACCAAATCCTAGACCTTTACCTCCTAGAGTAAAGAAGATGCCAGGTCGTCCAAAGAAAAACAGGAGGAAGGACCCTTCAGAACCAAAAAAATCTAGCACAAAATCATCTAAGTCTGGAACTAAAGTCAAATGTGGTCGTTGCAAGGGAGAGGGTCACAATAGCACAACATGCTCATTACCAATGGTGTTTATATTGTAGCTTTTTCCTGCATATTATTGTTTTCTTAACTCAACCGCTAACTTTTGTTTTTATAACAGATGGAGAACTCGGCATCACAAGATCCACTGCCAAAGCACGGTAGTTCCCATGGTGCATCTTCTCCACGGGCATTGGTCTCTCAAAGTCAAGCAAGCACAGCACCACTAGCTCTTGAACCTGCACATTCCAAACCATCTAGAGGAAAGTGTCCTACAGCAACTTCCAATAGTGAATCAAGTAAAAGTAAAATACCTGAGGGCTACGGACTGTACTATAGCGAACGAACCGGTTCATCATTTATTCAGGTACAGTACTTATCAAAGCAGTTGTATTGTTTATTTTTGTTACTCTGAAATGATTTAATATATTTTCTTGCAGTCTAGTTACAAGAGGAAGATGGTGTCGTTTGGAAGGTCTAAGGCTACTGCTCAAGCATCGGCAAAGGCGACATCTGGTGGAAGTGCCTCTGTTATAATTGAGACTAGTGCGGGTCGACATGGTGCAGTTGCAAAGGCAACTATCAATGTATCAGACGGACAAGCAAACGCAAACATACGATCTACTTCACTTGGACGTGGGAGATCAGGCCAAAGTAGCACCTCTCAGAAAAGATGTGGAAGCCAACTTATGTCTTCAGAGAAGAGTGTTGTGTAGTTTCATTAGTAGACAATGTGGTGTCTGTTGCACTCATTTTATTTTGAACCTAAGAATTTGTCTGAACATCTATTGATTTCGAACCTAGGAGCTTGTTTAAAATTGATGTGCTCTCCTTTTATATTATAGTTTATTATTTATTAGGAGAAAAAAAATCACATTATACATGATGTCATGGTTAGGTGCAGGAGAGAGAACGATAGAGAGGCAGATCGTGCTAGGCCTGCTGGCTTGGGGCAAGGAGAAAAATAGGGAGGGCAGCAAGGTCATTTTCTATGTGCCAATCTGACTGAACAGGATGAGGTGGACGTCCAGCTAGGATTAAGGACAAAAATGAGTCAAAATCGAAAGTTCAGGGATGAAATTGGTCATATTAATAGTTCAGAGATAGAATTGAGCTTTTGATGAAAGTTGAGGGACGATTTTGGCTATTCCGCCGAGTTGAAACATGAGTTATAATTTTACATTGTTTAACTCAGTTTTTGAATAAGATAAACAGTAAAAGATGAAGTTAATGTTAAAGGTGACAATAATTTAAAAATAGATGGAGTACTTTTTTTGTTGATTTTAGTGAGCAGAATGAAGTTCATTTGCCCAAAGTGAACGCAAATGAACGGAATGATGCACTGCACCCTCTGACCACTCGATCGAGAGAGTAACGAGAGAGAAATTAATCATGTCTTCATGTAGAGAAATGGCCACGCCACGCTTGCGTAGACCTACCGCACACCCACCACGATGACGCCGCCACTGCCTGTTCTCACCCACATAATTAAGCGGGCTCGGAGCAGCCGTCCCGGTCGATCAACTACATGGATCGACTAGATTCACGAACTTACTCGACCAATGATTCGCTGCATTTAATCGGCGGCAGATGCTGATGGATTCCATAGTGAGAAAATTGGAGTGCGTGTCCGTCATTCAAATCAACATGGAAAATAAGACCATGGAAACTGCGATCATAGTCGGATAGGTTGCAACGAGAGCAAGCAGGATGGGTGATTAAACAGCAAGTACTATCGGCTCATTTTTCTGAATCAGTAACCGTTTAGCACTTGTATTGGTGACCTCTGCGATTTTCAGTCTTCCAGTTACTCCCTCCATCCCAAAATAAGTGACATTTTTGACTTTTTGAAATTGATGTTTGACCATTTATCTTATTCAAAAAATTACAAAAATACAAAAATAAACAACTCAAGTTTAAAATACTTCTAATAATGAATCATTTGACATTAAAATAAATAATTTTTTATAAATTTTTTGAATAAAACAAATGGTCAAAAGGAGATGTTCGAAAATCTAAAACAACATTATTTTAGGATGGATGGAGCACATATGAGCCTGTAGGTGGACATGGTGGGTAAAAACACACATTTGCTATAGCACAGTTACTTATGAGCATGGCCTTTTGTTTTCCTCTGTGTGGTCGCCAAAGCTGTTGATCAGTATGATTCTTTATGCTGACCGACTTCTTCACTCTCCCTAATCAGTCTCACCAACTGATCCTGGTAGGTCCAGTGCTACAAATGTGCATAGCTACCACAAAACTAGTATATTCAACACCCTCTGACACTACAGGCGGTTGATAATTATCATACACTTGTACAAAGGGAGACTTGGTTCATGGGCATTAGCCACTTGTATAAAGACATTTAGGGTTACCATTCAATTAAGGTGAATAATTAATATACCATATCTACATTATCCAACAATATCTTAACCTTTCCGGATACCAAAGCTACAACTAAGACATACCAAAGGCACATTGAACCGATATTGTGGTATACATTGATCATAACAGTACAATAACTCAAGCATAATACAATTATACCTAATTATATAGACCAATACATCAAATAATAACAACATGCCTATAAAATTAAGGACCAAGAGAGACAAAGTATAAGGAAATTGTAACTTTATTAATACTTCAAGTCATAACAAGGGAGAGATACATGAGAGTCAAACCTATAACTCAGCAAGAAGACTTGGAAAGTAGGAGAGAGACTTCTCTTGTCTAAACCACTAAGACTATAGAGAATGAATTCCAAGTGGAGTGTTGTGTGTTCAAATGAGGTGGTGAGGGGTTCCTTTTATAGCCTCCAAAGGTTGGTTATGGTTGCTTGATTCCCACATAAACCTTCAGCATATTCCTCAGGACACTCAAAGAGAGCAACACAAGGAGGCTCAATGGTTTTGGCGCAAATAAGAGGTTGGTTGGCCCTTTTATCTGCTGACTCTAGGGTATCTTCTTTTGTGCTAAGTTTTTTGGTTAGGCCTCCCTTTGAGTCTTTGCTTGTTTCCTCTAGAGATTCTTCAAAATATTCTTTTTATCTTCAAGTGTTGACTTTATCTCCAGAGACTGTCACATGGTGATTTCTGATTCATCGTTTTGTTAACTTTTCGATCACCATGTGGGTGAAAATCCCTAAATTATATGGTTTATTCACCTACATTCACAAATTTATCCAAGTACAAGTGGAACTACATTCTTGAAGAATGCTTGTAAGAATTGCCAAGTGTATTATTTTTTAGATTTATTAACGGTCTAAGTGGAACTTAAATAATATCAACAATAGGTTGCTACCTAATGACTTTATCATGTAACATTTGAGAGGATCAATAAAAGCTTGGAGAAGAACAAGAACATAAACAATATCTGGAAGAGATGTCTTATTTTAGAGGAATTCCAATCCAATGCGGACTCTGAGTCTTTCTTGGATTCAAAGAGCAGCCTATATTAAAATGGATGCCCAGGTCTGATATGGACTTCTTTTGAGATTCTAGATATAGATGAAAAGCTAAAGAGATAAGCCTTCTGGTAGATCAAATTTTGTGCCTATGTTCTTCCCTAATCTCCAGTAATTACTAAAAAATTGACGTTCCGAATCTGTCTTGATGCTGTGCCACCACCTTGGGTTGTGCAGTCTTGTATCATGTTGAGGTCCATGGGGTTTCACTCCAAGGGTTCTTGCACTTTCCGCTGCCCATTATATGAAATAGCCACTGCACCCTTGGGGTTGGGGTTTTGCTTAGATTATTCTATTTTCATGTAGTTTATGTTAGAAATTTAGGCATTTTACAGCATATTTTAATTCCAATTTTATTTATGAACATGAGTAATAATGTGACATAAGATGCTCTCGTATTCATTTTTAATCTGTACAAAAACAAAAAGAACACGACAAATAAATAAATAGAATTCAGGTTATACCTTGAAGCACCGGCAGTGCTGTTCACAACAGTTGACATGTTGAGCTACTTGAAGTAGTCAAACACAGTCGATGCACAAAGAATGGAAATAGTGCAGTCCAACGAACGTCCTTCTGAAAGTAGTAGGAAGTAGTCCAACGGGAGTGAGAGTTGCGCAGATGATGTGCTCCCCAAAAAACTTGATCGCCCACCTACCCGTGCAAGTGTCACAGCTAGACAAAGTTTCGGAGGTTCACTCTCGCAAGGTCTGTGCGCTCAGAGATTTGCGAAGGAAATGCGAAAGGTGCAGCGATAGCAGTGGAATTCTGAACGAGATTTCAAGATGACCGAGAAGCGCCTTTATAGCCATCATGCACTGAATCAGCCTTGTTGCGAGAGAGTAAATGACCGGTAGCAATCCTCCAATTAATACGTCAATTACTAGTAACAATTGTATTTAATTCACCATTTTAATTGGATCCATTCAATTCTCAAAAATGACAAAATTAAGTATTGTTTTAATTGAGTCGATTCATATCACTGAAACATCAAAATTAACTCGGTGCAATAAGAACTTCTGTGGTCACAGCACGCGCACACCGGTCGTCACAAGTTACAAGTCACGTGGAATATTCAAGCGAAAACACGCGTAACTCGCGTATGCGCTGCGCACGACACAGTTCGGCTCGGCTCAGCGTGCGAGTGGCTTTCTTCTACTCTCTCCCAACTTCTCAACCAGTGAACCATAGCCTTTCTAGACTTTAAGTGTCCTTACCAATGAACCAAATAAACATCACACTTGTCTAGAAAAGAAACTCTCAAACACTCCTCTGCAAATAGATAACTCACGAAAAGTTTAACATTTTCGTAAATCACAATTAAGATCGAACCATAAACACCAAAGTGAGAAGGAGGCTCCAAAAAGAGAATGTATGAACCTTTAGATCACGATCCACATAAATGGATGTTAGAGGCCGTTAAGCACAGGATTCCATGGGCATGAAGCGCACAATATTGCTTTGGTTACTCTTTATGGAGTATGTGAATCCATATAGTCAATGTAGCTCCATAGAGTAACACGCCTCCTCCGTGGTTCTTATATGCAATGCATGCAAACAAGTTATTCTAATGCAAAAGAATTTAAAGCATGACATGTAGATGCAAGCAAATTAAAGACATTGCATAAAGAAACCTATTCGGTGCCAAGTTTGACCCATCTCAAGCTTATTCACCATATGCCTGCCGCTTTGCCTTGAGATAGCGAAACCAGCTTCTCAAGCTCTTCCCCATGCATATCAATATCTTAAGGTGGTTAGGCACCGATCTAATTTTTTTGTTCTTTTCTTTATCTTTTTACATGTGATGCATGATATTGCAAACATCTGGTCCACGGAGGAGTCCTATCCACCATGCATTGCAAGAAAAGAAACCTACTCTACTATGTACAAGAATAACCTCCTTGAAGAGTAGATTGGCGTTGAAGCTTGATCAACATGTTGTGGACTTCACAGATCTTCAATTCGCTTCATGATCTACCACCTAGGCCCCCACACTTCTTCTTGGATCCCAAGAGAGTTTTATCTTCCTCTCTCGGTTCACCATCACCTTTGGGACCCATATCTTTTTTATTGTCCGCTTGTCATTTGCGGTCTGAGCGGCATGGCCTTCACTTTTTATCCTTATCCTTGAAAAGCTTGTAGTGTTCATCCTCATGAAAAAAGTTTGCGTTAGGTATAATCTTAGGCTCGCTCACATTGAGACAATCCTTAGAGCGGTGACCATCAAGACAACACTTCTCACAATAATAGTCATCCGCCATGAGCGGGACTATTTCTTCGGAGATCTCATCTTGGTTGCCAATGATGTTGATAGAGGAAGGATATGATCCTAAGCCCTTGTGATTGTGGTTGTTGATGACGTTCTTGCTTACGATTTCCTTTTAAATTTGCCTTCCTCTAGTAAGCCGCTCAAATGCATCCATCACGGCCTCTCTCTCATCCTTGAGCTTCGTGTATTTCTTCAAAATAGATGGCTCAAGTTTAATACTCTCCTTAGAGAGGGTTAGGTCACAAGAAGCAGAAGCTTCATTTAAATACTTAGAAGGGTTAAAGAGAGAGTCAAAATCAAAAGCTTCATAAGTGTGCACCAATGCATTATGCTTCTTACTTAGCTCTACGTGCCTCGCTTTGAGATCCTCATAAACTACTAAGTTTTGACCCTTACAACGATACCAAAACATCGCCATAGGGTCAAAATGGTTGTAACATGTACCATTTGCAATCAAATAGCGTTCGTTAGCAGGTATTGGCGTGGTCTAAAGTTTACGCCTCAAATTTATGTTTTTGTTGCAAAACATAAGTCTATCGCAATGACATGGGCCATCGCAATAAATAATAGAAGCCACGTCTAGTATCATGGCAACATAGACTATTGCCACATGAAAGATCGTGGTCATAGTTAATATTGCAATGAGATGGACTATCGCAGTAGATTCTAAATGCCACAAATGATATCGTGCAACAAAGGCTTTTGCAATGATTATCGACATGGCAATAATTTATATTGCAATGAAGCTACTTGGTGGCAATACGCATTATTGCCACGGAAACATAATCGGATGCTATAGTATTTATGCCACGTATGTGCACTGTTGCTAGAGATACATAAGCAATGAAGTTATTTTCATGGTGACTATGTCATATAGCAACGATAAGTAAACATTGTAATAAGTATTGCATAGCAACAAACAAAAAATTATGGTAATAATTTATCACAACAAATAAGCATCGTTGCAATATAGGATTTACTGCAACAAAAGAAAATTTTGAGGCAATCCATTCTACATTATATAATTTGGTACTAGATATTTGTTGCAACAAAATATAAATATAAGAGATAATTATATTAAATCAATCTGTAACAAAATGTGTAACAATGACATTTACAATATAGTAATCGTAGTCGCTAACAAATATGGTCTTTGACTTAGAAATCTGAAATTAGAAAACAAACTATTGATATGATTGCTAACACCCTATTGAAAAACTACAAAAAATCATAGTGATCATTGTGATTATAGTAGAAATCTATCCTCTCAATCCTTTGGAAATAACTTGGCATTATAACATAGCTTCTTCAGCTCCATTGACCTCAATTTGTCCAATTAACTTAACAAATCACCCTACAAAACCACATAACATGTTAGTTGTCTAATATAGATAAAAAAAAAAGCATCTGCAGTACAGCCAAACAGCAGTATCAAACATGGAGATAACTGCCACTACTTAGGACACATGACTTCCCTAATACTGCCATGTTAGCACCATAATTTTCCTGATGGATCAAAAGCCTTGTCCCTATACATCCGCTCCTCAATATAGCCTTCTACTTTACTTATATTTCACTTTCTAATGCACCTAAGAATCATTTTCACATCTTACATCTAACCAAGCACCCGATCCCATAATCCATTGGATAGGAACACAGTACTAAGACCCTGATGAAAAAAATGGTCTAGAGAAATACAAGTATCTTCATACTCAAGACCATATGCAGCAGACATGCAGGGTTACAACTTGTTAAATAGCCAATTCAGCCATTAGAAAGTGAGTAACTGGTTCCTGAAGGCCGACATTGTCCCTGCCTCAAGTAATAAAATGGAATAGCACAGATCAGGCTAAAAAAGCGCCCCGCAGACAACTGTGTAGCATTGCCACGCTTGCTATGTTTTACTCCTGTTTAACCATGTGTCATCATTGCTTTGGTTGGATGACCAGGATCGTCACATCTGTCTCAATCGCCTCTTCATAACCCACTAAATAAACAGTAGAATAGCGTGTAATTGAGGACTGATTTCACGTGGTAACCGATATTTTGTCAGAAGTTTTCCATGAGAACTGGCCAATGAAAGTATAGATAGATTTGACTGTATTTACATAGTTACATGGTAGAATCGTAAACTAAGTGCATAAAGTTCAGACAAAAGATTATTTAATGTCATTTTGACATGTTAACGTACAGGTTCTATGCTTACATGTTGCTCACATATGCTAGAACGTATGTCTAAGCAAAATATTTTCTAATGATAAGAGGGATAGGAGACTACATACAGGATACCATTCAGATTACTCAGAACACGCTTCAGAATACCATTCAAGTTACTCATATAAGATAGAATGTACATCTAGCAAAAATATTTGCCAATGATGGTAGAATACAAGACTGCTTACAGGAATTTGTTGATTTCTGTTCTGGCACAAAGAAGCTCTGCAAGACTTTTGTCTCACTGTGAGCAGCTTCCAGTGTCATACCCTGCAGATTCCGATGTATCTTTCTCTCAGTGTTGGATCAAACACAACCTGTGACGATGAAGTGCTGCACTGATTACAAATTTAACCAACAACATAATCTGGCGATTGAGCATAGCATTGACTAAGAAATTAAATGACAACTGATAATATCCAAACAATTAAATTCTAAACATGGAAGCAACATGTAACTTAAAAGTATTAGAATAGCATAAGAGGGGAATATGCATGCATACATTTGGCAAATTGTTAATTCTCGCAATTGTTTGTGCAGTCTCTGCTGCTCGCTTCAGATCAGTATATGGCAGCTGCCTTGGCTTCTTTAGACAACAGATGAGCAGCCTGGGCAATTTAAACAATTTTAATTTTTCACATAAGAACTGTAAATACAAATTTATGAATGACAATCTAAGCAAGTAATATCATACCGCAACAGCTTGCTGCCTCCCAATATCATTCAGCTCTACGTCCAAGTGCCCCTGATCAAGTATGTCTAGACACCATTATTCTAAATAGCTATATGCTTTGAAACACCTGACCCAGAACAGATCTTTGAGCTGCTAACTGGGTGCTGTGCAGTGAGCAGGAAAAGGAAACGGAATCATAAATCCTATCATGCAAAATTTTATAAACTTAAGTCACATTTTAAATTCTATCATGCATAACCATTGAAATTTTCCCCTAAGGGCTAAGATCCTTCAAGCAACTATAATGAAGCGAATATGTGCATTATGAATTCATATCAATAGCAAGACGAGGCGCCAATTATCATTTAGATAGTAACATGTTGCATCAATCATACCTCAAAGGTGTAAAACTCAAGATGCACTGCTGCCCTGTATAAGCACGGAACTGCATTCTCGGACGAATGAGTAGGGAATGAAACACACACACACACACACACACACATGGATGCAGAGGGGTCGGCAGTGTGCTCCAGGATCTGTTTCGCCAGCATCCGCTCACTCTCAACTCTCAAGGATCTTCTACTGATGTGGTAAGCTGTGGAAAGGGCAACAGAAGCAGAGCACGCAGTGTAGAGGTGTAAGCCCTGGTGGCAGAGGTAGCGGATGAGCTTGGTACAGAGATAGACGTCAGGGTTATCTTCACCACCGCCGTGGGCTGTGGATATTGTACCAGGATAGGTACATGATGAATTTTATGTTACTCATTCCTCATAGTAATGAACAAAGCTCAGAAAATATAGGATTAATTAACAGCCCCAAAATATACAGTCCTGCAACCAAAATTCAGTTTTTTCTATTATTTATCAACATAAGAGATTTACTTGGTTTCAGCACAACATATAGCGCTACAGCCGGTGCTCAATCTATGAATTAAACAAAAAAAAAATGTGACTCCCTATACCCTAGCAGTAGATGGTGCCAGCTCTAACCTGCTGATGTATGCACGAGTGAACCCATGTTCATCTTCGAGTTGGAGGCAAGACCAGGAGGGTGTCCCCGACAGATCAATTGGTGCTCAAGCGCGTGGCGTCGTCACCGGCACGCAAGCGGACGGCGTCGTCGCTGGCGCTGCTGCCCCCAAGAGGAGGTATTCTCCTTGATGCAGGTTGAGGCGACGCCCTGGATGTAGGAGGGCCCAGCATTCTAGGATTGGGGCGGCGCCATGGAATGACGGAGATGGCGTAGGAGGCGCCCCGCGCAATGTGTTGCAGCATACTGGAGGTCGTGGGATTGTGGGACACAATGGGGAGTGGGGGGAGTTGTATTTGGTGCAAATCGGGCAGCAGGGCAGGAATAACTGAGGCTGATTTCATGGAGCTAATCTGTGGTTATATATGGGAATTTCAGGTTTTGGCAATTTTGGGAGGGAAGTTTTGGAGCCGTGTACCCTCGCTTCCTGGGTGGGAAAATTTTGGTGCCGTGTTATGTTGTTGGTTACGTAGCTGGGAATCAATTGCCTGCAACAGATGCTTCATCATGCTTGGTAAAACATCTGTTTAAAAATTCGTACGAACTTGATAGCATTTTGACATAATTTAATAACCTAAACTTTTGGCCTAAGCAATTGAGTTGAATCTTTTTGACAGTCATCCCTCACTGTCATTCATCATTCAATTGAATCTAGGTTGGAGATCTAGATACTAAAACAAAATAATTCAATCTTTTAGTCCTGCCACCATTGATCCAGCTTGTGCTAATTAAGATCTTGTGGTAAGAAGAACGAGTCCTGCTGCCCACCCACAAGCACGGTCTGATTTACAAGTTGTTGATCCTCACAAATCTGGCCGTTTACGGACTGCAAATCATAGCTTGATGCCGATCAGGACGTTCGAGCAATACATAGCTATTCATGCATTCCTGGATTCTCTCTCGCATGCAGATAGCCACAACTCACTTTTATTGGCATGCTAATGACACCCGGAAAATTAAGCGTTCACTCTCGTTCTGTTTTCAGTAACAACAATGAGAAAACTGTGACATCCTAAACATATTTCGTTGTGGAGTTCATAAGGTTGATCTAGGTGGTAGTAGCACTAGATATCGAGCTTATAATCTCATACGTCAAATGCATTGTGATTTGTTCCTAACCTTTTGGCCTAGGGAACTGAGTTATGTCTTGTTTGACAAAATCAATGTCGGAATACATTTTGTTTGCTCGCAGTCTCTGTCCCTTTGCTATTGCTAGGAGTTCTTTGAAGTTTTATATTTTGCGAGTTTTATAATCTCATACGTCAAGTGTTTTATGCATTGCTTTATTGAATTTTCTGCTACCCAAATGACGATGAAAATTGGTTCTAAATTGTCAGAGCTTCTCTTAAATACACTGGCTGGTACTGTCTTCTGAAAGTTGGCTCTGAATTTTTCATGTGAGGCATAGCAGAAAATTCAGACTGGAGCAATTTGATTCTGAATTTTTTTTTTTTGCTGCAGAAATCAAGTTAACTTTGCATTCTGTTATATTCTCTCCACGGGTCAGTTCAAGTTGCTGGACTCAAAATGCTCAAGATGTGGTAGTATACGGTCATATTCATCTGTGGTTCATTTAAGTTGCTTGATCGAATTTTGTGCTACCAAAATGATGACGAAAGTTGGTTCTAAATTGTGAGAGCTTCTCTTCAGTACACTGGCTGATACTGTGTGTTTGAAATTTGGCTCTAAATTTTCATGTGAGACATAGCAGAAAATTCAGACCGCAGCAATTTGATTCTGATTTTTTCCTGCAGATGTACAATCAAGTTGATTCTGTTATATTCCATCTCCCTGGTTGAGTTCAAGTTGCTGGATTGAAATCGCTCAAGATGTGGTGGTATACTAATCAATACAACCTAAACATCCTAGAGCGTGTTTGGTTGACGCCAGCATGCGCCACACGTAGCCACACCGCTGTTGTGGCGTGCAGTCGCGTTGCTTGGTTGCTGCCGAAGCTTCGGCGTGCTGAACTCGCCTCCACAATCCGCTAGTTCATTTTGCTCGCCAATACTCGAGAAAAGTCTAGCAACCGAAATCACCGCCGAACTTTTGGCGCGGCACGGCGTAGTTATGCAGCATCTAAACGCACCGCTAGTCTTCTTCATCAGACGAATCTTGGTCAGGAGCAGTTGGTTCCTCCATGACTCCCACACCGAAATGCATTTGACTTCCACATGAATCCCCCCACACCGAAATGCATTTGACTTATTTTGAAAAATAAAAAATGCATTTGACTCCCCAACCTCACCCCGCCTCCTGTTTTTCAATGACCGCACATCCCTCTGCACACGCTGTCGTGCCCCCTGCCGCCTGACGCCAACCGCCGCGCTGGCTCCAAATAGTCTACCTCGTCGCCGCTTGCTCGGCTCGCTCCCCAATCGGGCCCCTGATTCCATCTCCACCTCGGCTGTTGCATCATTCCGCGCTGCCACCTCACTCCAATGGCGTTTATTGAGTGGAGGGAGGAGGCTGCCGAAGGAGTGAAAGTAGCCTTCACATCACCGACCGTCGGCGTTGATGATTGCTTGAGATACATATGCCGGGAGATATCAGGTTCTCATTTTCCTCCCTCTAATGATATCTAGTATTCCCACTGTTTCATTTACTTATTCGATTGTTTGTAGCACTGGTTCAGTTTGAATAAGAGCTTTACAGAGTGATTCGTCACTACCAGAAAAATCAATTTTTTCGTGTGCTACAAAATGTACTCTGTGTTTTTTTCTAACACATAGGCAATATCACAGATATTCTCTGTGCCTAAAATAAGACACGGAAAGATTACGCAGCATTGAGGAAACAAAAAGTTCCCCTGTAGCACCGACGGAACCTGTTACCGAAATGTTTTTCCCCAGTCTGTTCTCGCGCCTCTTTTTCCCTCCATCGACGACCTGGCAGGCGGGCTCTTTCCCTCCACCAAATGTTTCCCCCTCTTAGAGCGAAGTCCCCTTCGTTTTTTCCTGATTCTCCCAATACGGTGCTGCTCCTAGACCATGCGGGTCCTGCTGCTGCTAGGATCCTCCAGCCCTACGTGCTGCTGATATCTGCTCCTCACGTCCGTGTGAACTGCTTCCTCCTCCTCCCATAATTAAACTCTAGAGCTAAGTGCCTAACCTTGCTACCCATTGTACCGGGTCGTGCTCACGCCGGACTAATATGGCTGGACCTCGTACCGGTCTGGCCGAGCCCACATGGACACGTGTAGATATTGTGGCCTAGGCGTTGGGGTGATCGGAGGTGAGGGATGACAAGTGGGTCTTATCAGTGAGGGAAATAGAGAGGGAGACGGGTGATTCCATGGTAGGAACGGAAAGAGGAAAAAAATGGAGGAGAAAAATAGGTTGCGGCCCTCGAGAGAAGGTTTGGTTGTTTTTTATTTATTTTTTTATTTTTAATTACTTTTAGCTATTTGTTTCTAAATATAAAAATAAGAGAAAATTAACAATTTAAAAGATTTTCGAATGGATGCATTTTATTTTGCTTAAACCTTTGAAATAAAACAAACTTTCAAATAAAATCAAAATTTTAAGACATCTCTAATGAAAATCCAAAATTTGAGAAAACATTTTTTCAAAGGAACTAATTTTGCTTTATAAATATATCATCATTTACAGAAGCAAGTAAACTGAAAATCAAAAGACTAAACCTTTGTTTTCAACATAATGTAAATCCATTTAAAATCCAAAAATAAAATAATTTTTAAAATAACTCTTAGGGTGCTACAATGCCATGTTGTTTGGTTCGTGTACTTGATGTCAGGTGGCAAGGCAGGGCATGCCAAAAAATAATAGTAGAAGAGTTTTCTAACAGTTAATTTTGCTACTGTATACCAATGGATTAAATTTGTGGCAATACATACCTACTAGGTGCAATGTATTATTTTTGTGTTGCAACAGAGAAAAGACATTTGCAACATATAATTTTTGCGTTGCAAAAGAAAAAACTTTTGCAACGAAATTGAAAGTTCACACAACGTATTATACATGTTGCAAGAATTTTAGACACTCGCAACAATTATCAAAATTGTTGCAATAACACCAAGATATTGCAACTAAAATAAAATTTATCACAACCATATTAGTTCCTGGTATTATTAGTAACTACTTGCAACCAAACTATAAGTTGTGGCAAGATCACCTATATATTGCCACCCTTTTTATCGAAGTCACAACGCAAATATAAGCGTAGCGATATTGTCCACTATTGCCACCAAATGTGAAAACTGTGGCACTAGTATCTAAGTATTGCAACGAAATTAGTGTCGTTGCAATGTAGAGCGTGGCTAAAGGGTCCAAACTTAGTAGTGATTGGACTCGCATAAAACACCATGATAGTGCTTAAGTGCATTGAGCTCCCCCTCAAGCTCTCGAACTCGGAATACCGCCTCTTCATGCTCCTTGGTCACCACCTCGATCATCTTGGATTTCTTGATGATGGTCTTGTTGGCCTTCTCGAGTAAGAGGACAAGATCATTGTAGCCTGGTTCATCATGTTCATCATCATAGCTCTCTTCCTCCTCTTTAAGATCATCTTCCTCATCAATGAAGCCCTCACAACTTCGGGCCATCAAGCATAGCGGAGGTGGTGGTGGCTCATTGGTGGAGCTAGTCATGGCAATACCCACGAGCTCTTCTTCGCTTAAAGATGAAGAGTCTGAATCATCATCGGTGAGCCACTCACCAACAGTATAGGCTTTGTGCGAGGACTTCTTCTCCTTGCTCTTGCTCTCCTTCTTGAAAAGAACTTCTTAAATTTTCTCTTTGGCTTGCGTTCTTCGTCGTCACTCTCACTAGAGGCTCCTTTCTTGCTCTCCTCCTTGGGCTTAGGACACTCTTTAGCGAAATGACCTTTCTTGCCATAATTGAAGCATCCGGAGTTCCTCTTGGAGTTCCTCTTGTAAAATGAGGGACTTCCCTTACGGAATAGCTTCTTCATCAAGAGCGCAAGGTCCTCATTATCGCTCTCTTCATCCTCATCTTCCTCCACTTTCTTCTTCTTGTTGTTTTTGCCATTGAGTGATTCTTGATCAACTTGTAAGGCAAGATTTTTGGGCAATTGAGAGTCGGTGGAGCTGCCCAACATGTATCCTTCAAAGGCCGTGAGGTTGCCTAGCATAACGTCAACGGTGAGAGTAGCCAAGTTGGCTTGGAAGAGACACGTGACGATGGAGTTGTAGCTCGACGGCAACATCCTCAAGAGCTTCCTCATTATTTCAACATCATCAATTTTGTCCTTGAGGCCAAGGCGTTGATCTCCTCCATCACTACATGCAAACGAGAGTAAACATCATTAGCTTTTTCATGAGGTTGCATGTGATGGAATCATATTTGTTCTTGAGAACATAATAACGCTCTTCCTTGGCCTTGGAAGAGCCCTCATGACTGTTTTGCAATTGGACCAAAATTTCGTGCGTGGTGGATGATGCATTGATTCTAGAAAATACATTTTTAAAAATGCATCCAAACATAGCATTCTTAGCCTTAGCGTTGTACTTAATAAACATAGAATCAAGTCTCTCATTCTTATTCGTAGCGTTGCTAGTAACTTGTCACGCTTTCCCATCGATTGACTCTAGGTAGGCTTACATGTGCGCCTTTCAATATGAGTAATCGTCCCCATCGAATACGAGCGAAGTCTCTATCCCGTTCGGCATCCTTACTCAAGGCAGTGAAGCCCGAAATTGAGCACTTGGCTCTGATACCACTTGAAAGGATCAATGACACCGAAAAGAGAGGTTGAATGGATGGACTTATAGCACTAATTTCGCTACGAACTAAAACTACAAGACGTAATCACAACGGAAGCAAATCTAAACAAGTCTAGTAGGCCAAGACCCATAATAATGCTAGTGATATGAAAATAACAACAAGCAAGTACTAACACGATAGCCACCAAGAGGAATCAAAGAACAACCTATCACACTACTCAACGATAAGTAAATGCGTTAAGTAAAGAGAGTGAGATAGAGAGTGCACAGTGATTTTTTTCTAAGGTCCCAAAAGGTAGGCGCCTTCTCCTAATCCTCGTTGGACCACTCCCCCTGGAGTCCTGGTCCCTCCCGTCGCTCTCGGAACGATGCTGACAAGGGTACACTTCACTCTCGGAGTAAAGACACCGGCAGCCTGACTGTCGCACACAATACCCAAGCGCTAGAGCAAGCCTCCAAGGCTCGAGCGAGCCCTTATGGTGTCCCTTTTGAGCAAGGGATCCGAAACCGCGTATAAACTTGGCGTCGTCTTCCACAATCTCCTCAGAAACTCGAGCACTGACTCCTAGCCGTCTAGGCTGCTTACACTAAGAGTAATAGGCAAAGATCACTCTTCTCAATCCCTACAAGCTCTAGAAGTGGATGAATGCTCCCTATCACTCTCCTACTAGCACCAAAGATCTTCAATCTTACAATGTGCTTTCTTGGTGGTGTCCCTTGGGCTCTCACAACGTAGCTCCAGCAATTCTGATCAAGGGCACACTAGAAAACGTCCCCCTACACGGTTTAAATAGGCTCTAAGCCCAGAAACAACCATTGAGACGTGATATCGTAAAGCTAATTGTTTTATGTAATCACCTAACTGTCCGGTGACTCTTCTTTCTCCTCGGCCAGGGAAACACCCTCTCTGGAATTCTCTCTATAGGACACCAGACTGTTCGTTGCATATCTTCATCGGACTGTACGGTGATTTTTACTTTTGGACTCACAGAGACACCTTCTTTGGACTTCGACTTCTGGCTCACTGGACTGTCCGGTCACTACACCGATGGACTGTCCGATCACTGCTTCACGTCGACTCCAGAGAGCACCTCTCTCTGGACTGGCTCCTCCAAGGGTCACCAGACTGTCCAGTGACCTCAACGGACTGTCTGGTGACTGAGTCTTTAGCTGGTTCTTAAGCTTCGATCTTCGACTTCGCTTCCTTTGCCATCTTTAGTACTTTCTGAGGATCTAAGGAGCATTCACACCCTCTAACACTTGTATGACAGAAGAAAAATGACCTTACCCCTTAATTGTACCGGCGTTCCTATGGACGCTTTCTACCCTTGACAAAGGAGGGGGAACTTTTGCAAAATTTTTTTAAGGAGTCATCAAGGTAAGAGGATAAGCGTTCTTTCGAGATGCAATTTTATTCTCTATCTTTCTTCATCTCTTTTGAACTGTTTGTGAGTGCTATGGTTGTCATCAATTACTAAAAAGAGGGCGATTGTTAGCTTCATAACTTTTGAAGTCCTCTAAAAGATATGAATTGATTTTGGTGATTGAATGGACACCATAGGTAATAGTTGTGTTGTAGGTACCACCCCGCTAATTCTACTTCAACATGGTGGGTTCCTCGGTGGATGACAAGGATGAACCCTAGAAAAGGAGTTGCGGGGCGTCGGAGGACCAAGGCTAAGGACTAGCTAGAGAGTCCATAGGAACGCCGGTACTATTAAGGGGGTTAAGGTCATTTGTCTCCTGTCATACAAGTGTTAGAGGGTGTGAATACTCATTAGATCCTCAAAAAGCACTAAAGATGGCAGAGGAAGTGAAGTCGAAGATTGGAGCTCAAGACCAGCTGAAAATTCAGTCACCAGACAGTTTAATGAGGTCACCGGACAGTCCAATAAATCTTAGAGGAGCCAGTTCAGAGAGAGGTGCTCTCTGGAGTCAAGGAGGATCAGTCACCGAACAGTCCGTCGGTGCAATGACCGAACAGTCCGGTGAGCTAAAAGCTGAAGTCCAAAGAAGGTGTCTCTGAGAGTCTAAAAGTGAATGTCACAGGACTGTCCGGTGTCCTATGGAATATATTCCAAAGAGGGTGTTTCCCTGGCCGAGGAGAAAGAAGGGTCACCGGACAGTCTGATGGTCCAGTCATCGGACAGTCGGATGATTGTATAAAGTAGTCAGCTTTATGATATCATGTCCTAACGGTTGTTTTTAGGCTTGAAGCCTAATTAAACTATAGAGGGAGATGTTTTCCCGTGTGCCCTAGATTAGAATTGCTGGAGCCAAGTTGTGAGAGGCTAAGGGACGCCACTAAGAGAGCACATTGTAAGATTGAAGATTTTTGCTGCTAGTAGGAGAGTGAAGAGAGCATTCATACACTTCTATAGCTTATAGGGCTTGAGAGGAGTGATCTTTGCCTATTTCTCTTGGTGTGGGCAGCCTAGACCGGTTAAGAGTCGGTGATCGAGCTTACAAGGAGATTGTGAAAAACATCGCCAAGTTTGTATGCGGTTTCGGTTTCCCCGCTCAAAAAGAACACCAAGAGGGACCGCCCGAGCCTTGGAGGCTTGCGGTAGCGCTTGGGTATTGTGTGCGACAGCCGAGCTGCCGGTGTCTTCACTCCAAGAGTAAAGCGTGCTCTTGTGAGCATCGTTCTGAAAACGACGGGAGAGACCGAGACTCCGACGAGAGTGGTCCAACAAGGATTAGGAGAAGGCGTCTACCTTCTGAGACCTCAAGAAAAAAATCACTGAGCACTCTCTATCTCACTCTCTTTACTTACCGCATTTACTTACCATTGGAGTGGTGTGATAGGTTGTTCTTTGATTCCTCCTTATGGCTATTGTGCTAGTGCTTGCTTGTTGTTATTTCTTTATCACTAGCATTGTTAGGGGTCTTGGCTTACTAGACTTATTTAGGTTTGCCTCCGTTGTGATCAAGTCTTATTGTTTTAGTTCATAGCGAAATTAGTGCTATAAGTCCACTGATTCAACCTCTCTTTCTCGATGTCCTTGATCTTTACACATGCATCAAAAAGAACGATTGTGATCCTGAAGTAGGATTTTGAAAAAGCTTTTGATAAAATTGAACATCATGTTATCCTCAAGGTGCTTCAATGTAAGGGTTTTCCGGCTAAGTGGACTCACTGGATCGACATGATTCTGTCCTCTGGGACTTCAAAGGTTTTACTGAATGGTGTTCCTGGGAAGACAATACACTGTTTGCGAGGTGTGAGACAAGGGGCTTCCCTCTCTCCCCTTCTCTTTGTGCTACGGCAGATCTTCTTCAGTCTTTGGTTAATGAGGCTTTTCGCAAAGGTCTCCTTTCACTACCTTTAGATAGTTCTTATGGGTAGGATGATCCCATAGTTCAGTATGCAGATGATACTCTTTTGATCATGCCAACCATAGCTCGTGAGCTATACTTTTTAAAATGTCTGCTTGGAACTTTTGCTGCCTCGACAGGTCTGAAAGTCAACTTCAATAAATCCTCATTGGTCCCTATTAATGTTCCACCTAAGAAAATTGCAATTCTGGCAGGGACTTTGGGATGTCAGATTTCATCTTTCCCTTTCATTTACTTAGGACTGCCTCTTGGAACCATTAAGCCGGTCATCGAGGATTTTTTGCCTATTATCAATAAGATTGAGAGAAGATTGATGGGTATCTCTCCTTTTATATCTTTTGCAGGTAGGTTTACCATTATTAAGTTAGTCCTTTCATCTCTACAGACTTATTATATGTGTGTCCTCAAAATTCTGCCCACAGTGATTGAACAAATTGATAAATATCGACGTCACTGCTTATGGAGAGGATCAGACCTGCAGAAGAGGAGAAATTGCTTAGCTACTTGGGACAAAGTGGTAAAACTGAAGGACCAAGGAGGACATGGTATCATCAACATTGAGGTTCAGAATAAGGCTCTGCTGCTCAAGCACTTGGACAAGTTCTTCAATAAGAAAGATATCCCATGGGTTAATCTTATTTGGAGGGCACATTATCCCTCTAGCACCCCATGCTAGAGGACCTCGAGGATCCTTCTGATGGAGACAATTATGCAGATTATTTGATGACTTCATAGGCTGTGCACCTGTAGTAGTCGGTAGGGGAGACACTACAATGTTTTGGAAAGATGTTTGGAATTTTGGAGCATTGCAACATCTTTACCTTCATCTCTTTTCTCATGTGCGGGAACCAAATATTTCTGTTGATCAATTGGTTGAGCCTGTGGCTGGACTACCATAGACTCTTCCATGTCCCGCTCTCGGTGGTGGCTTTACACCAGTTGGCTGAACTAGTGGAGACCCTTAATACTTGGAGCCTAGATGTTGATCAGGCTGATACCTGGGTGTATATTTGAGGGTCAGGTATTTTCTCCACCAAGCTGGCATATAAACATCTTATTGGCAAAAACTTTGGTACCAGTGGCTTTTCCTTGGTTGTGGTCTTCTTGCTGTCAAGGGAAACACAATGTCTTCTTTCGGTTGCTTCTCATGGATTGTCTGAATACCAGAAATCTGCTGCGTCAGAAACACTTTGATACTCCCTATGTGTCTTGTGTCCTTTGTCCTTCAAATTTGGAAGAAACAAGCAAGCACCTATTCTTTGGTTGCCAGTTCTCTTAATTATGTTGGGCCTCATTGCACATTGTCTAGGACTTCTCTCCCGGTGGTGGAGATGATTCAGGAGCAGCAGCAACACTTCTATCACTCTTGTTACATGGAGGTTATTATGATTGCGGCCTGGGCCTTATGGATTCATCGTAACAGCATCATTTTTGATGGAGGACAACTTTCTTTCCTCAGATGGAAACAACTCTTTGAAGAGTTTTTTTTTTATCTCACTAAGCATAGAGCAAAAGATTCGCTTAGGGCTGATTTAGAGGCTTGGCAAGCTTCTCTGTAATTTTGCTTTTTCTTTCCTTTTGTGTATAAACCTGTACAGTTCTTTCTCTTTTTAATTTATTCACTATAGGGGAATCCCCTTCAGTTTTCACTAAAAAGAAAATATAATATCCGAACAAGAAGTGGTAAGATATAAGAGAGACCCAATCATGGAACGATAAAGCTTTTTATCAATTGATTTACCACTCTCATTCGGACCAAAAATACCATTTGTGGCCATTGGAGTCTTGATTGGCTTTGAATCCTCTATTTCGAAACGCTTGAGAAGATCTCTTGTGTATTTCTCTTGATAAATGAATGTTCCTCCTTTTATTTTCTTGATTTTGAATCCGAAGAACAAATGAAGCTCTCCTATCATGGACATCTCAAATTCTTTAGCCATTAGCTCTCGAAATTCTACATCATAAGCTTCATTAGTTGACCCAAAGATAATATCATCCACACATATTTGATAGATAAAAAGATCATTGTCAAGATATTTAGTGAAGAGAGTGTTATCGATACTCCTATTTTGAAGCCTTTGTCGTGAGGAAGTCTCTTAGCCGCTCATACCACAAGGGAGCTTGCTTGAGTCCACACAATACTTTCTTTAGCGTGAAGACGTGATCGGGGTGCTTGAGATCCTCGAATCGGGTGGTTGTTCAACATAAAACCTGCTCATTAATATAGTCATTTAGAAATGCGCTCCTGACATCCATTTGGTATAGTTTGAAGTTAAAATGTGAAGAATAAGCAAGCAAGGTTTGAATTGCCTCAAGTCAAGCCACGGGGGCGAAGGTCTCATCAAAGTCCACCCCCTCAACTTGAGAGTAATCCTTGGTCACGATCTTGCTTTGTTCCTCATGATATTTCTATTTTCATCTTGCTTGTTCTTTCAGACCCATTTAGCTCCAATGATGTTCTTGTGCTTGGCCTCTTCACAAATTCTCAAACTTGATTCCTCTCGAAGTTATTGAGCTCCTCTTTCATAGCCATCATCCATTTATGATCCTCTACCGCCTCATCAATGTTCTTGGGCTCTATCAAAGACATAAAAGAAAAATTCTCACAAGCAATGTTAGCAGCATCATCGTTCGTATAATTTGGCCTATATTGATTTCTCCTAGTCTTTAACCCTTGAGAGGGACTCCCAAGAAACAATCACTTCCGTGATCTCAAGAAGTGGGGTTGTGCCTCTTTGGAGCTTTGTGAGGCGATGAAGCATGTGGTGGAGAGACATATTGTGCATCTTGAATGGCTTGCTCCTTGGAGATGATGGTATCTTGTTGTCGGAGCGGAGAGCTACATTCATCTTCAATTCTTATGTCTTTGTTGGGCATGGTGGTGTAGCACTTGATGTAGGTGACCCTTGGTTTCTCGGAATAGTAGACTCTTGAGGTAGATCTTTTGGTGCTTCTACACTTGATGATTCTTGAGCTTGGTTTGGTGATGTAGTGATCTCTTGCTGTGTCGAGGAGGAAGCTTCCGGCCATGGTGTAGAAAGATCATCTTCTCTTGGTAGAACTAATACAAATCCGGTAGTTGCATTGAAAACACGATAGAGTTACCGTAATACCCAACTAGAAAACCAATGTCGGTCCTCTTCTCAAACTTGCCTAGCCTCTTTATCTTCTTGAAGATATTCTTCGTCTTCACTCTCACTAGAGGCTTCCTTCTTGGGCTCGGAACACTCCTTAGCAAAATAGCATTTCTTGCCACAATTGAAGCACCGGGAGTTTCTTTTGAAATATGAGGGTCTTTCCTTGCGAAATAGCTTTTTCATCAAGAGTGCAAGGTCCTCATTGTTAATTTTTTCATTCTCATCTTTCTCCACCTTGTTCTTCTAGTTCTTGCCATTGGGAGATTCTTCAACTTGAAGGGTAAGATTCTGAAAAAATTGTGAGTCGGTGGAGGTGCCCAATATATATCCCTCATAGGCCGTGAGCTTGCCGATCATAACATCAACGGAGATAGTAGCCAAGTTGACTTGGAAGAGGCACCTGACGATGGAGTTGTAGCTTGGCGACAACATACTCAAGAGCTTCCTCATGATCTTAATATCATCAATTTTGTTCTTGAGGCCCAAGGAGTTGATCTCCTCCACAACTACATGCAAGCAAGAATAAACATCATTAGCTTTTTCATGCGGTAGCATGGTGATAGAATCATACTTGTTCTTAAAAATATAGTAATGCTCTTCCTTGACCTCGAAGGAGCCCTCATGAATGTTTTGCAATTGCATCCAAATTTCATGCACGATAAATAATGCATTGATCCTAGAGAAGAGATTTTTTGATATGCATCCAAACATAGCATTCTTGGCCTTAGCATTACATTTAATAAAAATGGGATCAAGTATCTCATTCTCATTCGTAGCATTCTTAGTAACATGCCACGCTTTCCCATCGATTGACTCTAGGTAGACTTGCATGCGAGCCTTCCAATACAAGTAATCTTCTCTATCGAATACGGGCGAATTTTCCATCCCGTTCGGCATCCTTACTCAAGGCAGTGAAGCTAAAAAATGAGTACTTGGCTCTGATACCACTTGTAAGGATCAAAGACACCGAGAAGTGAGTTGAATCGGTGGACTTATAGCACTAATTTTGCTACAAACTTAAACAATAAGACTCGATCGCAACAGAAACAAATATATGCAATTCTAGTGGGCCAAAAACCCTAACAATGCTAGTGGAATGATAATAACAACAAACATGCACTAGCACGATAGCCACCAAAGGGAATCAAAGAACAACCTATTACACTACTCAACAGTAAGTAAATGCGGTAAGTGAAGAGAGTGAGATAGAGAGTGCTCAGTGATTTTTTCTCGAGGTCTCGGAAGGTAGCGCCTTCCCCTAATCCTCGTTGAACCAGTCCCGTCGGAGTCTTGGTTCCTCTCGTCGTTTCCGGAATGATGCTCACAAGGATACGTTTCACTCCCAAGCGAAGTCACCAACGGTCTGATTGTCGCACACAATATCCAAGCACTCTCTCTTGATGTCTCTTTCGAGCGGGGGACTCAGAACTGCGTACAAACTTGGTGATGTCTTTCACAATCTCCTCGAAAGCTCGATCACCGACTCCTAGCCAGTCTAGTCTGCCCACACCAAGAGTAATAGGCAAGGATCACCCCTCTCAGGCCTACAAGTTTTAGAAGTGTATGAATACTCCATATCACTCTCCTACTAGCACCAAAGATCTCCAATCTTGCAATGTGCTCTTTTAGTGGTATCCTTTGGCCTCTCACAACTTCTCAGACTGCAGGCACATTGGAAAACATTCCCCTCCACGGTTTAAATATGCTCCAAACCCAAAAACAACCTGTGATGTCATAAAGCTGTAAGCTTTTTGAAATCACCGAACTATCCGGTGACTAGACCACCGGACTGTCCGGTGACCCTTCCTACTCCTGGGCCAGAGAAACACCTTCTCTAGAATTTATTCCATAGGACACCGGATTGTCCGGTGCATACCTTCACCAAACTATCCGATGACTTTTATTTTTAGATTCCCAGAGACATCTTCTCTGGACTTTGGCTTCGACCTCACCAGATTATCCGATGACTGCTTCTTTGACTGAACTTGATATTCGGTCTTCGTCTTCGCTTTCTCTACTATCTTTAGTGCTTTCTGAGAATTTAAAGAGCATTCACACCCTTTAACACTTGTATGATAGAAGAAAAACCGGCATGAATGTGAACAAGGAATTAGGGATGTGGACAAGTGGCATATTTACAATTTTCAGTCAACTGGCATGAATGTGAACTGTATCCGGCTGCTAAAGGATATAATCCTCCAATAATATGCGCCTCTTGAATATGTGCAACTAATATAACAACTAGATACTCCAAGCTTCGGATCAGTAGGTTGAATAGGAGAGTAATAAATATGGACAGTAATGCTGTACCGTGACAATGGTCATACCTTAGTTTATAAACGTTCTAAATTTTTATCAACTGCTATTTAAATTTAAGCTATACACCAAAAACAATTTTTTTGAATGGACTGACTCTGAACAAATCATTGAACCAATCTGGTACTAGTACATTTAGTCTTCAATTCATTAGCCAATAATACAAAACCAACGCGTTTGACCATGTGATGGAACGAATATCCTTGTGGTTTCAGTTTAACTACTCCCCCAGTTCCAAAATAACTAACATTTTTTATTTTTTAAAATCGACATTTAATCATTCGTTTTATTAAAAAATTTACAAAAATATAAAAATAAAAAAGTCAACCTTAAACTACTTTTAATAATGAATCATTTATAATAAAATTAAATAATATTTTCACAAACTTTTTAAAAAGACAAATGGTTAAATGTAGATGTTTAAAAGTCTAAAAAAATTATTTATTTTGAGATAGAGAGAGTATATATGAGAACCAACTGCGAAATATTCGACAAATTGATTTAAGTACTACACTGTTGAACAAAAAAACTGATGTGCCTGTACAAGTGCACATGTCCTTATTATAATCGTCCTATAATTAGGCTTGTTTCGTAGCGAATGCACACGTACGCTTCGTGATGATATCGTACTCTATACACTCAGCGAATCTCCGTCCATGGGTCACAAGTATTTAAATCCACACCTAAGCATAATGGTGGGGTTACAACCAAAACCCAGATATTTATTCCAAAAATCTTCAAGCTACCTCTTCCATTTTTAAAGAACTGCTATATTGATTCCTAGCACTAGACAGTCGTAATAATCAACGCCTGGAAGAGATGGCTGCACATGGAATTGGTACTCACCAATTATACTTTATTTTGTTGATGATGCCCTAAGTTGAGATTATTTCTTAGTGGATACTTCTTTCATCCGCCTTGTACACAAAGACTTGTTCAACCAGTTCCTTCTTGATGTCATAGATGATTCACGGGTGACATGTTTTCAACGTAAGCACTACTCCATCTGTTTCTAAATTATAATCGTTGTTGTCTTTTAACTTTATCATTGACTACTTATCTTATTCAAATAATTAGTTTAAATTACAAAATTAAAAGCTCCAACTCAAATGAGTTTAATGATAAAGAAAATTATAACAAAATATATAATTTATATATTTGAACTACCCCTATCGATCCATCTCAAAAAATAAACCATTCTAGCATTCAAATTTTGTCCCACAAAATATGTCATTTTTACTTTCTAATACATCTCTATCTCTATATCTCTTTCTTTGGCTCTCCTCATTTTCTCTGTGCTCTATACTTTTCCATCGCTTTTCAATCTCCGTGTCCAACTCATAAAATGACATGTTATGTGATAGGGGTTAAGATGTCCGATCTTTTGGTGAGTGATAACTATCGATTTGGTAGAGTCCACCTTCACAATTCGACTACAAACGAATAGGTCGTGTGCGCCTTAGCAATCGCAGAATCAACTCTGAATAGTTATTGACCTCGCCGGAACAGCAAGATCAACCTGATCACGAAGATCAATTCTTGCAAGCAATCGAAGAACAAGCAAGAACAAGATAAGCAAACTAAAATCTTTAAAAGGTGGGGTTCTCAAAAGCTGTCTAACAGGTGGTCGTTGGACACAACTGAAGATCAAAAAGTTTGCACAAGAGCTAAACTATAACAAAAGAAAACCCGAATGTTCCTAGTGGCGGCTGGGACCTTTAAATAGGGTGGAGGACGACCAGGGGGTGCTGGGGTCGTCCTCAAACCGTAAGATGCGCCCTTAATGGGTTCAACTTGATACACGGGTCAATGGCTCAAGTTGGGGTGACGCAGCACATTCTGTATAAAAATGATGATTGGCACTGACTTTGACATGGTATAAATGTGGGACTGGATACATTTGAAAATAGACTCCATGAGCTTTACAGAATGTACTTAAACACCCAAATTAGATTCCATATGAAGCCGTGGCTTCCATTGCAAGTTTGTACTTTTCTGCAGTCCAAATCCATCGTGTGTGGATCTTTTCATTGAAGTCCTCATTAAAAGGTATGATGTCCACATCATCCAGCCCCATTTAAATTAGAATCGTCCTCGACATAAGTTTAGATTGCAAAAATCACCACTCCAACATGCCCTCCTGAAATCATGAAAGGTGGAGTCCATGGGGTATGTATGTGATTTCATTATCCTCCCCCACTTGATTTGGAATCGTTCTCGACTCAAACACAGATTCAAAACCAGCCATGCCACCGTGCCCTCTAGAAATCTTAAAAGGTTGAGGCCACAGGGTATATATGTGATCTTATCATCCTCCTCCGCTTCATTTAGAGTCGTCCTCGACTCAAGTTCAGAATGCAGAACCGCCACTCCACTGTGCCCTCCATAAATCATGAAAGGTGGCGGCTACGGGGGTATTCTGATGCGGTCAAGCGGTACAGCAAGGACAAATAAGGTCTCATCATTCTCCCCTTCTTTATGACCAGCCGTCCTCGGCTTGATCCAGTGGTCAGTAAAATTTTTTGTTGTCATATTAGGACAAGTGATGAGCACATAGCTAGGCCACAACAACAACTTCTCCTGCTTCATGAGCTGCTCCTGTTGATAGATCAAAAGGGTAGATAAACTTTGCAAGACATTGTTAGTGTTAGTGCAGGCTATTGTTTGATCCTGTTTTTACATTTCAAAAAGGTATTTCACATTAGTGCATATGACTATTTTAGATACTAAGACATTTCCAATGTCATCATATTTGCCAATAGCATGAAAAACACAATAGTTAAAACTTTGCAAACTGCAATCCTGAAATAATCTCTTCTCTATATAATTTAGGTTACAAGGAACATCAAATTCAATATAACCTAAAAAAGTTAAAGAAGATTTGAGCTTCAACTTTGCCTCATTCAAATCAGCGCAATAAAAAAGCCTATTCTCCACATGTGTGTACTCAAGAAGAACATTTTTAACTCCATACACTAGTTGTGTTTTTGGGATGAACGAAACTTGTTCACACAACTTGATACAATCATAGGACAAATGTGCATTATGAAACAAAGCATAAGTCATTGGAGACTCAACTAAGCATTGCAAAACACTAGTATGAGCATTGGGCAATTGCAGTTCAGCACAAGCAGCATGAGAGTATTCAGATGTGGTGAGGGACTCACAATGTGTATCATGTTTCTTACTCTCCATTGTAATAGGCACCACACAATCATCATTGTCCATATCCTTTATTTCCTCAGGTAGCTCAATGTTTCGTTCAGATTTCTGCAAGATGTTAGGCATAGGATAAGAAACAAACGAGTGCTCTCTATCTAGTTGTGCTGTATTAGTAACAGATAAAGTACCACACAACTCTTCTTTATCACATTTCTCTTGTGACAAAGGCACATCAGCAATACATTCCACAGATCGGTGATCTGATTATTCTTGCTTGTATCTTTAGACGATAAAAGTTGATTTTCAGCAATACAAGCAAGCAAATACAGGTGCGAGATTGAGTAATAAGTTTAAGAGATGAGCAAAATTTGGATTTTAGAATTGAGACCCATTCGTAAACCTACTGATTGTATCTTCCCGGCATTCATCTAAGACACCAAACATGATACAAACCTTAAACTCATGAAAGTATTCTTTAACAGTCATACTTATCCTGCTTCAATTTGTCTAATTTGGCATGCAAATAATCAGCATAAAATGTAGAAATAAAAACATCTCTAAAATGATATTTGAAGTCTTTTCAAGATTCTGGAACTCTATTGTGCCTACAAATACATTTCCATTCAAGCAAAGTACTTTCAGTCAAAACACTTGAGGCAATGTAAATCTTTACTTTTTCAGATAAGTCATATGCATCAAATTCTTTATCTACACTCGGTTCCCAATTAATATATGCATAAGGATCAAATTTCACAGCAAAAGAAGGTATTGACGAACTGATGACTTGCAAAATATCATCATTTACCTCATGTTGAAGCATCTGCACATCTTGGTGGGGATGTAAACCACCAGCTTCCTTTTGACAACAAGCTAGGTTATGTCCAACTTGGTTTCTCTCAAGCTTGCTCAACCAAGTTCTTACTTGTTCTTACCAAACCAGCATGTGTGATTTGGAACAAACGATGTCAACCTGCAAAGATTGGTGGAGCGATTGCCAGGGATACAAACTCTATTTGCTATAGAAATCTGTGGGGCTAGGGTAGTTTCACTTTGTTGCAAGGGTTAGCACAATCAATTTAGCAAATGCAATGTTGAATAAGTGCTCAAAATGTCAGTACAAGTTACTGCAACAAGGTTGAAACGTATCAAATGATGCACTAAGAAAAATGTGACTTGATGCAAGCAACGAAAAGATTCTCACACCAAGTAATATGAGATACGCTAGTTGACTACACAAGGTAGGGTACAAGTTCCTACCCTAAGTAGTATGCAACAACTAGACTCAAAAGATGAATGGATGTTCTTTATTTTTCAGATAGCAGACGTCAGAGCTCTTTTGTGATTGCGACGCGCTCAGGTGGAATTTTACGGTAAGTGTGGATCCGATGGAAAGATAACGCCGAGATCTTTCTAGATTGTGCAAAAACATTACAAACAAACAACGGAGCACGAAGATATGGTTGTTTTCTTTTGCAACAAAATCTGGTAACCGAATCTATTATTTCCAAAAAAATTGGATCTAGAATCATTTCATGGATTGCACCCTGATTCTAGAGGATTGTTTCCTGATTTTTCTTATTGTTTCCTGATTCCGTGAGATCAAGGTTTCCGGATTTGTTTTTGATTCTTTCTTTCTTTTACACATTGCACCCAGATTTCTGCCAAAGAAAAAGATAGCGTTTCAAATATGGAAAGTTGAATGAGATGATTATGGAAAGTAAATATGTGGTTGAAATAGCAACTCTAACTGATGCAATGCGGCACGAACTCAACAACACAAAATACTAAAAAGAAGATGCAAATGCCAAAAGGTCTAGGACAGCAGGAATGGTTCAAGATTTTTTGTTTGGCATTTATGTGGACAGCGGGAATATGAATCTACAAAAAAGAGGGGTAGATCTCACCGAGCAACCTAGAAGCTGACACCACTTGATAGGGGTTAAGATGCCTGATCTTTCGGTGAGGTGATAACTATCGATTTGGTAGAGTCGACCCTCAAGATCCGACTAGAAATGAACAGGTCGTGTGCGCCTTAGCAATCACAGAACCAACTCCGAATGGTTATTGATCTCGTCGGAACAGCAAGATCAACCTGATCACGAAGATCAATTCCTGCAAGCAATCGAAGAACAAGCAAGAACAAGATAGCCAAACTGAAATCTCTCAAAGGTGGGGTTCTCAAAAGCTATATAACAAGTGGTTCTTGGATACAACTGAAGATCAGAAAGTTTGTACAAGAGCTAAACTATAACAAAAGAAAACCCGAGTGTTCTTGGTGGCGGCTGGGACCTTTAAATAGGGTGAAAGATGACTAGGCCCAAGTTGGGGTGACATAGCACCTTTCGTATAAAAATAATGATTGGCACTGTCTTTGACATGGTATAAATGTGGGGCTAGATCCATTTGAAAATAGAGTTCATAAGCTTTACAGAATGTACTTAAACACCCAAATTAGATTCCATATGAAGTCGTGGCTTCCGTTGCAAGTTTGTACTTTTCTGCAGTCCAAATCCACCATGTGTGAATCTTTTCATTGAAGTCCTCATCAGAAGGTATGATGTCCACATCATTATGTGGGATGGAGGGAGTAATTTTTTGAATAAGATGAATCATCAAAGATGACATCAGAAGTTATTAGATAATGGAACAAATGTTCAGGCCGCTACATCCAAAGAAGGACGCACAAAGTCGATTGATACAAGAAGAAGCTCTAAGGCTCACAAAAACAAAAAAAAAAGTCCAAACAACTAAAATCCAGTACATAGGAGAGAACCAAATTAAGCTTCGATTCTATTCCTAAATCTCCATCCAAACTTCGCAACCACATCCATGATCACCGTCTCCCATAGAAGGCAACCTAGTTTCATATTTGCTTTTTCTTCTTTCTTTATGAAGCAAGGACCACCATCTTATCCAATGAGTTACATGAAAGATAACCTGTAAATAAGACTTAGAGTTAGTTGAGTTGAACACCATATCATTCCTATTCAACCACCCCAAGAAGCCAAGAATCAAACATATGCGAAGAGCTAGCAGGTGGTTGAATTCCAAATGTGATATGCACAGTGTTCCGAATAAATCTAGAGAAGTGGCATTCAAAAAATAAATGTTGTATGGATTCCGTACAGTTACAGAAACAACATTTAGTACTGCTTTGCCAATTCCTTTTCGCAAGATTATCTTTTGTCAGGGTAACACCTTTATAAAGATACCACAGAAAAATTTTAATTTTCAGTGATATTCTTGTTTTCCATAGTGGATTACTTTTGGTAATCACTCCATTTTGGATTAATGCCAAATACATAGAGCGCACAAAAAAACCCGTTCTTGTTTAAATTCCATTTGAATCTGTCACAATTATTGTTCAGTTAACAAAGGCTACCATTTCTACTAACTCATGCCAATTTTTTAGATTGTCATGATTTAAAGCTCTCCGAAAGGAAACATTAAGTGGCCTTGTACCTAGTACGAGCGCCACTGTTACATTTTTTCTCCTTACCAATCTGTATAGCACCGGGTATTTTTCACCTAGCGGTTTATCTCCTATCCATGTGTCTTCCCAAAATCTAAGTTGGGTTCCATCTTGGATTAAAAAGGAACCTCCTGCTAAGAAGTGGTCTTTAACTTTCGTAAGGCCGGACCAAAAGTGTGAATCTCCCAGTTGTTTGACAGCTTGAGTCAGGGTTTTATTGAACAGATATTTCTTTCTTAGTAGAGTCTGCCAAACCCCCTCCTCATTAATCAACTTAAATAACTATTTTCTTAGGAAACATTTATTCTGTATATCAAGATTTTGAATTCCTAGCCCACCGAGTTCTTTGGGCATACAAACAACATTCCACTTAGTGAGTCTATATTTCTTTTTATGCTCGTCGCTTTGCCAAAAAAAGCGAGATCTGTAGTAATCCATTTTTTGGAGAACCCCTCTGGGAACTTTAAAAAAGGATAACATGTACATTGCAAGACTCGTTAGGACCGAATTGATCAAAACTAACCTCCCCCCAACAGAGAGTAACTTTCCTTTCCAAATACTAATTTTTTTTGGAACTTCTCCTCAATTCGTATCAATCTTTATTTATTAATTTTTTGTGATGCATAGGTATGCCAAGATATCTAAATGGAAAATTTCCACTCTTACAACCAAAGAGTTGAGCATATTCATGCTCATACTCTTTGGCCCTGCCATAACAAAAGAGCTCACTTTTATGGAAATTGATTTTTCACCCTGACAATTGCTCAAAGGTGCTTAAAACAAGTTTAAGATCTTTAGCTGGAACCAGGTCAGGTTCCATAAAGACAACGGTGTCATCTGCATACTGCAGGATAGACAATCCATCATCCACTAAGTGAGGGACTACTCCATTGAAATTCCCATTTTCTAAGTGAGGGACTACTCCATTGAAATTCCCATTTTCTTTGGCACTATCAATAAGGATGGCAAGCATATCCACTACCAGATTAAAAAGTATCAGAGAGAGAGGGTCCCCTTGACGAAGTCCTTTTTTGGATTGAAAGTAATGACCAATATCGTCGTTGACTTTAAAGGCCACACTCCCTCCTCGGACTATTTGATCTATCCACCGACACCAAAGCGGAGAGAAACCTTTCATCCGTAAAGTTTGTTGGAGAAATGGCCATTTTACCTTATCATACGCCTTTTCAAAGTCCAATTTTAGAATAACACAATTTATTTTTTCTTCTATGCATCTCATGAATAGTCTCATGGAGAATAACAGATCCTTCCAAGATGTTTCTATCAGTCATGAAAGCAGTTTGTGATGGCTTGATCACTTTTTGTGCTACTAGAGCTATTCTGTTAGTCATGACTTTAGTGAATATTTTAAAACTCACATTAACTAAGCATATCGGTCTAAATTGTTGATTTGTGTAGCTTATTTTTGTTTTGGAATTAAAGTAATAACTCCAAAATTGAGGCTATATAAATTAAGAGTACCCTTATGAAACTCCTGAAAGAGAGTCATGAGATCTCCCTTAATGAGTTCCTAGAATACTTGATAAAATTCAGCAGGGAAACCATCTGGTCCTGGTGCCTTATTATATTCCATTGGAAAAATTGATTTTTTTATCTCCTCCTCTGTGAAGTTAGAAGTGAGAATATCATTTTCTTCATTAGATACTTGAGAAATATAATACCTAACTGACTCCATCATGGAGAAATTGTTGTTCTGAGACACCCCAAAAAGGTCCTTATAGTAATTAGTATATATCTTTTAAGATTTTCATCACCCTCTATAATACCTTCTTCTTGATCAAGTTCAAAAATTCTAGTTTTCTGGTGCTTACCATTTGCTACAGAATGAAAATATTTAGTATTGCAGTTGCCCTGTAACAACTTAGTTGTTTTAGCTCGTTGATACCACTTTATTTCTTCCTCTCTTAAGAGCTGCGCTAGGCGCTCTCGTAGGCATTGTTTTGAATTCAGCTCCTCATTTGAAAGAATTCCGGATTCAGCCTTTTTATCCAAAGCCTCAGCTTTTCTAATCAGTTCCTCCTTTTCTTTTTTATATTTACCACTAGTATTATTAGCCCACCCTCTAATTAACTGTCTTAGGCGGCGTATTTTAAACTGCCACTTTTGTAAGGTTGTATGTCCTCTATTTTCTTGAGTCCAAACCTTCTTGACTAAAGACGGAAAATCATCCTCATAAGCCATCCTAATTCAAATTTGAATAGTGGTTGCTTATCATTATGTGTACCAGACCTCGAATTCAGTAGCAATGGCGTGTGATCTGATATCTCTCTAGTCATTGCTATGACAGTTGACAAAGGATATTTAGCTTCCCACTCCGTGCTTACTAGGATCCGGTCAAGTTTTTCAAAGGTTGGTATTTCCATGGAGTTTGCCCATGTGAACTTTCTATTAGATAATTCAAGCTCTCTCAAATTTGACGGCATTAAAAAGAAAGGGCCATCTATCATCATAGCGGTCATTATTTTTTTGTGGGTTTCTAATGATATTGAAATCACCACCCAGCAAAATTGGTAAAGTTTCCTTTGCACAAGTTTGCACTAGTTCAGCTAGAAACTCCACCTTGTGCTCTTTTTGGGCAGCTCCATAAACTGCGATTAATACCCATTTAAAACCATCATCCTTATTACATAGGAGGAACTTAACAAAGTAGTTTCCCTCGTTAATACTTCCGATGTCAAAAGTATCTAAATTCACTCCAAGGAGTATACCACCAGACCTACCATGAGGTTCGGTTCAATGCCAAAGATAACTTTGACTGCCACAAATATTATTTAAAGTCAACTCTTTCTTTCCGGTTTCTAAGAGTGCGATAAAGTCTAGCTATAGTTCCCACGAAGTGTCTGCAAGGAATCTAAATTTAGCCAAGTCACTAAGACCTCTGCTATTCCAAAAGATTCCTTTCATCTTGAACCGTTTTTGTTTTTATTCGTTTTAGCTATTCTAATTTTTGGGCTCTTCTTGTTTTTAAAAGATGACATGGATTTTTTTAAGACAGTTTCAAAATCACAACTTAGGTGATCACTGTCGTCATCCATAACCTCCTCCATCAAATCACCACATAAGTGACTTAGAGCAAGATTATTTGTGTCCAGGTCTGAGTCACAAATCAGAAAATCAGATTCAGAATCATATCCTACTACTTCATCAGAAGGTAGAGAGGAAAGTCTTTTAGATTCAATGTCTTTTACGTAACGACCGGGATTTTCCTTATCTTTCGATAAGTCCCGATCTTCCGTGACCTTGCCAATCCCAAGAGGTTGGCACGCACGACATCACAAGCGATCAATCAAAAAATCATAACAGAAATATTAAACAAGAACGAGAATAAAAAATAACAAGTCAAACAAATTATTAGAGTAAAATCCTCCAAAGGGGTCCATCGGCACGTAGCCGGAACATCCCAAAGCAGATAGATCACTATCGAGAATCTAACAAGTGCAGCAACGGAAACATCAACATGGCAGCAGTAGCAAACCTCATCCACACAGGCTAGCTTGAGCGTAGGAGTGGACTTCACGGTTCATCGGAGACGTAGTCGAAGTCGAAGCTGAGAGTATCCTCTGAAAACAACAAATTAGAAAGCCATGAGTACGAATACTCAGCAAACCACGCTAACAACAATGTATGCATGCAAATGGTTTCAAGGGTAAAGGCTAGCTCAAGTGCTAAATGCAAGTTTCAAACATTTTATCTTATTTTAAAGATGCAAGAAAGCTTTATTTTAAAACTGTCAAATTTTATTATCTTGCCCCGCATGGATCTCCACTATCTCAAACGGGGGTTCATTTTAAATGCCGATGTAATCTCCACACTCGGCCACAGCTCAAAGGTCGGAGTCCCAAAACATTTTGAAATAGGACAGGAGGAAGAAAAACAAAATTACTCAACAAAGAGCACAACTCAGGGGGTGTCCTTTCAAAAGGACGTGGCAACGCGCATCGACTAAAACTCTGCAGAGGTTATGCACCTGGACCCACGAGAAGCTTCATCGGGAACTACCGTCGTAGTCTCGACGAACACACAGGACCCGTCCACAAGCTTTAACTGGCGTCATCCGTCCTCCAGGATAGAGATCCCAAATGCCTACGCAATCGGGTCCTGGAGCTGTGAGGAGCCTACCACTAATCAGGTGGGGTATCTCGATCTTATGTGGGGAGTCATAGCTCTACACCACACTAACACAACACCGCCAACCCGTGGGTAAACAACCAGTCTCGGCAAGCTTCAAGGTCAAACCAACTGCCCATACAGGGTAACATGGTGTGCATGATTGTCAACTGAGCATAGAAGGCTCGAAGGACTCGGTCCTTAATTACCAGGGCAGGCACTCTCTCCAACCTCAACGCCAACAACAAGTCTCACGGAAAGATCCCTGCCCGGATCTTCCTGTTGTACCTGCAACAGGTATGCCCACAGGGGCTTCCCAAAAGTCACTCAGATCCTCATACTTCATCCTACCTCTGCTAAATAGTTATGTATAGTTATTTGCAAAACTCACACATTTGAAGCACAGCTCAAAATCATTTAACACAAATTCCATTTTTATAGTGATAGGTGTGAGATAAAAATAAATGCAACTAAGCATGGCTGAGCATAAAAAAACAAATAATTATTCTACAGCAATCTTAGAGTTCATATTTATGGAACAGTAAATAGGCACGGCTTAGGAATGTTGCTAGCATATTTTAAAATAGTTGACATGCAAATTAGAGTTGCAAACAAAACATACAGTTTAAAATACTGGGTACAAAGTGATCAAGGAACGCGGCTTGCCTGACAACTCGAGATCGAAGTTGAGATCCGGGTCATCGAACTGAGCGGACTCGCGAAACTCCTCCTCTCAGGGGTCAGACACTAGGTACGCGATAATTAAAACGGGTAATTAAATCTAAAATTGAAACTACTAGGCTAAACGTGCACAAAACGTTCTCCGGAGAAATCCTACGCGACATCGTGACGACACAAATTAAGGGAGCAATTTTTGGGAAGTGATTGAGATCAAACGGAGTTGCTCAAAAATCGCACACAATCTAGACCACAAGGATTAGATTAATCGCAGAACAATTAATCGCAACTAGATTAGCAATTAATCCAACAACTAATCGGAGAGGAAAAAGGAATTTAAGAGAGGGGAATTATTCTCACCGGCACTGGAAAATGAGAGATCGGCGCGTGTGACACCCAAAAATTCAACCTATTTCAAATATTAAAAATTCAAAATTTAAATGCATTTCACAATTTACACTAGATTGAAAATTCTTTTATATATATATAAATTGCTAAGGTGCATAGCATTTCATGTCATTTGCATATAATTTAAATAATTAATGGAATGAATAAATAGTAATCAACAAGCTTAAGAATTAAAGAATAGAATTAAGAGAAATAGAAGAAAGAAAAGAAATAAAATAAGAAAACTCTCCTGGGCCTCCTCCTCCCTCTCTCCCTTTTCACCCCGCCGGCCCATCCCTCTCCCACTCCCTCTCGCGCGCAG
>BCLG01000285.1:149685-183089 GCA_001602295.1 Zoysia matrella
CCCATCAAATCCAGATCCGACACTCCACGTTGAGCCACGTCACCCGAATAATCAGAACCGTTCATTTTGAAATCAACGGTCTAGATTAATTTCCGAATTATAATTAAAAATAAATTAGATTTCTTATTGCGTCAGCACGACTTCAGCATGATGTCAGCATACCGTTTAATTAAAATTAATAGATATTAGATTAATTAATTTTGGATTTTCCAATAATAATATAATCAATAATCTGGAAAATAATTAAAATAATTATTTAATGATTTGTTTAATAGAAATTAATTAATAGTTATTTAATAAATAATTATATTAATTATTTAATAATTAATTATGACACTTTTACAGAAAAGCCCCTACACTTAATTTTAATTACAAATTAGTCCCTGCCGAAATGACAAATTTACATTTTAGCCCCTGAACTTTTTGGTAATTACAATTTAGTCCTCCAATAAAATTGTAAATTACAGAATAGCCCCTGAATCTTATAAATGCCATAACTTTTGATCCGTAACTCTGATTTAAGAAAATAATATATCAAAACGATCGTAACAAAATAATCTATGCATTCATGACATCATCATTCTGATTTTGTTCTGTTTTGTTGCATTTGTTTGACTGTTTGTGTTCTCGTGCGTTAGGCGACTTCGCCCCGGAGCTGCAGTTCGTCGAAGACTTCCAGCAACAAGAGTTTGAGACCGCCGACTTTTACCCCCAAGAGAAGCAAGGCAAGTGTCCTTGACCATCTTGTGCCTATTTTATAAAATCTCTATCTTTTAGATTGCATGCTTATGTAAAATTTAATGCGCACCTACTATTAAGAATTCAACTAGTTTCTTTATTGTGCCTTGTCGCCCTAGTTTAACTTTTTGTTGGGTAGACTATATGTTTAGCTTGCTATTGTCAGGATGGGTGATATTAACTTGAACTATTGTCATACTTACTTCACGAGGATTAATGGGAGATTAATAGCAACTTGGATAGTGATGATTTGGGCGATATGGTTGGTGTAGGACTGTGTGCAGGGTTACAGGCACTGTTCTTTGGTAAGTTATCTTTCCAAATCTAAGGACCGATTCATGGAGCGACCACCCATGTGTTTCCGTACAGCCACGATGCCAAGAATGGGCGTGGCCTGGCGTAGTAAGTGATGGAAACCAGTTCTGTGCGTGCCAGCTGGTGGAGCGGGGAAAGCGGGTTACGCCTGGATCCGCTGGAGAGAGAGATGTGTGGGGAAGGGAGGGTTACTCTCGGGAACCATTCGGCACAAGAGGGGGCCTCTCGGGTTCCGGTTAGTGCCCGACGGGTGAAACCTTAGTGGGCACGTACAAGCTGGCGGAAGTCATGAAAAAGCCTTGTAGTGATCTCTTGGCCCTCACACCAAAGTAAGTGTGCGAGTGCGACGGCACAGGCATAATGGAGATTCTTTTAATCACCTGGCAACAGGGGATGAAATCACTACTCGTGAGGAAATTTTTACAACCTCTGCAGAGTGTAAAACTGTCTTGACAGCCATGCTCACGATCACGAGCATTATATGGACCCTCACATGATTAGCGGGAATTAGTAATGGTATTGGTATTAGTTTGGATGGGTGAATCACAATGGGAGACTGTGATTTAATCTTGTTACTTATTTTACTGTTCATAGTACGGAATCTTTCACTTAGTAATTAGGTGCTTAATAGGAATTGTGTATCTCTAATGTGTGCTTTTATGCAATTAAAACCTATATTGACTGTTCCTTGATAATGGCCACATGTCATATGCTTCACACACTTACTGAGTACACCCGTACTCAACCTTGCCTTTATAATTGTTGCTCAGTAGAGGGAGAACCCTGAGAGAACTTTGAAGACCCTGGAGCCGACGTCTAGGTGAGCTATTCGGTCAACTGCCTGTAGAGCCCAGAAGCTTTCGTTTCGCTTCTGCTGTTTGGCTTGTAATTTGATAAGACTCTTAGTCTAATCTTGTAATAGTTAATAGTTAGTTATTCGAGACATTGTTCTGTCTTACCATTTATGAAGTCATTTTATGTATAAAACTTATTACTGGGCATACATAAAAAGTCATTCGGTTTTAATCATAAAACCGGATGTGACAGCGCGCTGGAAAATCGAAGCGCGGAGAAACCGGAGCCGCGTAGTAGAAATTCGGTGTCGCGCGGAAATCGAAGATCAGACGCGAAGACCGAGTGACAAAGCGGCGCGGACGGCTCTGTGACGCGGCGCGGAGGCGGGGCTGCATAAGCATGAGGCAGTGGTCGCCACTGCCGGCGACCGCACCCACGCGATGGACGCCCCACAGCTGGCGTGTATGTGGCACGAGGTCCAGGGCGCCGATGACTGGCGTGGCCTCGCGAACCCGCTCCACCCGCTGCTCCGCGCCGAGATCGTCCGGTACGTGGAGCTCGTCGCCGCGTGCTACCGTGTGTTGGACCTGGATCCGCAGTCAAAGCGGTCCCTCAGCTGCAAGCACGGGAAGAAAAATATGCTGCCAGCCGTAGGCATGGCCGGTGCGGGCTACGGGGTCACCAAGTACATCTAAGCGGCGGCGCCCGACGTGGCCCTGCCCATGAACCTCCCCTTTCCCTGCAGGAAGAGCCGGTGGATCGGGTACGTCGCTGTCGCGTCGGACCAGCAGGTGGCTCAGCTCGGGCGGCGCGACATCCTCGTCTCCTTCCGCGGCACAGTGACCTGCTCGGAGTGGCTCGCCAACTTCATGAGCCTGCTTGCGCCGGCGCGCTTCGACCCGGCCGATCCCCGCCCGGACGTGAGGGTCGAGTCCGGGTTCCTTTCACTCTACACCTCAGACGATGTCTCCGGCAAGTTTACTACAGGCAGCAGCCGTAACCAGCTCCTTTCTGAGGTTTCCCGCCTCGTCACGGAGCACAAGCACCAGGACATTAGCATCACGCTCGCCGGGCACAGCATGGGGAGCTCGCTCTCCCTGCTCCTCGGTTACGACCTCGCCGTGCTCGGCCTTAATCGGAATCCATACGATGGCAGCAGAATTCCGGTCACCGTCTTCTCCTTTGCCGGGCCACGCGTGGGCAACCTCGAGTTCAGGAACCAATGCGAAGAGCTCGGCGTCAAGGTGCTACGAGCCGTGAACGTCAACGATCCGGTGACAAAGATGCCTGGCTTCGTCTTCAATGAGAACGCTAGGGCTCTGGCAGGGCGGTACGAGATGCCATGGAGCAAGGCCTGCTACGCGCATGTGGGCATAGAGGTTGCGCTTGATTTCTTCAAGGTTGGTGACATAGCCTGCGTGCACGATCTGGACGAGTACATTGATAATCTTCTCAAGTGCAGCAGCGACATCACGGTACCTCACGAATTGGTAAGGGAAGATGAACAAGGTGTCAGTGGTAGGGTTGCATCTTTGTTTAATTCATGGAAATGGCAAATGGCGGCTATCCGCGCCAGTGAGTTGATGCAGGCACTTGGGATTTGATGTGAGTAGTTTCCTCTGCCTCTCTCTCGAGCAGAAGGCTTTGTGGCAACTGGAAACGTTAGAATGAAGTTCTGAACTCGCATTTGTATAGGCTTCGTGCACAAATTAAAGCCGTCTAAAAGAATTGTGCTTTGTTTGCGACATGGTTCATATGGTCGTTATAAATCTATGACACCTGCAGCATATATTTTGGTAATGAAATTTCACGAGCCATCTGTTGCTCATCACTAGAACAATGAATAGGTATAGTTTCTCCCAAATACTATTAATAGATGTGGTAGTACGTAATAGCTGATTCTTACATGATGGTAAGTGATTTGATTTTACTATTAAAGCTTTAGTAAGAACAGTCTGATGGTATACCATCTGGATACGTACGTATGTATATGTTCCGTACGGCTTTTCCCAATATCTAAAAAAAATATGCTTCTTTTTGTATGAAACAAGCAGTTCTCCAGAGGTGAAAGTGCTGATCGAATTTTGGCTAAAGTTCATCTGAAATAATCATAAATTATGGTTTTCGGCAATGTTAGAAATCAACAATGGCAATATTCCAAAGTACCAAAGTTAACAGGCCTAACAATATTGCTCCTGCAGTAGAACTTGATAATAATCCAAGAAAATAAATGGTGATATCTCAAATTATTTTTGATGAAGTCACTGCATTTTCAAATGCTATATTGTAGCCGCATCTTACATACTTGTGGGTTCAGACTAATTGACTATTTCAATACCCTTGGTCCATCTTCAATTAAGCTTATTTAAACAATCCAAAATCAGTTACCTAGTTTTACACGAAGCCTTCAATTTCAATCGATTTAGACAACCTTTTATGTTATCACTGAAGCTATACTATGCACCATACCAATGACATCAACATTTTTTTTATTCACATACCCCCTCCATCCCCGCTATAAGCGATGTTTTTGACTTTTTTAAATCAACCTTTGATCATTTATCTTATTAAAAAAAATTCAAAAATACAAAAATAAATAAATCACACTACAAGAAAAATGTTTTTTTATTTACCAAAGTATTTGATGTAATATTATTGACTGTAACTATTTTGTCACTAAAAACCTTTGTCGCATTTTTGTCACTAAAATCTGGTCACTATATGTATATAATAACCAAGAATTAAACATGTTGGTCACTAAAACTAAATAGCAACAAAGGAACCCTTGGTAACTAAATATCTTTATCAATCAATGAGCATATACCTTTGTAACTAAAAATGTATTTCTACAATAAAAACTAAATCTTTATCACTATTTGTCAATTTTTGGTGACTAAATTACATGGTCACTAAAACTTGGTAACTAAAAATACATTTTCTTGCAGTGTCAAGCTTAAAGTATTTTTAATAATGAATTATTTCACAATAAAATAAATAATATTTTTCACAAAATATTTGAATAAAACGAATGGTCAAACGAATGGACAAAGCATCATTTATAATGGGACGGAGGGAGTAGTAACTAAGTCCTTTTCATTCGTTGAAAAGCCACAACAATTTGCAGAAGCCAGCCTCTAGCTGACAGGTTCTAGCCAACCCGCCGGACTGCAAAACGCCGCTGCTATTGCTACATCAGGTGTTTAGCTTTGCACCATAAAAATGGAGGGACAAGCATACAGGTCCATTTCGACTTCTTTTGTCGATCTCGAGCAAGGGACTTTAATTTAAATGAGCTCAAATTATTTGCATGTTACTAAACATTTTAGATTTACTGAAAATGGTCTTGTACTTAAGAAACGCCACATTTCATTCTGTCGAATCAAATAATAGCACCTTGGACATTTTGCGTTCAACCAAAGAAGCGTATAGATCTGAAGGTGCAATACTGACGTTGCCATATCTTTTCTGACGCTAGAACAAACAAGCCAGTTTCCCGACCACATGCAACATTCGATGTGAGTATGGGATTACTGATCATTACCATTAGATGCGCGCTTATCAGAATGAAGCTGCTGATCATAGCAACGTTGTCTTTTCATCCACCAATTGATATATCTGCAATAGCAGCCCCGAATTTATTATCCTTTTTCTTACAGAGTTATTTTTGTTCAGATCATTGTCTTTCAGCAGTAGCAGCCCCAAATATATTCATTATCCTTGTCTTACCGCAGCAACTGCGTCCTCAAAGTCATGTACATTGAGTTGAGTTAACAGTTTTAATTGTTTTATGATAATTGAAATATATATGCATTGAATTATTTTAAGAAGTTGTTCAGCAATGACTTTTGCGCCATCTCCAGAGGTACCTCCATTGTTTCACACGAATCGCGCCCACTTGAACACTTTGACGGTATCCACTGTGGGGCACCATGTCCCCGATTTCTCTTGCATGGTTCTGTGTCGCGTGGCTTTGTAAGCACCATCTGTGAAATCAGTTACAAAAAAGTATCAGCTCGATCTATTAACTGTGTTGGTTCATGCATTAGGAGCAATCTACATAAGCTATAGTCTTCTCTCTCTGCACCTTTATGTCCACTCCCAGTATGTTGACACTGTCGTTTACAAACAATCGAGAAATTTGAACCTAACTTGATACCGTCCTGTTTAACATACTTGTGTTCTCATGTTTAAAATACTTGTGTTCTCATGCATGGTACTTTTTATATTGCTTTCTTGTCACAGTTGTTATACCTTTTGTGGTAGCTTTGCCGCACTAACTTGTCAAGTACTCTCTCCGATTTTAAAAATATTGATTCGCTCTGATTCTAACATCAGCTTTGATAATTCATTTTATTTAAAAATAGTGATAAATATAATATATTTTATTATAATTTCAAATACACCTAATAATTTGACACTTTTAATTTGACACTTTTGAACAAATGTTTTGAGTAAGACGAATGGTTAAAGTTGATGTTTGAAGTATTGGTGCCAATATTTTAAAATCAGAGGGAGCAGTTGTCACTTATAATTCCTTGGTGACTATTCTAGTTCATCAAACTTTGTGTGAGCTATCCTGCTTCTGCACACATGCATCTCATGTTCAATAGTCCAAGGTACGTGAGCCCCTTTGTTTCAAAAGAACGCTAATAGTTTATATTCGTTGTCATAAGATATTGCTTATTGCATCGTCTAAGAACAAACAGACACGCTACGGAGCCTATCGGAGGCATTCAAGATTACATTATTTTAGGCGCTTATGTTGCAGATAAAACAAATTTCTACTCCCTCTTCTCGGAATAAGTTTCATTATTGACTTTTATACGTCACATTTACCCATTCATCCTATTAAAAATTTGTTAAGTAACATTTATTTTATTGTGAAATGTTTTATTAACTATCAGAAATAGTTTCTGTATCTTTAAGCTTTCTACTCATGAGATCTTCAGGAATGTGATAAGCTTGGAAAGCGGTGTGGAAGTCAGCCCACAATTTATGGCCGGCTGGAAAGGTGGCCGAGTAGTTCGCCCACCAGGCCCCTGCGGAACCGCAGAGTTGCTGGGCCATGAACAAGGTCTTCTTGATGTTCGGCGCAGCGGAGGAGTCCGAACTTGGACTCAATGGTTCAGGGCTAATTATCAGGTTCAAGAGCATCTCCAGTTTCAGTAAACACCGGTGTGGCCAATAAATCTGCATACGTAACCTCCAATGGCGGCCCTTGAATTGTCATGCATCCACCCTGATGAGCATTACTCTCCACTACCATCCACATGGCTCATTTTGTGTGGCCATAAATTGTCCATAGTCGTCGATCGGTGTTCCGGATGCACACCATTCTGACATAAACACATATTTGCACCATTGGAGAAAGGGAAACGTGTGCAAATATATATAATGTCTCAAAGAAAGATATTATGGCATGAAAAGAAACAATATTAGACTTGAGCATGGATGAATACTTGGAAATCATTTAGCAAACCATTTTAAGTAACATTTTTGGCTAGGCATAGAGGTCATATTTCGATGTTGTCTACTCAGGTTAGAACATTTTCTTGTTACGAGTTTGAACTTAGGGGAATTTATAGAATTTCCATCCATGTTTATGAGCGCAATGATGTCGCAATATGTCGGTCCTATACATCCTCACCAAAAAAAAAAAATTGATCAATTTGACAACATGTGACCTCACTGGCAAATACATTCTCTTAAGATACATGTTAGTCATTTTTTTCTACACGTACTAATGGCTGTGGTTAACGTACATGCAGAAAAAAACCAACCAACGAACCACATCACAGAGCAACCAATAATACAAAGAAAAACTTTACGCACCGCATCATTCCATATGGGTCGTCCAAGGAAGGCTACATCGATCTTAAGGGACGCGTTCGTGATTTGCATTATCCAACAAGAGATCTGCACTCACCATTATATGGTAAATATTCACATAACCCGAATGCCATTCACTTCCCTTCCCATAATGATTGTTGTATGGGACAAAGGCTCACCGTGGAGGGGGAAATCAAAAGGAGATGAAGAAGTTGCTTGATACGGCCACTATATAGTTTTGCTTCGATTCGAAAAGCTCACAGGATGAGAGTGGCCATGGCTGCCATGGATGGCTAGAGGAGCTCTTTGGGATGTGATTTCGTAGCTGCCCACCCTGGGAACAAGGATAAGGAACAACGGCGTCGAGCTCTTGCTCATGGATAAAGAGATAGGGAGAGAGAGAAGAGGGCAAGCATGGAAAGGAGAGACAAAGTGGAGGTTGGTGGAGGCCTTAATCCCACGCCAATGGGCGCATGGCGGCTTGCATGGTTGGTTTTGACGACCGTAATGGTGACTAAGAGCATTGGTGGCGTGTTGGGGAGCAGAAAGAAGTGACAGTGAGTCTCAAAACCCGGACTTGTTTGGGGGACCCTGTCCCTGAGGAGAATTTTGAAAGATAAAAGTGACAACGATAGCTACAAGGCTCATAAATTTTTGCCAATTTGTGTGAAAGTTGGAAGGGAACACGAGGAACAACTTTTGTTAAAGAGTCGAGTCCAAATTCCTTATCAAATTGTAACTAAAAATTCAACATTTTTAATAGTTCGCAATTTTTGCTTAATTTATTAAAAACACTTCTACGGCTGATAAATTTTTGAAATTTCCACCAAAATTTTCTCTTGAGCTCTGTCAGTTTTTCTAACACATACTTCGTAAGATTGTGATGTGGAGAGGGTGATAGTGTGTGTTCTTATTGATGTGACTTGAGGCTGTGATTTATCCTAGTTCGGACCACCGCAGAGGCGTCATACCCTATATCCAACAGCGGTGGTGAATGTGTTAGCCTCGAAGGGCTTCTCGGATCGTGCATGGTTACAAGGGCGCTAAGGCTTCCTGCTCGAGCAATAGACCCTAGACCTCTGCGGTGTGAGAACGTAATGCTATATGTTCTAATGGCTCCAAGACGCAATCTTATATAAGAACCGGGTCGGGGTTACCAAGCTTAGTACCTACGGAAACGCCTGGCCTCTGACAGGTAGGGCCAGGAGCACTGTCGAACTGTCTTGGCAGACAGTTCCATGAGTGACAGGTAGCTGTGTCCCCTAGCCACGTTTGGGATGGAAAAGTTGTGCGTCGGGGATGTTCTATCCTGGACAGCCATGTCACTTGCCCTGCCGCCAGCGGGTACGGGAAGAATAGCATCTAGGTTGCCTTTCCGTCCATGTACACTGGGGGTTGGATAGACTCAGCTTTGCCTCCACCGTCTAGCATGCGAGTTCGCCAAACAGTGTTAGGAATATCTCTTTTTGCCAGTTATTCAAGCCATCTGGTTGGTTGGAGGCGATTCCCAACCCATGGGTCGGATGCTTAAGGTGGCTTCAGACCTTCTGATGGCCAGGAGGCTGTTTTGGTGCCGACCTTTAGGGGTCAAGTTGGTGTCCGACCATCGAGGGTCAGATGGCACTACCGGACCCTTGTAACGTGGGAGTCAGGCGTGTTGTGTTAAATTGTGGGTCGATCTTTGTCATGGGCCCTTAGCAAGGTCCATGGTCTTTGCAGATTGTCTTTGATAGCTAGGCCTTCTGAGCAAGCCGAGGCCGCATATACCCGGGTTTTATGAACCCGACAAGTTCTGTTCCAGTCTAAAATTATTTTTGACCTGCTCTTCTTTGGAAAATATTGTACTAATTTTAGAGCTTAATTTAGCTTGATTTTGTCAAAATTTAAGTAAACACAAATTTGAACTTAAAAAGTTGTTCAATGAGGTTCCTGTCACGGACTGGAGTCGGCGTGCCGTAGCGGTGCTGGTGTGCTCGTGTGTGTGGGCCGTGGGCCAAATCTATGATACTTGTAATAGACTTGCGAACCTTGTTGCGGTGTGCATATATAAGCACATCGGGTGGTGGTGGGCCAATTATCGAAGACGAACGAACTGCTCGACCTTATCCCCAATCTCTCTCTCTCGTAGCTCCGTCTCTCCCTCAACCAATCTCCTTCCCAAAACCTCTGCGAACTGCATCCTACTATGCGAGATCGTAACAATTGGTAATCAGAGCCTCAACTCCCTTCTGATCTGGCGCCAAAGAAGAAGAATCCGACCCATTTTGAGCAAAAGATGGCAGAAGCCTTGGAGAAAGCGGAGAAATCGAGTGCAGGCATAGAGTCGTTATTGAAGCAACTGATCGATGATGCAGCAAGCCAAAGGACCACACTAGTGAAGATCGAGGAAACGATGCATATGATGAAGGCCGCAACGGAGGAGAATTTGAAGAGGATCGGAGAACTGGAGAGGAAATCGGCAACGTCGTCACCTCCGGTAACCCAACCTGCGACATCGACTTTTCCTCCACCAACCCAACGGGCCACAGGGGGGAAATTGCCGCCGACGTTGGAGAAGAAGGTGGAACTCCCAAATTGGACGGGTGGTCTGGAGGTCGACACGAAAACTCGAAGTAATGCCGATGGGCTTCTGGGTGCGCCGTATCAGGCACAAGAGTTTGGTATGTCGCATTTTGCTCCCGCTACACCTAATTTCCGCACTGATCCGTTGTTTGGCAAATACCTTGAGTCTCTTCCACAGACTCAACCTCACATCAACCAACAAACTACTTCATCTCACCGAAATCTGCCTAAGTTGGATCTTCCTAAGTTTTCTGGTGACAACCCTAAGATCTGGCATCGTAAATGTGAAGTTTACTTTGATATGTATAGAGTACCAGACTCCTTGAAGACTAGGTTTGCTACATTGAATTTTGTGGAGAAGGCAGCACTATGGTTAGAAACTGTGGAGATGAATGGTAGGATTGAGCATTGGGGGGAGCTCTGCCAGCTGGTGTTTGCTCGTTGGGATAAGAACCAACATCAGTTATTCATGCGCCAAATTTTGACTATTAGACAGACCAGCTCAGTTGCAGACTACATTGAACGGTTTGATGAATTGCGCCATTAGATTTTGTTGCATGACCCATCAGCTAGTCCAGTGTTCTTTGTTTCTCGTTTCTTAGAAGGTTTGAAGGAGGAGGTTCGGTCTGCCATTGCATTACACTGCCCTCAAGACATGGATACAGTGTGTGCTTTAGCATTATTGCAGGAAGATGAGAATGATTACCCAAAACGTAAGAATTCTCTCAAACATGAGTCCAGCAGTCGCTCACAATGGAAGCTCACAATGGAAGTCAGTTTCCTCGGCGGATAAGTCAAAAGATAAAACCAAACCTGACGACATGTATTCAAAAGGGGATGATAAGCTACACACTCTGTTAGCTTATCGGAAATCCAAAGGGTTATGTTATAAGTGTGGTGATAAATGGAGCAAATCTCATACTTGTCCTGCTCAGGTTCCATTACATGTTATTGAGGAACTGCTGGCTGTTATACAAGTGTCTGATGGACAGCATGTGCAAGAGGAATATGATTCTGATGAAGAGGCTGATTTCATGTCAATTCAGTCTACTGAACCTGTCAAATCTTGCCCCACTAAGAAGCATACTATCAGGTTACATGGCATGATAGGAAGGCAACAGCTTTTGATTCTTGTAGATTCTGGAAGTGCAGCTACCTTTATCAGTGACAGCTAGATTTCTAAGTTGCATCTAACTACTGTTAGTATACCAATGTCACATTTCAGGGCAGCTAATGGCAATATCATGGCTTGTGATTCTATGGTCAGAGATTTGCAGTGGTGGTGCCAAAGGCACACTTTCCAGCAAGACACTAAGGGTGTGATTGGATAGTTGCACCGCACCTCAACCAGGCTACGTGTGTATAGGCGACGCGTGATTGGTTTTGTGAATGATCCTAGCCAAGATACGCGCGTGCATCTGAAGGGTGATTGGTTGCGTGTATTCTCGTCTCTTCCGTATGAGCGCATGCAAGAAATCGTGTCTAGCCTGGCTCGCGAGGAACGGGATCGGATTTCGTATCTCCTGAGCCTGGCTCGCGTGATGCTGGCTGGTCAGAGCCTGGCTTTCGAGAACGGTGCGAGATGAGAACCAATCACCCTATAAGGTGTTAACTTTGGGGGGTTATGATTTTGGGAGCAGATTGGTTGGCAGCTCAAGGTCCTATGTGGATTGATTGGGGAAAGAAAATAATGAAGTTTGTTCAGGATGGCAAGGAAGTTACAATAGGATTAAAGAAGATCTCTCTCAATGTCTACCTATTTCTGGCCGTGGATTGAAGGGATTAATCAATAGGAGTGCTATAGCTCACTGCATTGAGTTACAACCTTTGTCTGTGGAGTTGTCCCCATCTGCATATATTCTTACTGTTGATGAAACTCTAGTTCCTAGTTCCTGTTGCAGTGCAGGAGGTGTTGGACAAATATGCTCATCTCTTTACTGAACCTCTGAAATTACCCCCTAGGAGACCTCATGATCATAAAATTCCCTTACTGGAAGGAGCACAACCAGTGAATGTGAGACCATATCAGTACTCCCTATATAAAAAATCTGAGATAGAGAAACAAGTTCAAGAAATGTTGAGCAAAGGTGTGATACAACCTAGTACTAGTCCTTATGCCTCTTCTGTGTTGATTATCGACTACTCAGTGCCCAAACTATCAAAACAAACATCCTTTGCCTGTTGTGGAGGAATTATTGGATGAATTGGCTGGAGCAAGTTGGTTTACAAAGATTGACATGCGATCAGGTTATCATCAAATTTGCATGGCTGCTGGTGAAAAGTTTAAAACAACATTCCGTACTCATCAAGGATTATGCCATTTGGGCTTACCAACGCTCCTGCCACATTTCAGAATGTCATGAATACTATCTTTGCTAAGTTGCTCCGCAAATCTGTCCTTGTATTCATGGATGATATATTAGTATTCAGTTCATCTCTATCAGATCATGTACTTCATTTATCTGATGTCCTAGACATTCTTCATCAACATCAATTCTTTATCAAACCTAGTAAGTGTTCCTTTGCCCAGCAGTCTTTGGAATACTTGGGTCACATCATTTCTGGTTGTGGAGTGGCTACAGATCCAGCTAAAGTCTAGACAATTGAACAATGGCCTATTCCAGGGAATGTGAAAGAATTGAGGGGATTCCTGGGATTAGCTGGCTATTACAGGAGATTCATCAAACATTACGGTATTTTTAGCCGTCCTTTAACTCAGTTGCTAAAGAAAGGAGTTCCATTCTTATGGACATCTGAAAAGCAAGCAAGTTTTGTCAGTCTTAAGCATGCATTGAGTTCTGCTCCTATCCTAGTCCTTCCTGATTTCAACAAGCAATTTGTTATTGAAACTGATGCTTGTAACAATGGCATTGGAGCTGTTCTTATGCAAGATGGACATCCAGTGGCCTACCTCAGTCAGAGCTTAAACGCCACTAATCAAGGGCGATCAACCTATGAGAAGGAATGTCTTGCAATTTTACTGGCCGTTGATAAATGGCGTTCTTATTTGCAGCACAAGGAATTTGTTATTCGTACTGACCAACAAAGTTTGAGGCATCTTGGAGAGCAACGATTGACTACTAGTATCCAACACAAGGCATTTGTCAAGTTGATGGGGCTGCAGTATACTATTCAATACAAGAAAGGTAGTTCTAATGCTGCTGCTGATGCTTTATCTCGCTGTGAGCCTACATCTATTTGTGCTATTTCTACTTGTATTCCTTCCTAGGTTGAGAACCTGATTGCTGGGTATCAGGTTACTACTGAAGATAAACAGTTATTGTCTATTCTGAGTTTACCTAGACCTCATCCCGTGGGTTTCACTTTACAGGACGGTCTCATTAAATATCAGGGCAGGATCTGGGTAGATCACAATACTCTGGCTCAGCAACATGTTTTGCAAGCAATGCATTCTAGTGGCATTGGAGGGCACTCTGGTATTCAGGGGACCTACCAGAAGATCAAATCTTTGTTTGCCTGGCCTAAGTTGAAGCAGTCAGTTACAACCTTTGTGCAAAGCTATTCTATTTGTCAACAAGCTAAAACTGAACATGTGAAATTGCCAGGTTTGCTCCAACCATTGCCGGTACCTAAGCAAGCTTGGTCTGTGGTCAGTTTAGACTTCATTGAGGGTCTTCCTCGCTCTCAGAATCATAATGCTATTCTGGTGGTCATAGACAAGTTTTCCAAGTATGTTCATTTTCTCTCCTTGACTCATCCTTTTACTGCACTTCAGATAGCAAAGGTGTACTTCAATACTGTCTATCGATTGCATGGCTTGCCAGAGGCTATTATTTCAGATCGAAATCGTATTTTCAGTAGTACCTTGTGGCGTGAACTGTTCAAACTTTCTGATACTCAGCTGTTGATGAGTTCATCCTATCACCCGCAAACAGACGGTCAAACTGAACGTCTAAACCAATGCCTGGAGACGCATCTTCGTTGTGCTGTCCATGCCTCACCGTCTAAATGGTTTTCTTGGTTGTCGCTGGCAGAATTTTGGTATAACACCACTTATCAATCTACTTTGGGTCGCTCTCCATTTGAAGTATTGTATGGACACCCTCCTCGGCACTTTGGGATATCAGACACTCATGATTGTTCAATTACTGATTTGGACAAATGGCTCAAAGACAGACAAGGATTCACTGCTTTGTTGCATGCCCAACTGCTCAGAGCTCAGCAACGGATGAAGTCGCAAGCCGATAAAAACCGATCTGAGCGACAATTCCAAGTTGGAGATCTGGTGTATCTGAAGGTGCAACCATACGTTCAGATGTCGTTAGCTCCTCGCAGTTGTCAGAAACTAGCTTTCCGTTTCTTTGGACCGTATAAAATCCTTCAGCGCATTGACAATGTGGCTTACAAGTTGGATCTGCCAGCACAATCGCAAATTCATAATGTGGTGCAAGTTTCTTAGTTGAAGCGCCATATTGCCCCTTCTGTTCAGGTCAGTTCTGATATCATGGTTATCCGTTCTGATATTTCTTTGGTTCCAGCAGCTTGCATGGATCGTCCGCTGGTTAAACAGGGCAATACTACTTCCTTGCGTCTGCTGGTGCGTTGGAAAGGATTACCTGCATCTTTGGCAACAAGGGAGTCTTTCGAAGTTTTGAAGCGCCTGCACCCTTCAACTGCAGCTTGGGGTCAAGCCGTGGCTTAAGAGGGGGGGGGGGGGGGGATGTCACAGATTGGAGTCGGCGTGCCGTAGCGGTGCTGGTGTGCTTGTGTGTGGGCCATGGGCCGAATCTATGATACTTGTAATAGACTTGCGAACCTTGTTGCGGTGTGCATATATAAGCACATCGGGTGGTGGTGGGCCAATTATCGAAGACGAACGAACTGCTCGACCTTATCCCCAATCTCTCTCTCTCTCTCGTAGCTCCGTCTCTCCCTCAACCAATCTCCTCTCCCAAAACCTCTGCGAACTGCATCCTACTATGCGGGATCGTAACAGTTCCAATGCAAAGGAGAGGTTACAAAAGTGAAAGGTTTTCTAAGAGACCAGGGGTGCCACATGATCAGTTTCTTAATATAAAAGGCTACATGGTAATCAGAACATTTTGTGACTGGATCAGTTCATTGATTGAAACAAGGCAAGTTCTGAGTTCTTTGATCAACCCTAGGTTTTACTTATCAAGTTCTCAGTACTCACCTATTCATGGGTCGAAGTTGGTCCATTAACTGCAAGTTATGTGCATAAAAAGAAAATAACACAAGGCATCCATTGCTGGCCTCTTCTAGTTTAGCATAAGATTCGTTCTATTTTCTTCAACTATCTATAAATGAGAATCAAGTTAAGACTCACGAGAAAGAAGTCAAGTCTGCAAAACATACCTTCCAAATGTAAAATTAAATTTCTCCAGACTCATTTCTCCCTGAAGGCAAGTTGACTATCCCAAAGGGTAAGTTAACTCTATGACAAACGTTAATTGTATCAGTGGACAGAAATAGGCCAAGGGTCATGGCCCTAGTCACAGGCCAAGTTCCCCTGTTATATCTGTTTTGAATTAGGGAATCAACATAGCCTCATGCCACCCGATGTGTACCCCTAACTGTATCTAGGAATGGCAGTTTGGGTCCTGGTCAGGTTTTAAATCCAGTGGGTGCGGGTGTGGGGGCGAGAATCTACCCCGGGTCACACCCGCACCTAACCCGCATATATCGAGTGTGGGTGCAGGTTTATTTCGCACCCATGGGTGCACCATCAGGCCCCAAATGCACCAAACCATATAGCCCAATTGGCCTTTTAGACCTAGTCCACCACCTGAAACCCGACAGGGACCCAACCCCCACATATATATTATGATGGATATGCATATAAAATAAAATGCAGACCCTAAGGACCCTACACCCACCCAAAACCCAATGGGTTCGGGTGCGGGTTTGATATTGGAACCCGCAAATTTTTTTGAAGCGGGTGGTTTTTTACAAAATCCAACCCGAACCCATTGGCAGAGGACCATGGTGTCCAAGTATGGCTCACGCCATACATTGATTTGGCTGCCATAATCATCTGACATCTACACTCACTTTTTCATCATAATCAACAAGTAAATATCTTTATTTTTCAATAGATTAGCATCCTACAGCAGAAAGGTGAGATATGTTGTAGTTTGTCATCTAATTAAGGTTTACTCTACAAACAATGTAAAAGTTAACCTAGCTACTCTGATAATTATTTTTTAATTATCTTATGTGATGCACTAACTTTGCCACACCTTGAATTTTCAGCCTCCTCCATCACTGCCCGAACCCGACCAGTTGCCATCCCTAATTGTATCAGTCCCAGATCTTCTGGGTGCTAAACTAGCAGACATGCTGGTTACTAATTGTCAGCACTAGCCATAGGGTCTCCCTTCCAGCCACCTGGCTTTCTCAGCAAAAGGACATGGCGACTACATGAGGAAACAAAAATGCATAATCTCAGAGATGTCAAAATGGACTGTGCTTTCATTTATTGCACACATTTCAATGATGTCATCTTCAAAGAAAGTGAAGGAAACGCTAGTTACTGCCCTCTGTCCTGCTTCCGAAATGTTGCCTCATAACCAGCATGCACACTGACTAAATTAGACACTAATGCATCGATTATGTACTCCATTCTCAGTGGGATGGAAATTAGGAATACCCAGCATGTATCAAATTAGTGAATCAGACGGCAGAATGGGTAGACAGCTATAAAGAATGCGGATAAGATTAGCTTCACTTTATACAATACCAAATACCTGCACTCAAGAACTCTGGTGGATCATCAAACTCGTCCTTGATTAACTCCACCCTGCCATAGATTGGTAATTCATCATATGAATGCATATGGGTCATTGGAATAAAGTATAGCTCATATTTTTTTATCCATGGTGTGTTGAAAACAATATATGCAGAGAACTGGAACTGGTACAATGGTTGGATTATATGTAAGTCGATTCCTGGTTTAGTAACAAAATAGATTTTTCCTCAAAGGACCCCACAAGTACAGAAAGGGGCCATATTAATTAGAACATATTGGAGTACAGAAAGGGGCCAGAACATATTGGAACTTGCACCATAGAAACCAAAGAAAGAACATTAAGCTACTTAAAATCAATTCTGCTTTGGGGGTAGCATGGGTGATTTAATTTTGCAAAATAATTATGAAGTAATTAGAAATATTTGATGATCTACAAAAAAGAAAGATAAAAGGCAAGTATCAGGGTTAAACATAAGCATGATGGGTGCAATAGATTAAACACGGCTCATCAAATTTGCACTCAAACATACTGTGCAAATATTTGTGACACAGTCGTCATAATTTGGATGTAAGAACTATAAGTATCTGAAATGAATCACTACTTCCAATTTAAATAGATTTTAGAAAAGGCAAGATGTAACGTATTTCAAAAAGGACATTGCATTGCCCAGTCTAACCATAAGGTATCCAACAAATTAGTAAACACCATTATAAGAAAGCATATTATATTTTGAGATGTTTGCTTACCTAGACATTTCTAATTTATGTTAATGTGTAAAGAAACCTCATCAGTGAAGAAGCATATGGAGAAAGAGAGTATAGTCTTGTATTACAATTTTAAGGTCCCCAACAAAATATATATGATGCAACAATCAAAATCTTGTATTTCATAAAAAAAAAAAACTTTATGAAAAGAGTGAATCGAGCGGCTCCAGATGTGTTTTAAGATAAAACATACCTCAATGTAAATTAATGACACATATAGATAAAACAACTTGCAGGAGGAAAATCACAGTTGACACCAGCACATTCGAGACTGATATAAGCAATACATATCATTTGGTTCCATCTTTGTTGTACATGATTTGAGGCCATGGAATTAGACCTTCATCTACAAGTATCTTGATATCTGAAGAGGTTGTTGCATCTTTAGACAACTCTTCCACAGCCTTACCTACTAACTCGACCATTTTCAGATTATTAATGTCTAACATGTTTTTTTGGAGAATTTCCTTTAACATCTCACATCCCTCACTGGCATGTTTATGTGATACCAAAAACTTTATGAAATGTAATAGGGAAAAGATATCTAAGCTAAAACCTTTCACTATCATCTCCTCATAGTAGCTCAATGCAGTTTCAACCTGACCACACTTACACAATCCATTCACAAGAGCAGTATACGCTATCTCATTAGGAGCACATCCTTTTTCCTGCATTTTATCCCACAAAGCTATTGCTTCATCAGGCCTTCTAGAACAAAAGAATCCATCTATCAGGGTTGTGTATGTAACTACTGTTGGAGGCTTTTCTTCATCAGTCATTTTACGTAAGCAAGCCATTGCTTTGTCAACCTTACCAGACTTGCACCAAATATCAATCATAAGGTTGTAAGTAACCACAGAAGGAAAGATACCCTTATTCAACATTTCTTCCATAATATCTTGCGCCTCATCAAATTTACCAGATTTCCGGAATCCATTTATCAAGATATTATGTGCCACCACGTCAGGAAGATAATATTTCGAAGAAATATCCCGGAAAAGATCTAGAGCATTATCAATTTCTCCATTTTTACACAATCCGTTAATGGCAGCAGAGTATGTAACAATGTCAGGAAGAAAACCTATTTTCAGCAGTTCATCGAGAAATTGCAGTGCATCTGCTACCCTGCCACTGAAGCATAGCTGTTGCACCATTTTTGTGCAATTCTTTATCCATGGGGTATACCCGTTCCCCCGCATCTCCCTGATTAAATCAATTGCTGCACTTGTGTCTTTTTTCCTACAAGTACCATAGAATAATGAATTGTATGTGAACTCTGAGGGTTCCAAACCAAGACATTTCATTTGGTTAAACATTTCATATCCTTCATCTAACCTATCAGAACTGCATAATTCAAATATCAAATCATTAAACATGAAAATGTTTCCCGTGCAACCAATGCTGATCATATCCTTTGTTAGAGATAAGGCCAAATCCAGCTTCTTTACTTTACAAAGGGCGCGCACAACAATGTTAAATGAATTAGAGTTCGGTTTAATATCCTCATTGATATAAAATGTACGCATACTAACAGCATCATCATCACTAAACCTCTGACCACCATGAAGTATGGAGCTGAGCAAGTGATAAGCTGCATCAACCTCTCCATGATTAACAAACCCTTCCAGAACAACATTATATAACGAGATGACAACAAAATTTTTCATGTGCTTTGAATTTTGATTGATGAATGAACCAATACTCACAAAGTCCCCTTCTTTACAGAATGCCTCGACCAACTTCTTGAGCAATCGGACATCAGGTGCAATCCCTTTTTTCTTCATTTCTTCAAACAGATTGACTGCCTTACTAATCTCGTTCTCCTGACAAAGTCCCTCAATCAGCACACTGTATATTGGTAAATCCACACTAAACCCATAACTGGCCATCTTTTCAAATACCACCATGGCTTTATCAATCCTACCTTGTTTGGCAAAGCCATGGACAAGCACACTCAATGTCCTCTCACTTTGTTTCATACCCAGCGTTTCCATCCTTTCAACTAGCTCAACTGCACCCTCCACTCTCCCCCACTTGCTGAACGCCACAACGAGCATCGTTAGCACATGCTCATCCACCCAGCCATGCTCGCTCATCCTCTGGAACACAGCGTTCACATCGTCAGAGCGGTCTGCATTGCAATAGCACTGCAGCTGTGAGGTGAGAGTGTACCTGTCAATGCTCTCTTCACCACACATCGTGACCATCTCGCGCAGCCTTGCCTCAGCATCATCAGTACGACCGGCCTTGGCAAGCGCATCGAGGAGGCAGTTGTATGTGTACGAGTTCGGTGTGCAGCTGAGGGCCGTCCTTGCCTGGTCAAAGACGCGGAGGGCGGTGTCAGGAAGGTTGGCGGCGCCAAGGCAGCGGAGGAGGAACCCGAGTGCGCCAGGTGTCATGGGGCATCGCGCAGCGAGCGCATTGGCCGCGAGTCGGTCAAGTTGGGTGGGCGCGTGGCGCGAGAGGCGGGACGCCATGGCGTTGAGAGAGTAGCAGGAGTGGCGGAATCCCGGCAGCCCGGCGGCCCAGTGGAAGAAGTCGAGTGCGTGGCGCCAGGAAGGGAGGCGAAGGATGACGGATTCCGCGGCGGGAGCCGTGAGAACTGCTGCAAGGCGACGAAGGCGGGCCGCGTCGCGGGAGGAACGCGGGCGGGAGAATTCGTCGAGCAGGTGGTGGGCGAGGAGCGACGGGGAGGAGGGGGCGGGTCCGGGCGGGGAGGCGGCGCTGGTGGTGAAAGGCTTGAGGAAGGAGAGGGACGAGGAAGCTGCGCGGAGCCGGCGGAGAGACATTGGAGTCCGGCGAGCGGGTCTTGGTCGGCGAGATTGGAGGTGGATTTGGCCTTAGTCGTCGATGAGTTGGCGGGCCCCGGGCAGTTGCAGTGCCAATGTTGGGTATAATCCGGATTCCGGAGCAAGATTTGAGTTACCAATGGAGCTAAAATTGTACAGCACCGGTTTGATAAACTGTGAAAACCATTATAAACGTAAAAATATGAAACCGCTAGAATTTTTGATTTTCCGGTTTTTCATTACAAGCAGCGTTTGTGTTTTGGTTTCGAATTTCCAAAATTTGAAATTAAACTAGTTTAACGAGGTTTTCACCAATTTGATGGGTTTTTTTTACTGGTTTAACGATAGGTTTGTGGATTCAATTTTTTTTTAAACTTTTGAAACCAAAATTGATGCTCCGATGAATTCAAACTATATCAGTTTTATTGAAACAGCAAAAATGATCGGTTTTAAATAATCAGCTTTGTAAACATTGATCCCATCTTAGATGTGTTTCAGCCTGGTCGAGTTGTTTGGGTTCCGTTGGATTTCAGTTGCATGCAGAAATCCAGCATTCAGTTAGTGCCTCGTTATGAATATCAATCCAATATACCAAAAACATAATTCTGAAATAAATATATACAACCTAAATTATAGAGTACATGATATTCTTTTGAACAAACAAGATATTTCATTCAACATTAATTTGAGGGCACATTATATTCTCTATAAATACCTGCTAGTAATAATGTTAATGGCAGGAAAAAAAACAGGAGTGTAGAATAGAATAATCTTTCGCATGGCTTTTAGCAAGAAAAGTTCAACAAGGTGGTCGTGTACACCATGACTGTAGCAGCTTTCCTGGTGCTTGGCATGATGTTTTCTGCTGCCTTGACACCATCTCATGCGCACATTTCTATGTATCTAATATATTTCCTCTATTTCAAAACATAAGCATTTTTAAGTTTGGCTAATTAAGCAAAATTCTTTTATTTTTTACTAATAATATCTATAAAATTATATAATTTATAATATAAAAAGAAACCTTTTATGAAAGCTTATTTAATTATTGATTAAAAAATGTAATTTTATGTGATAAAATATTAGTAATTCTTCATTATTAATGGTCAAAATGACAAAAGTTTGATTTTAACTAAACATAAAAATGCTTATATTTTTGAACCGAGGGAGTATCTCACTATTTTACTCTTTATCTTTGAAAGATTCAAATCTTGTTTGTAATCATGACACCAATGCACGAAGGTGTCTGCGCGCGCAAGGGCTTGACTCACTTCAGTTCTAGATGCATTCTAGATGCAAGAATGATGCAACTCCTCCACATGCTGCTGTATAGAATTATGATCATATTGATGGTTTTCTTGCTTGTGCTATGCAATTTGAATAAAATTTCATGCATGTAATTAATTGAGCTAAATAAAAATGTGCATTCTAAAGGATGTACTTATTCATCTCAACACGATGACATAGCTTTAATTAGCGCACCATAAACGGCCACCCGCATGCGCCATGCATTACCCACTGCATGAATGCAGCTCGAAGATGTGATTTAATGACTCCTTCAATTTGATGGATACAAAAATGGGGAACTAGGTATCCGCAAGGATAAATTCAGAGGACCATCTGTTCCTTTAATTTGGCCCCTTTTTTAGTGTTGGATCAGAAATCAGTTGATTAGATCTCCACTTCTTAAAAAGAATAGTTTTTTTAAGTACACCAAGCAAAATGTTCCAGCAGGGATGAATTAGATTATATGCACACAGAAAAATACACCCAAAATTGTTTTTTTTTTACAAATCCGACGGATCAAATCTCTCTTTAGCACCTCTTACAAATCTAATGGTTAGTATCTTCCTAATCTCCTATATTTTGGGCATACAAAAATCATTGTTTATTAACAAATTAACAAAAAAAAATCTGCCATATGTGCTAACAAATTAACAAATTACAAATCGCACGGAGACCGAAGCGACCCGTAGCCTACGGTGCCTGGCGGGCATCGGCCAGGTTGGCCATCATCGCCGGACAAGCGTCCGCTCCGCTCAGGTCTACTGCTTCTTCTTGGTCTCTTCTCATCTTCCTCTTCCGAGGGTCAACAAAATCACGAAAAATCGGATCAGCTTTTGTGTTTTTCGGTAAAACACCAGATAATCAATTTTTATTTACAAAATTTAAAAAATTTGAAAATTTGGAAAATTTTAGAATTTTAAAAACCGGTAAAACTGAGGGACAAACTAGTGAAACCGGTGGGTTTCAAATTTTGAAACCTAGAAACCGATAAAACTAAAAAAACCGGTCGATAAACCGATGGAACCGCTCGATAAACAGAAAAAACCAATCAGTTTTCGACCAAATTTTGTTCAAATTGATTTTTCAATTTGAAATGATTTTTTAACAGTTTTCATGTTTTTTCACGGTTTTCATTAAACCAGTCCGTCTGGTTTTACCGGTTCAAACAAAAAGAAAAACATTGCCTCTTCCCTGGTGGTTCTATTCCGATGGATGGATGGATGGATGTAAGGATGGATAGTTGGATGGTACACTCCGGCATAGTTTTTCTTTTTTTGGTACACTCGGCAAAACGTTTTCAACAGAGATGAAGTAGATTACCATAGAAAAATACACTCAGAGTTGTCCCTTTTTACAAATCCGGTGGATCAAATCTCTCCTCCGACACCTTTATAAATCTAATTGTTAATCTCTTCCGAATCTTCCATGTTTTGGGTCCACAAAAATCATTATTTGTTAACAAATTAACAAAAAAATATCTCCAGTCTGTAACCTCCCACACCGTGGATCCAAGATGAAAATTGAAATTTGTTGAAACATAAAACAAATTCATCTCCGTCTGTTTAAATGTACGTGGCTGCCCTTTCGGCTAACAGATGAAAAAAATGTTTGAGGAGTTCATTTACATCGCGCTGAATGCCAAGAGGGTCGTGGGGTTACCCAGAGATGAAGTATCCCCTGTTCATGAACAGGCACGTAATAATCCTCATTTGTCATTATATGAGAAATTTAAAATTTTAATATTAATACATTATTTTCCTAAATTATTATTTTTTAGATCATAGCGTTAGCACAGATATCGGGACTATTATAGTAAAGGCACTTTGACAATCGTTGTGATATTTTCTAAAATGCCTCATAAAGTGCCTTCTCATGTATTGTCTCTTAAAAAATAGAGACATTTTTGTAATCGAATCTACCAAATTAGAGGTATCTTTAAGGCATACTTCTCCTGCCATTGAACAAACATAGAGGCATTTTTTGTAGTGCTATGTAAATTATAAAAAATTTAGTGGTTGTTAATCCTTAACTCAAGACCTCATGACAATAACTTATTGAACCTTGCTAGCCAACTCAAGCACACATCACAATATGTCTATGCTTGAAGTATTATTCTTATTAGTTATCAGTAAACCTAAGAATCAGGAGCTGGAAGCTCTGCCAAAGGGGCCGTAAGTATGCATAAGATGGCTCTACTAATGCCTCTACAGGATGTAGTCATTTTTAACTTGTTGCAAAAGAGTGCCTTTAGGGTCAGTATATGCAGAAACTATATGAATGCCTCAAAGGATGCCTGTATCATTCAAAAAGACACTTTTTCTAAAAAGAACACTCAAATTTGCCTCTATCCAAGAGGCACATTTTAAAATGTCATAAAAATATGCCTCTACAACATATATAGAGAAAAATTAGAAAATGCTTATAGCAAAGTGTCTCTACAAGCCAGCTTTCTTCTAAGTATATTCCTGCTATAGCAACAAGCGAACAATAAGTTTCTTGCTAATATAAACAGTATTTTCCTGCAGTACTATAATTCATGGTACTGTAACTGACCTTGGTTGATTTGATCCGGCATATTCTGGTGCGTATTGGAGGGTCAGCCCAGCACTGCTTGTTATTTATCATGGTGATTTTGATTGTATTATATTTATTTATTCAATTTGCTAATGCATGATATTGCAAAAATTCTATGCGACCAATGTCTACACCAAATGTAACGTTCTCATAAAAGTTCTTTATAATATTAATTCAACTACTGAGCTAAACGCAGAATATATTTTTGATTCTTAAACCGAGGAATTCAATAAGAATTCTTCCATCTATACTCACGTAAACAGCAGATGAAAAAGATGAAAGGGAAAAAAAGAAACAATCATTGAATAAATGAGATTAGGACAAAAGCTATTAAACGCAAGACATGACGGAGATCAAAGAACAAATCTTGAGAAGTATCCATAACTCAGCAGCATCAGGCCTTCCAGCACAAGGATACCCTGAGACGTGTTGTTTCACCTATGGCTGTTCATGCCTACTTATATGATGTGTACTTGTTCCCGATCTTCCGTCAGGTTATGGTAACTCTCGATTTGGTAGAGATGCGATATTCCGACTTCAAATCAACACGATTCGAACACGGCAATCGCAGCACCACTTCTCTTCTGGTCCGCGCACACACGATTGACTTCACTAAGAAGGCAAATCCTAACCTACAAATTGAATAACACAAGCAAGAACAAGGAAGAACGCAACTCAATTGCGAAATCTGAATTAAATCACGAAGTTAGAATCCAACAAACTGTAAAACAACATAATTGTTTATAACAGATAAAAACTAATCAAAACCTAACCCTAATGACGGCGTCTACTGATGATATAGAGTTTTAGGGCGTCCTTAGGGGCAAACTCTAATGCTAATGGACCTAAGAAACATACACGGCCCAAAGGCCAAAAGATAGTGTCGCAGCACCCGAACAGTTTCTGGACATCACCTTGTTTTAACGATTCCCGTTGACTCTGGTCAAATTTAGAGATGAGACTGGTGCTATTGTAAAGGTTATATTCTTAGCTTTTCAACCATATCTAGAATGTCCAAAACAGATCTCGTATGCGACCTGAGAGTCTATTTTAGTGCGGACTGCTCCTGGAACTCGAAGACAACTCGACTCCAAGTTAGATTGAATCTCCTTCGGATTCAACGTGCCTTGCTCTTCCTGAGCATTTTCAAGTCTTTCTTCATGCCTCTCTTGACCCTCTTCAAGGTTTCTAATCATGATAAAATTATTAGATAGCAATCTATTCTTAAAAGTTAGAAGACATGTATTTAGAAACAAGCTCACCTCTAAATTTAATTGTCGTGCACGAGCTCTTGTGAGTGGACCATCTAAATTAGGTGGAGGAGCATTGTGTGTATGTAATGATGAGATGTCCTCATCATCCTTCTCCTCTTGAATCAAAGTCATTCTCTACTCATGCTCATCTTCTTCTCCTATATATGACTTCAAATCTGTAATATTGAAAGTAAGACTAACCTCAAACTCAGGAGGTAACTCAAGTTTATATGCATTATCATTAATCTTCTCAAGTACCTTAAAAGGTCCAGAAGCAGTAGGCATCAATTTAGATTTTCTTAGCTCCGGAAATTTATCTTTTCTCAAGTGCAACCAAACCAAATCACCTGGTACAAATTTAACTTCATGTCTACCTTTACTACCAGCAATTTTATACTTCTCATTCATCTTTTTAATGTTTTGTTTAGTCATTTCATGCATCTTGAGAATAAAATCAGCAAGCGCCTTAGCATCATTATAAACTCTTTTGGTAGAAGGCAAAGGCAAAAGATCAATCGGAGCATGAGGGTTAAAGCCATATACTATCTCAAATGGACTTACCTTAGTCGCTGAGTGTTCCACCCGGTTATATACAAACTCCACATGAGGCAAACATTCTTCTCACATATTCAAGTTTTTTTTAAAAAAAATAGCACGTAGCATTGTAAACAATATACGGTTCACTACCTCAGTTTGTGCATCAGTTTATGGGTGACATGTAGTTGAAAACAGCAACATTGTTTCCAACTTATTCATAAAGTGCGCCAAAAGTGACTCAAGAATTTCGCATCATGATCTGAAACAATAGTAGAAGGCATACCAAGTAAACGAACAACTACCTAAAGAATAGATCAGCAATATGTGTAGCATCATCGGTCTTATGATATGGTATAAAATGTGCCATCTTAGAAAAGCGATTTACTATCACAAAAATACTATCTCTCCTCCTATTAGTCCTAGGCAATCTCAAAATGAAATCCATAGAAATATCGGCCCAAGGAATAGAAGAGATGGGAAGAGGCATGTACAAATCATTTGGGTTTAGTCGTGACTTAGCTTTTTAACATGTAGTGCAGCGAGCGACGAAGCATTCAAAATCATGTCTCATCTTTGGCCAAAAGAAATATGTGGCCAAAACATCTTTCGTCTTCTTCGCTCCAAAGTGTCCGATCAATCCTCCTCCATGCGTCTCCTATAACAACAAAAGACGAATGGATCCAACTGGAATGCAAAAGACGGTTGGCTTTAAAAAGGAAGCCATCATTACAAGTCGTACCTTCACGACAATGTAGCAACACATCTTTAAAATCAGCATCTATCACATATTGTTGTTTAAATGTTTCTAGTCTAAAAATCTGACATTCAAGTTGGGACAGCATAGCATATCATCTAGACAAAGCATCGGCAATCACATTATCATTTCCTTTCTTATGTTTGATGATGTAAGAAAAAGATTCAATAAATTTAATCCACTTAGCATGTCTACATTCAAGTTAGTTTGGATACGAATATGCTTAAGTGACTCATGAAGACAAATATTTTAGGCTACAAATAATGTTGTCACATTTTTTAAGCATCGTGGAGTAATTAAGAGCAGGGCCATTCAACTTTTCACTAAAATAAGCAATGGGCTTTTCTTCTTACATCAACACACCACCAATGCCAATTTCACTAGCATCACATTCAAGTTCAAAAGTCTTACCAAAATTTAGATGTTAGAGCAGCAGTGCATGTGTAAGCATGTCCTTCAAAGTGGCGAAGGACTACTTTTGTATGTGACCCTATTGAAATGCAACGTCCTTCTTTGTCAACTCATTCATTGGAGCGGCGATGGTGCCGAAATCTTGGACAAAGCGGCGATAAAATCCGGCAAGCCTAGGGAAACTCCGCACTTGTGATACCGTTGTGGGCGTGGGCCAACTCTTGATCGCATTTATCTTGGCTTCATCAACTTCAATTCCCTGTGGAGTAACAATATAGCCAAGAAAAGAGACTCGATCTGTGCAAAAGGTGCACTTCTCAAGGTTACCAAACAAAGGTGCATCTCTCAAAGCATAAAAAACAGCACGCAAGTGAGGTAAATGTTCGTTCATTGCCACATAATTCATCAAGCATGTCGTCTAACCTAGGAATAGGATGAAGATATCTAATGGTGATATTGTTAATGGCTCTACAATCAACACAAATTCGTCAAGAACCATCTTTCTTTGGAACCAAAAGAACAGGAATGGCATAAAGACTAAGGCTTTCACGTACATATCCGCGATCCAAAAGATCTTGGACTTGTCGCTGAATTTTCTTAGTCTCCTCGGGGTTGGTTCTGTAGGCGACGCAGTTTGGCAAGCCCGCTCCAGGAATCAAATCAATCTGATGCTCAATCCCTCGAATGGGTGGCAGTCCTGGAGGTATCTTGCGTGAAAAAACATCATGATACTCATGCAAAAAGTTAGCAACAAGAGCAGACAAAGAAGAAGCAAGATTCTCAAGTAAAAACAACGCGTCCTTGCATACCAAAGCATAACATGAAGAATTTCAATCATAAATTTCAGCAAGGTCAGATTTTGTTGCAAGCATTGCAGGACTTTTTAATTTATTGCTTGCTAATTTATAAGTATAGGAGGATGTTCTTTCTTCTCATTAGCAACTCTATCCCTAGTTATTTTTTGGATTAATACTATTATTAATTACTTTATTATTATATTTTTTTGTTAAAATATAATTAACAGATTTATCAGATATTAATTAAACTTAATTACTAATTATATTTACTTAATCTGGTATGTTGACATCAGCATGATGCAATGCTGATGCAGTAATTAATTTGATTTATCTTCGTGTGTGAAACTCCTGTTGAATCTGGTGCGCCGGTTTTGAATCGGATGGATAGAATTAATATTGTACATGTGGCCGGATCTGAGCCCTCGATTTTGTAATACATGGCTGGGATCCCCTTTAAAGTAACTCAATGGAGAGGCTGATCTAATCTGAACCTCCCATTTGAGATCTGACAGCTGGGGGGGGGGGGGGCTCTGCAGCTGGGCGGCACGTGGCACGGCCAGGGGCCGGCGCGGAGGCGCCGTGGTTGGCTCCGCCGGAGCTTCGCCGGAACGGTGATTCCGGTGGCTAGGCTCATCGGGGAAAAGCTCAAAAGAACGAGGGTAGAGCGGGGGTTCTTATCGAGCTGTCGGGCGGCTCGGTGACGGCTGGAGATTGAGGTGCGACGGGGAGGTGTCATGCGGCGACTTCGACAGGGGTGGGGGCGTCGTGCGGGCGACGGAACTTGGGGAAGACGGGCTCGGCAGGGGTGGTGCAACGCAGGGAATGGCGGTCCGAGGTCGGTGGTGGCAGTTTGGGGAGGAGAGAGAGGCTAGGGGCGGCGCTTAATTAGGGGGAAATGGGGGCGGCCGAGTTGGGGAGGTCGTGGGGCACGGTTAGGGGTCAAAACTCGGCGAAATCTATGGTAGTTGGGGAAGGATCAGGGCGGCGCGCACATGCGGGAAAAGCGGCCAGAGATTGGGGATGATGCGCAGGGCTCACCTGTTAGTGAGAGGAAGAGGGGAGGGAGGTGGCGGCTGTGGGCTGCAAGGGAACTTGGGTTGGGGGGGGGGAGTGGGCCATGGTGGAGGGAAATGGGGAGAGAGAGAAGTGGGCTTCGGTCCAGGGAGGGGTTTGGTTATTTTCTGTTATTTTCTTTTTATTTCTTTCAATTTGTTTATTAATTAATTAATTCTTTATCAGGTTAATTCAAAACTTCGAAACAAGAGAATTCATTTAATATATTTTAAGATAAAATGCATTTTTACTTTATCTGAATCATTTCAAATAAAAACATATTTTAAGACATCTTTTTTAAAATCCAAAATTCGGGAAAACAACAGAAGAATGCATTTGAAATTTTTTTGAGATAATGTCATTTCATGCTTTCTTTGAGATCCCTTTCAAAAACCAAATTTCACAATAAAAATATTATTCAAGACAACTTTTCGGAAATCTCAAAAATTTTGAAAACACCTTTTTAGATGAAATAAATATGATTTAAAATAAATGCAATATAAAAGAGAGTTGGATGATAAGGAAAACATTTAAACTATATTCTTAAGGAAATTTTTAAGTATATTCAAAAATAAAAAAATAATAAATAACTAACTAAAATTATTTAAATAATTGAAAATTTTATTTTATTTTAGTGAAAAGGTTCACATCCCCAAATTGGAAAATTTGTGGTGTGACAGCAATATTGTATGGCAGCGTAGTGATGTTTTCCGAATCCATCACGAAGAATCCGTCATGGATTAACGGATTTCTTTGAAAACCCTAGGAAAAAACTGAAGTTTATAGGGAAATTGGTGCATTCTAGCAGCGAACGGGAGCTCATTTGTTTACAGATATGCATCAGCAAAAGAGAATTGGTGCATTCGAGTAGTGAACCGGAGTTCATGAAGAGAATGTGGACGCTTCTTGAATGGACGGTGAGGACATATTCATGGAGAATGATGAGATGTTTGTGTCACTAGATTTGATGGACGAGGATGAAGCAGCAAAACTGAATCTGCATGTGCAGCATGATGGTTTGGACAATGGACATGATTACAGATTTCAGTTGATGATGAAGCTAAAAATAAGCCAAGGTTTTAATTGACAAGGAACATCCTAAAATAAAAGAAGGGTGAGAGCTTTCCATGGCTGATTTCAGGATGGCTTTAAGGCAATACGCCATCCTAAAGGAGATTAAAGTGCAAAAGGTTAAGTGATAAAGAAGGTATAGGGCTGAATGCAAGGCAAAAGGGTTTCCGTGGAGGATTGTTTCTAATAGACTTGTGAGGCAGCCTACTATGAGATAATATATGTTCTTTGTTAAATACAAATATTTTCTTTCTATTGTTTATTTTGTGTACGTATTTTTTTCAGATCACGATGATTCCTACTCAGCATGAGTATATGTGCACTATTACATTATTCACCATAATGGCATCATCAACGTGGGTTTTTGGTCAGAGCTGTGGCATGGATAAAAAAGAAACCATCTTTGGGAGCATCAGATTTGCAAAGCAAGCTGCTTGAAAAGTATGGTACATAGATTGTACTTTATGGGCTGGAGGGCAGAAAGCAATGGATTCAATTTATGGACATTGGGAAGATAGTTTCTCGAGTTTATTGAGTTTATTTAGTTTCGGGGCTGAACTCCTTCGAATGTCACCGGTTCCATTTTTTAGACTGCCACCAAATCAAAGGACAATTGTGTGATGTTTGATAAGCTTTTTATTGCTATGAAGCCATGTGTCGATGGATTCCTACATGGATGTCGTCCTTACCTTGGTATTGACTCAATGGCTTTGAACGGAAAGTATAATGGGCATTTAGCATCTGCTACAGTCCTTGATGGAAACGATTGGAGTACGCTGTGGCATGGGCAATCTTTAAGTCAGAATCTTTGGAAAATTGGACTTGGTTCATGAAGAATTGGACACTATACCATGTCTTAAAATTTACATGACACCAAAAATCTGATTTGAAGAATCTCCAAAAACTAAGGTGTCTGGAAGTCTGAATATTGCCTCTTCGGATTGATTCTCTCTAAAAATAACGATACCCACATAATACAGATAACATCATGTGCAAGAAACTGAATCAAATAAAGAAGAAAACATACCTAACCAAAGGAGATCAGAAAATAGCACACTAGATCTGCAGCTCCAGGGGAGAGAGGGGAGTGAGGCTGTAGGGAGGAGGGCAGGGGTGTGAGTTTTTTAATTATTTAATCCTTTTTTAATCAATATTTTAAAGAAATGTATTGAACTAAATTTCTAAGATCTAAGATCATTTTTGTCACGCCAATCGTCGTAGCGCGATACCTGAAGAAATCACAACAGTAGGACTGGCATGATTCGTGACGCGTCAGCAGTGGATTCCAGGCGGAGTCAATTTTCATTCCCTCCGATGGGCGTGACTCACGTGGATTCTGCCAGGGGTCCACGACTGACGTGCCACGTATCATGCCAGCATGATTTCTTCAGGAGAAAATTTCTTCCTTAGCTCTAAAATTTTCAACGCTTCTTTTTGTAGCCCTTTTCAAATTGAATTCGATACGATGACAAAATTCCAATTTTGATTCCTTTCTTGGTCTTCCGTCAAATCCTGTTAGCTTCTACCGTTAAGTTACCCTTCCAAGCAATGCAAATTGACTATTTTGCCCTTCTAGGTAACTTGTGCTAGCTATGTTGTAAACCAAGAAACAAATACTTCCTCAGCTCAGAAAATTTTGAAATTTTGCAGAGGCATAAAATACTTCATGTGGAACAACTTTTGTTTTGGGCCCATGTTAAAATTATAAATAAATTTTATTTTATAAATTCAAGAAACATCTAACTCTTTTGAATATTTCTTGAATTTATAAAATAAAATTTATTTAGAGCTTTAACATGGGCCCAAAATGAAAAGTTGTTCCATGTGAAGTATTTTATGATTTTACAAAATTTCAGATTTTTTTGAGCTCAAAAAATATTTATTTTTGGGTTTAGAACAGAGCTAATTAGAGTTGTCCGAAAGGGCAACATAGTCAATTCACATTGGTAGTAGGGTAACTTAACGGTAGAAGCTAACAGGAGTTGGCAGAAGGCCATGAAAAGAATCACAATTATAATTACTCCCTCAATTCTTTAATTAATGTCTCGTTGACTTTTAAATTCAACTTTGACCATTCGTCTTATTAAAAAAAATTGATAAATTTTATATATTTTGATATAATTTAATTTATCATTAGAGTTATTTGAATCACAACTTAAAATTTTACACATTCAAGCAAAATTTTTGAATAAGACAAATGGTCAAAGTTGAATTTAAAAATCAATCGCGATATCAATTAAAGAACGGAAGGAGTATGTCCTTATAAGGTTTTTTCGAAAAAGGCCAAGAAAAAAAGCGTTGAAAATTTTAGGGTCAAAGAAGGAATTTTCTCTTTCTTCAGGTATCGCACCACGTCAATTGGTGTGACCAAAACGGTCTAGATCTTGAAAGTTAGTTTGACACTTTTTTAAAATATTAATTAAAAAAGATTAAATAATAAAAAAACTCAAGGGGTGTGAGGATATGGCTGCTGCAGGCGGCTGTCGCCACGAGGGACCGCAGCTGGGGCGCAACCACCATGCGCAGGCACAATCACGTGCCACTTATTTTTTAATTAGAATAACTCATTTGATCAAACTAGATTTACTTGTGTGAGGCTAGATATCATATGGATAATCAATTAATTGTTGGCTCATATGCCATTTTCTCAAATGTAATGGAATATATTAGTTATATACAGAGATGAACAGTATATGGTGTAGTTCCACTGTGTAACATGTTTGCTAACTAAAAGACGGTCTATTGCTCTTATTTTCTATTTGTTAGCCTCTACTTCACCTTAATTTCTCTATGATTGAAGTCAATCTCTATTAAAAATAGGTTTATTTATGTTTTTAGTTTATACAGTTGACCAAAATTATATCATGCATGCATTTTAGTTCTTGGTTAGCCTTTCTTCTATGTTTATTGATGATTATAATACTTTTTATTTTCTAATGATTCACCTTGAATTAAAGTTTTTAGAGGAAAAAAAACTGCAGGTTTACTAAACTCATTGTCCTATGCATATTTGCAGGTTTATAAAAAAATGTTTTCCCTTTGTATATAGCAGGATCTTTGATGTTCTTTATCCTCATTCAAGTGACACTATTCTCTTCTTTTTATTAATTGTGTTAGAAAATTTCACCCTTATGAAGTGTTATA
>BCLG01000285.1:183155-212014 GCA_001602295.1 Zoysia matrella
TGCTGTGATTCTTTTACTTTCATTCTCCTTTATAATTTTTCTATTAGGAAACAGATAAATTTAAAGTGCCAAAATGCAGTGTTACTCCCGGTGCAATCTTTTGAACTGTGGCTCTGAAACTGTATGTTATCTCTCTTAATCTGAAAAACAGCTGACAGCCAAACATACAGTTTACTGACATAGGGCATTAAAAACATAGATACATTTAATTTTTTCATATCACTTTCCCTTTGAAAACATAGATAAATTTATTTTCTTTATTTCATTTTTTTCCTATCAATGTTATGTGCTGTGTTCTGGACACGTACCTCAGTTAAAAGAGGAATGCATAATGTAATAAGAAAGATCGCCATATTTTTTTTACTCTAGAGATGTCAAAGTCTGTTTCCATATTTCAGTTTTAAAAAGCTCCCCATCATTGTTAAGTGATATATGTGTTCTGAACACATGTTCTTTTGAATTATTTTGATCTTCTCGACGAAAGAATATTTGGTCATATTTTGTTTATATTAGCGATATCAAAGTCTGTGTTTCCATACTTCAATTTTAAAATTTTGTAACCATCATTGTTATGTGCTATATGTGTTCTGAACACATATCCTTTCGAAATCTTTTGGTCCTCCCGATGACCAGTTCCTTTATTTTTGTACAAGGCGTGGAATGCAGAGACTGGATTGAAACTGAGTCTTCAAGGACCTTCTAGGTTGGTTTGTTCCATGACCATCAGGGATGAGATGACGTTTGCTGGTACTGGGGACCACTGCCGGAGCCACAGCCAGGCCATCAGGGGCCATGGCCCCCTCCTGGTTCACACAATTTCTTGAGGAACATAGCATTTAAACACAGCTGAACTAAGTTTAAAGCACAATCTATAAGTAAATTCCTTGATTTTGTTTTCAAATTTCAAATCAATTCCTTAAGAGCCCTAAAATATTAATTAACATTGACAATTAGTATGTATTAATTGAAGGTATCGCTCAAAATTTTCACTGGCTTTTATATCAATACTGATATCTTTGTATCTATCAGATATGGGACCTTGCAACCTTGCAATGCATCCAAACAGTCACTGAGCATAAAGCTGCAGCGACATCTGTGCTTTGTTGGGATAAAATGTTAGTATCTTGCTCCCTGGACAAGACTGTTAAGGTCTGGACTCTGGAACATTTCAGGTGCCGCATACCCATGTGGAGGAACACGTAAGTCTTTCTGTCTGGTCAATTTATGGACGCTATTTTTCGTGGGCACTTCTAGGTACTGCTTTTTAATATAGTACTCTTCGAAATGGAACTTCAGTTATCCAAGTTTCTGTTATAAAAGTCTTTTGCTTATGAATTTTCTCAGATTGCATATTTGATCTCATTGATTTGAGAACTTTAGAATTAAGAACACAACTGATTGGAGACTATTATTGAAATTGAATGCTATATGTGGCAAGAGTTAACAAAAAATACCAAATATCATCAACGTTGTAATCGTGCTATGTAGATCTAAAGTGTCCTCTAATTGATAATACCCATACAAAATGTGACATTCATCCACTATTCATACATGCAAATTGTAACCTGCAAAATGTAACATTTGTGTAGGTTATGAATACATATATTTTCATTTGTATAACTGTTTAGCAATTATTTATATGATATATTGTAATATCTATAAATTTTTCGAGCTTCAACACATTATCAGTTATTTAGACAAGGACTATTGCTGATTTTATAAATTTGGTTATCTATTTTGTTCATACCTGCATAGCTTTTGTCTTTTATGATCCTTTTGTTTGAGCTTTTCTTCATCTTACACAATAAGTTATCATCTAACCATCTATAAATTCTCGCCGCAACGCGTCGAAGAATTATATATTATTTTATATTTCCAACATCATTTGTTCTCCCGAATTTATTTCCATGTGCTGATCAAGATGTTTTCCTTGCATGACCAACGTGATTTGATTTTCGCTTTCTTTCCTTCCTGTAGTGATTTGCTCTTGCTTTCCTTCAACGTGATTTGGTCTCTTTCCATGCGGCAGTGTTAGTTGTTTATTTCTATTCGACAGCTCACTATTTCCCCAAAGCCATTGTAATCTGCTGGCGTCTTTTTTCGGCTATTTCTGTGGCAGCGGCAGAGCTGCAGCTCCGCTTTCTGGCATCCCCTGCTGCTGTAACTTTCGGCCATCTCGAAGGCGGTGGCAGAACTAGTACAGTATTGTGATTTACTGGTGCAGTTTTTTTTGTCAAACCTCTTTGCAGATTGACAGGGGCGGTCGTCTCTTTGACAAGGTGTCACATAACCTGAAGCAGGTTGTGATTGTCAGCACCAACGAGAGGTGCGAGATTCATCTTTGCCAAAACATCCAAACCCCACTGAAGCTGTGATCTTTCGTGGATTTTAGCACTCAATTTAGTGCATTGTATATGAACCACGCCTCAATGATAAAAAAAGTTATATAATATAATCAAACTTGGTACTTTTTGCAATGCTACCGTGACAATAAATATGGTGGAATGACCCAGTATGATTTTTACGTTCCAATAACTGCACTATAACTAATTAGCGACCACATCTTAAATGCTTAAAAAATTAAGATTCTAGGATCAAATAATATAGTAATTTTTATGATCCCCCTGTGACAATATTGAAGTCAAATGTCACCTCATAATTTCTACGCTCGAATTATTGCACTGTAACTAATCAGCGACCATACTTCAATGCTATTGCTCTCCACTCCTACTCTTGACACCAAAAATGACAGGGCCACTAGAGTATCCAGCGCCATGCCGAAGTGTCCGATGAGCCCTCTCGGATTCGATTACTTAGCCCACCGGAGCATCCGGCACGTTGCCAGAAAGTCCAGTGAGCCCTCTCGGGTTCGGGCATTTAGCCTACCGGAACATCCGGCACATTGCTGGAGTGTTTGGTGCGCCCTCTCGAATTCAGGCACATAACCCACCGGAGCATCCGCTACGTTGTCGGAGTGTTTGGTGAGCCCTCTCGGGTTCGGGCACTTAGCCCATCGGAGCATCTAGCACGATGCCGGAGTGTCCGGTGAGCCCTCTCGGGTTTTCGGAATTACACGACAGATCCTCCGACATCGTAACGGAGACTCCGGTCAACGGAGTGTCCGGCACTTTACCGGAGACTTCGATAATACCGATTTAGAAAAGTTTTCAGCAGATTGATTCTAATTTCTTTACTAACTCGTAGGATTAATTGCCCTGCAGGATCTGACCATCCCACCTCTATAAAACAGAGGCCCATGGCCGGTTGAGAATCATCCCAATCCATCAAACCATTTTCCTTTACATTTTACACTTCTCAAACCTTAATTCTCTAACTCGACCCTCTTGCTATTCTTCTTTCGTCCCGATGACGTTTGAAGGCGATCTGGCTGGCCTGACCGAGCTCGAATCACCCCTATGATGATCTTCCTCCGATGAGGTGGGATTGTCTAGGTGTTGCCCTAATCCAGTGTTGAAGAAACGTCGGCCTTCTTGCACACAAACGTGCGAGCGGTGTGGTGGCCCGAGATCCATTTCGACGTCAACACCTACCATTGCCATGGACCCGATTGAAGACTCCTTCAGGGCATAAAGAAGAAAATGGCTCCACCTCTATGGTGCAAATCAAATTAAGGCCCTATTTGGGTGTTGTAGTATTTCAATACTTAGGTATGAATAAACCATGGTCTTAAAAGCTATTGTCAAGCAAAACCATGGTTTAGAAAAAAGAGGTCATGAGTGAAGTTTTCAAAACTACAAAATAGCTGCACTTTTACCAATACTTTATTTTTGAAAACTGCAAAATTTCTTGCATCCAAATGCCTTCTCATGTTCTAAAACCAATGTTTTTGACAAAACCATAGTATTCTTCCAAAGTTCCAAAAATACTATGTATCCAAACAAGATCTAAGGCTTGTAACTACTACGACTCATAAAACCATATAACCTGTTCTATCTAAGCGCAAAACCACTTAGACACTGTTTGGTTCAAAGAAATGTAACGTTGTTGACGCAGAAACGGGTTCGGGCCAACGCACCACTCGCACGTCATGTGCGGGCAGTGTTGGATTTGGGCAGCACCTAGACTACCCCACCTCGGGAGGGACCCCGTCGGAGGAGGATCGTCTTAGGATTGATCCGGCCTCGGTTAGGCCAGCTGGATGGCCTTCAAATGTCGTCGGGACAAAGGAAAAACAATAAATGGGGATCGAGTGAGGGGATTAGGGTTTGAGAGGTACAAAATGTAAAGGTAAATTATAGGTTCGATTGGGATACCCTCAACTGGCTATGGGCCTCTGTTTTTATAGAGGCGAGATAGTCTTATCCTGCAGAGCAACGGATACCCCAAGGAAACAAATTGGAATTGATCTGCTGAAAACTTTCCTAAATCGACACAACTGGAGTGTTTGGTAAAGTGCCGGATACTTCGGTGACCGGAGTCTCTGGTAAGATGCGGAGGGTCCATCGTATAAATCTGAGAACTCGAGAGAGCTTGCTGGTTCGGCAGAGTGCCGGACACTCCGGTGGGCGTTATGCCTCAACTCGAGAAGGCTTGCCGAACAATCCAGCGTGGTATCAGACACTCCAGTATTAGATAGTATGGCATAGGGCCGGACACTCCGGTGGGCTAAGCGCCCAAACTTGAGAGGGCTTGCCAAATGATGCGGCACTATGCCGAACACTCTGGCGGGGTAGGTGTACCCGAACACGAGAAGGCTTACTGGACTCTCTGGCAATGTGCTGGAGACTCCGGTGACTCGATGATTTTTTGGTTTCAACATATTCCCCCTATTTTTGATGAAGTTCCTGCACCATAAAACATTCTAGGCACCCAAAAACCTCTAAGGGCGATGGTCCTTCCGACTCATCGGCCATCGGTTTATTTTTAGCAACGATATGCTTCATATCGGCCGTTCTTCTTTCTTACGCTTCTTGCCATACACTTAGATGATACTTTTTTAAGTATCGACCGTTAGGGGCCCTAGGCACTAACTCTCCAGCATGTATGCATTTCCAGTTAAGACTTTTACTACTCTATATGGCCCCTCCCTACTAGGAGACCATTTCTCAAACTTGTTGCTTTTTGAACCTACGGGCAGAATAGTTTTCCAAACTAATTCGCTCACCTGAAAAGTTTTGACTTTTACTTTTTTGTTGTAGGCCCTAGCAACTATCGCTTTATCTCTCTCAACTGACTTCAAAGCACTCAATCGTTTATCGGTAACTTCATCAATGTTGTCTAACATTAAAGCGCTATACTCATCGGTAGATAAATCATTTTGCTTCGCTAATCTTAGAGCTCCTAGAATTACCTCGACGGATTAGACGACCTCTTGTCCATACACAAGCTCGTAGGGTGTTACCTTGGTTGCCCCATGCCTAGATATCCGATGAGCCCACAAAGCCTCTGATAAAACTTCATGCCACCTCTTGGGCTGATCCTCTATCTTTTTCTTAATGAGTTTGATAAATGTTTTATTACTACACTTGTCCTGACCATTGGCCTGAGCATAATATGGAGATGAATTGAATAATCTAATTTCATAAGATTTGGCAAACTCTTGAAAATGACCGGATGTAAAAGAAGTACTCTGGTCCGTAGTCAAAGTTTGCAGGATGCAAAATCTATAAATGATATGTTCGATAAAGAACTCAATTACCTCCTTGTGTGTCATGTTCTTGAGAGCAACCGCTTCGGTCCACTTGGTAAAGTAATCTGTCGCCACCAACACGAAGCGGTGTCTCTTCGAAGATGGAGGATGTATTTGCCCTACAAAGTCCAATCCCCATCCTCGAAATGGCCATAGTTTTATGATGGGGTTCATCATGGCAACGGGTGCCAATTCAATGTTGCGAAACCTTTGGCACTCTTCGCATCTTTTGTCGTAACGATAACAATCAGCAACCATGCTTGTCTAACAGAATCTGGCCCTCTTGAACAACCATTTTATTTTTGGAATCGATTGATGCGTACCACAAATACCCTCATGAACTTCTCCCATAGCCACTTTGGCTTCGTTATCATCTAAATATTTCAAAAGCAAATTGTCTCCCGTTTGGCGGTATAAGTTACAATCAGTCAAAATATATTTGAAAGCTACATGCCGAACCTTCCTATCTACACTTCGGATTGGACTACGAATGTATGAAATTATGGGAGACTCCAATCAAGTAATTCGGCACTGTCATGATTTGATGTGTTAGTATCTGAATAGTCTAGTTCTAGCACCTCAAGCATCGGTTTCTTACAATGTAACCCGATGCTTGTTGTGCCAACTCATTGGCTTTACTGTTTCTAGCCGAGGCACATGATGTATATTGAACTCATCCTTCTCTTTAATGATGTTTAGGTATTTGTCCAAAATAGCATTCAATGATCCGTCTAAGCATTGAAAATTCTCAGCAACTTGTTGCACTGCTAACAACGAATCGCTGAAAGCCTCTACATGTTTAATCCTCATGGACTCTAACATCTCCAAGTCGAACAACAATGCTTCATATTCGGCTTGGTTATTGGTGCAATCGTACTCCAATCGGTTTAAAAATTCAAAGTGTGCATCATGAGGAGAAACCAATACTACACCAACACCTTGACCCTCTTTGCAAACTGATCCATCAAAATACAACTTCCAAGGGGCACATGTCACATAACCAACATCTAAATCACGATCTAAATCAATCCGATGTTTAACAATAAAATTAACAACAATTTGGCCCTTAATAGATTACAATGATTTATGCCAAATCATACTCAATCAATGCAAAAGCCCATTTACCATACAACAAGAAATTGGACTATGCAACATATGTTTAATAACATCGGTTTGACAAGCAACCACACAAGTACTAGATAGCAAATTGTGTCTCAATTTGGTGCAAGTGTGATACAAGGAAAAACATAATTTCTCCACCGGCACGATGGTGGATATCCAGTCCGCATACCTGCGCGGTCTTATAAATTTCACATCAAGTAATCGGTTAATTTTCTTTTTAATCTGATCATGCATATTCAGGTTAAATCTTCTCATCAGTTGCTTAAAGGGCCTAAAATTAGATTTTATTGGAAGTCGATGCTCAACTAGCTCGCGGTGCAACCCGGGTATTTCATTATAAGACCACGCAAAATAGTCCACATATTATTTTAGTAAACCGATTAACTTCATCTTGTAATCGGCTTTCAGATTTTTGTTTATAAAAGTCGGCCTAGGATTATCATCGCTAACAAGATTCACTTCCTCTATCTCTTCTATAGCTTCGCACATGTCATTCGTGTTGGACCGATAGTATTGCACTCTCTTTTGCATCCAATCAAGACTGGACTCCATTAAATCATATTATATGATTGAGCCGATTTTCTATCGGCTTTACATTGACGGGTACAAAATCATCTCTAGTTACACTAAGAAAATCATAATCTATCAAGTCTAAACCGATCAAGCACCTGACGGTATCATGTGACAAGAAGATGCTTCAGCCATAGCAACACAAGCCGATGCATTCGCATGAACAACCTCAACATCATCACTAAGCATTGTATCATGAATTGATGCAATGTAGAAGGACATCTATTAGCGTGAATCCAATCATGCCCTAAGATCAAGCTATTACTACCGCGCACATCGGCGACAAAGAAAGTGATAAACATGGTCTTGCTCCCGACGGTGAGATCCATAGAAGCGACCCTTTTAACCTTGATAGGTCCTCCTCCTCCCACATCTTTCAAAGTCATGTTGGTCTGGATGAGCTCGTCATCGGCCTTGTCTAGCTTCTTAAAGAAAGAGTATGGTATTAGATTAACAATAGCACCGCCATCTACAAGCATGCGAGAAATTGGTATATCATTGATATGACCTCTGACATAGAGAGGTTTCAAATGGTTCTCCAATTCCTTGGGCTTCTCAAAGATAGCACTTTTCGGTCCAAAGTCGAATTGTGCCATAACCTCCTCTTCCTGTACTAAAGAATAATCAAAAAGAGACAAGCAAATGATGTTGATGTCCATACCTTTCTGAGGCGGTGTAGGCTCGTTGTCCAAGAGATTGTCGTCATTGAACTCGGACATGTCGACGTCTCCTTTGGGCCAGTCCCAATGCCTTCGGAGTAGCCACCACATCCTCCATCGCTGGTGGAGTGGGAGCCTCGGGTTCCTTAGCTCTCCACTGCTTACCTTGAGGGATCATTGTTTGATTTCGTTGAAAACCTCGTCCCTCTTCTTCTCCGCCTCCTCCTCTCGGATCTTCCGAAGGCGCAACCTTTGAAGCTTCCTCTTTTGTGTGTGGGTCAAGCCAGGCGGACACCACCTCGATTGCGTGTATTTGGAGGAGCTTCTGCTTCTACAAGCTTCGTGATCATAGAAAGCCTTTTTGACCGAATCATCTAACGTGATCGGTCTCGTGAAGACTCCCTCGATTATAACATCGGATGTGCCAATTTTTACGACATCTCCGGATGCGCTTTTTTGTTGAACAAAAGTGGAAGGGACAGGTTCATTACCTTGCTTCGGGTGCCACTCTTGTCTAGGCGTGGTGGTAGAGCCCCCTGCTTGTACCTTGATCAATCGAAACTCCGACCGATCCGAAAAAAGGTCGAAGAACCTTGTGTAGACATCTCCCCTCGGTCCGTTCCACCCTGAATGAAATAGTGGGTATGGCATCGGTGGAACGTGCATCGGTGGCACGGGCATCCATGGTCCCATGTATGGATGCCACACCGAGAACAGCGGGCAAGGCATAGGAGTGAACCATGGCGGTGGTGCTTCGAACCCATGGGAAGGAAGAGAAGGAGGTCCACAAACATTCGTGGTTTGCCTCATCTCCTTCCTAGGTGCACGCTGCCTCCTCTCGGTGGTGATCTTGGCCGCTTCATAGATCGATTGTTCAAATCGGTTTTTTGGTTTTTGTATTTGGCCATAAGACAGTCGAAGGCGCTTTTGAGCCCTATTTTCCTGTCTGTGGCCTTACTGTCACACCCCAAATTTCCTAATTTAGGGATGTGAACTTTTCTTCACCAAAATAAAGTAAAATTTCCAATTATTTAAATAATTTTAATTATTATTGGTTTGTTCTCAATTTTAAAAGTATTCAAAATTTCCATGAAAATAAAGTTTTAAATGTTTTTGTCTAATATTATCTTACTTTAATAAAATGATTTTTTATTTATCTTAAAACCAATCTTATTTGATAAAAAAATAATAAAGAGGTGTTTTCCCTAAATTTGATTTTTGAAAAAATGTCTTTAAAACATAATTTTATTGTGAACTTTGATTCTAGTTGGAAACTTTCAAATGAAGTAAAATGAATCTATCTCAAATTATTTCAATGTTTTGGAAATAATCTTGTAAAATGATTTTTGATATTTAGAAGCAAGTTTTATTTGATTTACAAACAAAGAGGGTGCTTTCTCACAATTTTAATTTTCGAAAAGATATCTTGAAAGTATGATTTTTATTATAAAATTTTGTTTTATTTGAAAAGGCTTCAATGAACGTTTGAAATTAATTTTTCTCAAATACTTTCAAATATATTCTTCTATTGTTTCAAAATAAAATAATTAGATAAAATAAATTATAATCAATGAAATAAACAAAAGGAAAGAAAAGAGGTTTTCTCGAATTTTGGATTCTAGAAACAAATGTCTTAAAATATGTTTTTATTTGAAATGGTTCAAATAAAGTGAAATGCATTTATCCCAAAATATTTCAAATTAATCCTCTCATTTTCAAATAATCTAATTATAATAATAATAAAGAATTAAAGGTGAATAAGAAAAGAAGTAGAAAGGAAATAAGAAAAAGAAAAGAACAAAAAAAAATCCCCGCGCCCCACCTAGCGCACCGCAGCCCACGCCCAGCCATTACCCCCTTCTCCCTCCGTCGCGCTGACCGGCAGCCCGGCCCCGCTTGTCATCCCCTTCCTCCGGCCGCCTCCGCAACAGCCGCGCGCGCCGCCCCAATTTTTCCCCAATCTCCGCGGGATTTCTCCGCTAATCGCGTGCCACGACTTCCTCGAGTTGGCCGCACCTATATCCCCTATAAATCCCCCACGAAACCATGCCGCTCGGTCCTCTCTCTCCTCCACAAAACCCGAAACACTTGCCGTCTGTCACGCTGCCCCTTGGAACCACCTCGGCCACCACCAACCTCGTGCCAGCCTTCCTGCTCCCCGCCGTCCCTACCCGCCGATTTCCACACCCAGCCGGTTCTTGGACGTCGCCCTCGCCACCATCGAAGATCGCTACCAGCACGTCGCCGTCGCGTCCCCATCTCCGACGTCCCCCGACCTCGCTTGAGCCCATGGTGAGAATCCCCCAACTTGTCCTCTATATTTCCCCTTATTTCCGTCGAGAACTCGCCACTGGAGCACCGGGACCGAGCTCGCCCGATTAACCTTAAAATCAAAGGCCTAGATCTATGCCACGTCACCCAATTAACCTCAGCCATCCGATTCAAATCTAAAGGTCAGCTTAATCCACATATTTCTTTCAATCCAATCCATCCGATCTATATCCGACGCCCCAAATTAATCTATGAGTTTCCAAAAATAAAACAAATACTCAACAAACTCCTAAAATATCTCTTTCCCTTTATATTTCCCACCATCCCCTCAACTCCCCACGTCCTCCTCCAACCCCCCCCATATTTCTCTCTTCCCAGCAGATCACGACCAGCCACCCTGGCTCTGATTTTGATCGACGTTTCCGGAGATCTACCCAACCAAATTGCACCAAAATTTGTCAACGGGTGCACCTTGATGTTCTCTACAACATATCCAAAAATAATAACCATTGGTGTTCGGTAGCTTTCGAGATCTACATCACAATGACTGCTGCTCCCTGATCTAGATTTGTTCAGCGCGTGGATCTATAATCTCTTCCTTGTTTTTCTCAATTTTGGCCATCCCCTTGATGAAACTCTTATACCATGTTGTGTTCCAGAAAGTCCCCTTATCAACCCCCAAAGGATTTGCTAAGATTCCTCACGGTTCCACCAGGAACGTGATTTCCTCATCGACTACCGCTGGAGAACAAATACCAGATCCAATTCATCGATCTGCTTTTCAGGTTAAATCTAGTTCAAGCTATCATGTATCCATCGTGTTCCAGAAAATTTCACATGTTTCTGTTCAAACACTTTCTTGAATCTTGCAGTCAATCATCGGGAACGCGCATGTCTTTGCAATGCTATTTGTGCGCAGCTAGACGTGTTGCCTTCGTTCATCACTTGTTATCATCTAATACCTTGAAGTTTCCCTGTTGTAGTATAATCCTTTGTGAGTCCCTCAACCTTGTTATCACTCCATAATGACCTTTCAATATTGCATACGATTCTTAGTTTTGGTTGCTTGATTGTTTGGTTGTCGGTTGTTGCATGCTTAGATGAATACGCTTCGGATCCGCTTGCGAAGACTTCAAGAATCAGAACTCCAAGATCATTGAGCAGCAATACAATTACAAAGGCAAGTGTCCTTAACCATCTTGTGCCTATTTTATAAAACCTCTATCTTATAGATTGCATGCTTGTGTCAAATTGAATGCGCACCTGTTATTAGGAATTCAACTAGTTTCTTTATTATGCCTTGTCGCCCTAGTTTACCTTTTTGTTGGGTAGATTATATGCTTAGCTTGCTGTTGTCGGGATGGGTGATATTAACTTGAACTATTGTCATACTTGCTTCACGAGGATTAATGGGTGATTTAATAGTAACTTAGAGATTAGTGATTTGGGAGATATGGTTGGTGTAGGGCTGTGTGCAGGGTTATCGGCACTGTCTCTTGGTATGTTATCTTTCCAAATCTAAGGACCGGTTCGTGGAACGACCACCCATGTGCTACCATACAACCACGAGCCAAGAATGGGCACGGCCTGGCGTAGTAAGTGGTGGAGACCCGTTCTGTGCGTGCCAACCAGTGAAGTGGGGAAAGCGGGGTTACCGCTTGGATCTACCTGGAGAGAGATGTATGGGGAAGGGAGGGTTACTCCCGGGAACCATCTGGCACAAGAGGGGACCTTTCTAAGGTTACGGTTAGTACCTTATTAGGTGAAACCTCAGTGGGCACGTACAAGCTGGTGGAAGCCATTGAAAAGCCTTGAAGTGATCTCTTGGCCCTCACACCAAAGGAAGTGTGCGAGTGCTCGGCCAGCACAGGCGTAATGGAGATTCTTTAGTCCACCTCGAAACAAAGGATGAAATCACTTCTCGTGGGGAATTGTGTACAACCTCTGCAGAGTTAAAACTGTTATGATAGCCGTGCTCACGGTCACGAGCATTGCATGGACCCTCACATGATTAGTGGGATTTTGGTATGGTTTGGTTGGTGATCACACTGGGAGACTAATTGGTTCTGATGTTAGTACTGCAGCCGAGTAGGCTATAAACATGTTAGTTTATAGGTGCGATGTCTTTCACTTAGTAAATAGGTGCTTAATAGGAAGTATGTCTCTATTGTGTGCTTTTATGCAAAAGAACCCTATGTTGCCTTTGCCTTGTTTGTTACCACATGTCATCTTTTTCCACACTTGCTGAGTACATCCTGTACTCAACCTTGCCTTTATCAATGTTGCTCAGTAGAAAGCAAAGTTTAAGAGGACGTTGAAGACACAAGAGTGAAAGTTTAGGTTTGCCGTCTCTCCGGTCGACTGCCTGTGAAAGCTGCGCTACGTTTGATTTTCCTTTCCGCTGCAATTCGGTAATCGTTTTAATTCTGTTTATTCGTGCAATTCTGTGAAAGTCACTTTATGTGTGAAACTTGATTTCTGGGCACACATAAAGGATCACTTGGTTTTAGCCTTAAAACCAGGTGTGACACTAACCTTTGTTTATCTTCCACTTACCCACCCTAAGATTCTTCGGCTTTATCATCTTGGGCTACGGAGCTTGCCCCCGGGCCTCGAGCCTTTGATGGTGACATTAAGAGACTCTTGACCATCGGAGGACTTCTTGAACACCACCTTCCCAGAGGTACCTTTCTCACTCAGAAAAATAGGCATCTCTTCCTCGATGATCACGTTCTTCCCCTTAGTTATATTGGCTTGATGAGCTCGAATCAACACCTTGGGGTTAAGCTCTAGAGTGTTGACGGGGAACGGGTGCTTGTCGATCTGCATCTCCTTAAGACTCAATCGTCCCTCATTAAGAGCCGATTGGACCTGTCGACGGATAACATTGCAATTGTTAGTAGCATGAGAATAAGAGTTATGCCATTTACAAGATGCTCAACGTTTGATCTCATCCGCCGAAGGAAAAGTATACGCAATCTTAATGTTCCACCTTTGTGCAATTCATCAAATATTTTCTCGCATTTAGCTACATCAAAGGTGTATTTTATATCGTCTTTTCGATTCTTATGAACCAGCTTCAGCGAATCAAAAGCAAATGATTTAGCCTTACATGGCTAAATGAACTCGACAGCCAAAATGTCATTGGAATCATCATCGAAACTATCCGAATCATATTCCACAACTTGCATGCTATGGCGAGTCTTGTAATAATCATTGGAACTAGCCGAAGCCCTTTGTTGGAGGTGAGGGAGTGTAAGAAAATCATATCCCTCCAACTTCTCCCTAAGGTGCGATCATAAACCATTAAAAGCTAGGTCGGCTAGATCTTTTTTAGAAATGGTTAAATTAAAACATCAGTTCTTAACATCTATAACCGCCGAAGAAAGTCAACGACGGGTTCATCTTTCCCTTGCCTAACCAATGTCAAATGTGACAATTTAAATTCGTTGTGCTCGAAATAAAAGTAGTCATGAAATTTACGCTCTAAAGACTCTCATGTATAGATGAATCCCGGGGACAATGATGAAAACCAAAAGAAAGCGGTTTCGGTTAGCGATAAAGAAAACAACTGTACTTTCAAAGCATCACTAAAACCTGCTTCTCCTAGTTGTACGATGTATTGAATAACGTGTTCCCAAGTGGTCTTACTATCTTCACCATTGAATTTGACGAAGTCGGGCACACGCCATCCGCTAGGAGAAGGGATCGAATCAAAATATGTGGGGGTATGGTTTTTGATAAATTCGGTCTCTTCCCTTGATGTCTACTCCTAGCGTTTCACGAGATTGTTTGCTCAAATCCTCATTAATGCGAGCCATACACTCCTTTATGTTAGCAATGGGTGGTCTAGTGGATGCATCTGGTGGTGAGGGGTGTATGTTCATTTTCATGGTGTCAAATAGTTCATTAGGCACAGGGCCGTGAGGGACACCCGTACCGCTATGTGGGATAGGTGGTGTGCTATACGCAACGGTACGGTACGGAGGAACAAAATTAGCCAATTCATTCAATCGGCTTGTAGCCGGATTGGGGATGCTAGTAATTGGCTCTACGCTAGCGAAAGGCACTACCAAAGCATTAGTTTGCACATGAGGTTGAAAACTAGTTTGCCTACTAAACGAGTTCAACGGTATGACATACAACGGTTGTTCTATACTAGACGTGATGGGCGCCGATGCACTAGTAGAAGGATCTACATGCGCAACATGAGTAGATGATGCAATATTAACATTTTTAGATGACTTAGACAAGTTTTCTTTAATCATGTATTGCATATCATTAGTCAAGACCTTTTTCATGTCGGCAAAGTAATACAAAAGGTCTTCAAAAGTAATGGGAGGGTGCGAAGATGTTCTCACATTGGCATGGCCGCATCGTCGACGACGATCGGAAGAACGGGTTCCTTCACATGGAGATCACGCCTTGATGGTCCTTCTTGAAGCGCGTCAAGTACTCTTACAACTTCCGATCTTCCCGCGCCTTGCGCGCCTCTTCGGAGGCCTTCTGGCGCTCTAGGAACGCCTTTCGCGCCTCCTCAGACAACTCCTCCAAAGACGGCATTCATCGTTGAGATCTCGGAGGTCATGTTAGAAAATGACGTTTCGGTTTGTGCAACCAGAATAACTTGTCCCCCAGCGAAGTCGCTAAAAAGTGTGTTGACGCCGAAACGGGTTCGAGCCAACGCACCACTCGCACGTCCTTACGCGGGAACGCCGACCCTTCTTCAACGCCAGATTTGAGCAGCACCTAGACAACCCCGCTTTGAGAGGGACCCCGTCGGAGGAGGATCGTCTTAGAGTTGATCCGGGCTCGGTCAGGCCAGCTGGATCGCCTTCAAACGTCATCAAAATGAAGGAAGAACGACAAATAGGGATCTAGTGAGGGGATTAGGGTTTAAGAGGTGCAAAATGTGAAGGCAAATAATAGGTTCGATTAGGATACTCTCAACCGACCATGTGCCTCTGTTTTATAGAGGTGGGATAGTCTTATCCCGCAGGGCAACGGATCCTCTAAGTTCATAAACACATTAGAATTGATCTGCTGAAAACTTTCTTAAATCAACACCACCGGAGTGTCCAGTAAAGTGCTGGATACTTCGGTGACTGAAGTCTCCGATAAGATGCCGAAGGGTCCGTCGTGTAAATCCGGAAACCCGAGAGGGCTTGCCGGTAGTCCGATATAGTACCAAACACTCCAGTGGGCTTTATGCCCCAACCCGAGAAGGCTTTCCGGACAGTCCGGCATGGTGCGGGACTCTCCGGTGGGCTGAAAGCCCAAACCTAGGAGGGCCTGCCAGACGGTCCAGCATGGTGCCGGAAACTCCGGTGCCGGACAGTCCGGCTAAATCTTGGAGGGCTTGCCGGATGATCCAGCACTATGCCGAACACTCTAGCGGGCCAGGTGCCCCGAATCCGAGAAGGTTTGCCGGACTCTCTAGTAATGTGGCAGACACTCCGGTGAGTCGACAATTTTCAGATGTCAACAAACCTATTAAGATCCCAATATGTATACCATTATGCTACTTCAATTTGTTTGAATACATAATGTAATCAGTTACCACGGAATTAAATACAAGTGTATACAACTTTGAATCCCTCGCCCCCAACCGGTATCAAAATCGATACAACTCCGGCCTCCGAGCTCGCGCATTCATCAGTCGAAGTCCAACAACAACGCCGCACTGGCCGATACCTCCTTCGATCTCCTCCTCTTGTGACGAGAGTGCACCACCGCTCACCGATTAGTGTTCCTCTACTTCCATCTCTGTCGATTCTCTTCCTCCTCGCCTCTCTTCTAACTCTCGACTCGTTGTTCAGGGACGATCGGAAGAGGAGAGATAGGGGCTGGATCATCTGCAAAGAACCTGGAGCATCTACAATGCCGGTGGGACCACGCTCCTGCCGCGGATGCGTTGCTGCCCCATGCTGTCCGCTTGGCTGTACGCAACATATGCGCCCACGGCGCTGTCGTCCGGCCGCTGTCCGAACGGTGGAGCCGGCGCAGGGCGATGGCGGCCAGAGACCGCGGCAGCTGAGAGTGGCACCGTCTCTGCCGTAGTTGACCTGTCTGTTCTTCCCGACAACTCCGAGGAGTGCATGGGCGCCATGGACCTCTCGACGCTTCTGTGGCTGCAAGTGATTAACAGAACGGCGGTGTGCTACTGGCTTTCTACTACTGTGAGGAGCTTGGTGCTCAAGATGCCTCCGGGCGCTGAACTAAGTGATGCTCGATTGATTACTTTGCCTTTTTCTCGATGCTTTTTTCTCTTGCATTGGTAGTGGTAGTGCTCAGAATGCTGGTAGCAGTATTACACGCACTGTTGATTATCCAACTATCAGCATTTTTCTTTTAAAGGCTTATTCGGTTGCTAGACTAAGAATCATTCCCGAGAGTATTTATTCCCGGTATGGAATAAGTCATATTAAGTTAACAGTTTAATTTTTATTTATGGAACATTTCATTAAAGTGAGAATCAAACTCGGTCTATTTATATATTTTCTCCTTCTATGACCGAAATGAAAACACACCTTGTACCACATAGAACAAAACCAGGACGTAGAAAACAAAATAAAGGTATAGACCGGGTTTGATTCTCACCCTAATAAAACTTTTCATAAATAAAAATTAAGCTATTAACATATTCCATACAGGGAATCAATCCTCTCAGGAATTATTCCTACTCTAGCAACCGAACAAGCCCTTAGCTGGAGGTTGAAGATCATTTGCATTTCCAATGGTGGGTCATTTGCTAGTTTTGGTGATCGACATCACACTTGGAAAATGTTAATGGTCATTTTTAATGTTAGGTAATTTTATGGCGTTACATTTTTCTAAACCAAACGTTGTAATGGAATTGGAAACCATTACAGAATCGAACCAAACAAATTTCGTAATGGCATACTTTGATTCGGATTACATTGGTACCTGATTACCATTGCAATACCACTACAAAGGTTGAACGAAACAACACCTTAGATTATGAACGATACCATAGGTGATAGGTAGAAGTGAGAAGGACAAGGAGATCGCATTATGATACTACTGAACTCTCACACTCTCGGCATGCACCATATTTTTCCAGATGATTCTAAACAGTGGTAAATCGTATTTGTAGGTTACCAAACAGTTTAGACGACCGTAACTCGGCTATGCCCACGGGACTCTTTATAATCTAATCAACTTTTATTATATGTCAATGTCAGTTAAATAATAGTAAATTTGTAGTCTAATTGTAGTTCGATCCAACTTTTTTCATAGCTGATTCATTTTTTAACCGTTTTCATTTATGTTATTGTGTTTTTGTTGTTCGTGGTTGTAAACCTTGTTTTTCTTTTTTTTGGGGGGGGGGGGGGTGTTTCAGGTGGGGGGTCTTAACCTCCCCCCTCCCCCTGGCTGTACTTTGTCTATTTCTTCTTCTTAATGGAATGATGCGTAGCCCCTCCTACGCATTCAAGGAAAAAACTGAATGTTGTATTTTTATCCTCTCCTACTCTATTGGTATTAATATCACACTGGTAAGATTTTAAATCCTGTTAGATCAAATAAATGGCACTCATCTTTTTATTTTGCAATAATTTTTAATACTGGCTTGTGTAGAGACACCATTGATCTAACCATTGTATTTGTATGATAGGAACAGCCATTTATATGTTCCTCTTCTAACATATTAATATTTGCATATCTCCAAATCCCACATAGATATCATGTCCGTACTCTTCTTGGATGGCTTTATTTCCTCTTTCACTATATTGTAGTATTTCAATACCATGTCTATACAAAGTCGCAATCAAATACCATATTTAACTGTGCCTACCCTTTTTGGAACATTTGTACTAATCATAATAATAAATTTTATATCTTGTGAGGTCCATTAATGTTCTATATACTCTTGTATATACCTAAATGGACCTCACAAGATTTACTATTTTTGTTACATTTCTTTTTTAAAAAAATTTGATGGCCCAAATACATAAAGAAGAGAAATAATATTCTCATGTAGTTGATGTCCAGATGCAATTTAGGAGTGATAAAGGAGCTTGGCCCGCAGATCCTTTCACACATTAAACTGATCTCTATTACATTTTAGTTAAAAAAAATTTTGGGCCAACACTAATTTGATATGGCCATCTTCATATTTTTGTCCATTTTCAGGCCAAGAAATTTGGCCTGATATTAATCTTTCATCCGGACCTAGACTCCCAACTGACCAAGCCAGACACCTAGCACCGCCCAACCCCCACGATTACCCTTGCATCTGATGCACCCCACTGCCTCCACCGCCGACCATCTTCGGTGGAGCCCTCCACCATAGCTGCGCTAACTCGTTGGCATGCAACGCCTCCATCGCCATGCTAGATTCTCAGCATGTGATGCCCGCCCACACTACCTACCTCTGGCAAACACCGACACCAGTGCCTCGCCACACACACCACGTCCCCACCCCAACCCCCTACCCCCCACCCCCGCCGCTGGCTGTTCTTCCCCCATTCCAGTGTTTGGTGCTGGAGAGGACAAACTCGGGGGGTACAAATCCATGCAGTTAAGGGATTCTCCGGTGACGATGGCGGCAATGGCTGCGTCATGAGTGTTGGGGAACGATAGGCTAGCTACCATAGTGAAAAACAATTTCTACCGTACAACCAAGAAACCTTGTAAGAGGGGATCATGGATCGTTACCACTAGATGCGCAGGTGGAGCGGAAGCGATGTTGGAGCAGCAAAATCCATTGCAGTCGTGTGTGTCAATGTAGAAAAGGTAGTCATTCACAGCAGTAGTCTCCTTCTGATCCAACACTACTATGTAAGACGTCCAGAAAATAATATTGCTAAATGTGTTTTTCTTCACCCACCTACAATCATCCCTATATTCCTTAATTTCTTTTCTTTTTAGTCTTTTGTGAAACTCAAGATCAATCTTATGGCCCACACCAGCTCAACCCATTTCAACAATCGATAGGTGGAAGGAGCTCATCTTTTTGTGATTTCCTATGTGAACATCAAACAAATTTGTAAATAGCAATATTTTACATGAAACATATAATTAAAAATTTAGTAATGTCTACACAAATAAAAACAGTGATATTTTAGAAAAAAAATAATGTTGTCTAATAAATGTGAACAGCCAAATTAAAAAAAAAATTGCATGGCCCATAAGCATTTATATGGTATACACAAAAAAAATCATAATCTATTTTGATAGTCTCAAACATATAAAGAAGATTCAACTGCTCTCAAACATCCATAGTAGTCTTGAACATAATAATTCACTGCTCTACAACAGTATATCAACAAAGCAAATTCTTAGATGACAACAATGGTCTGTTTTTATGAGGTTCAACTCCTTCCTGTGAAATGCTAGAGCTAGATGTGCCATCCTCACCTTCACCATGCACCAAATTGACAATTCTTCTATTGATGGACCCCAGCAAAATAGATTTAGCTACTACTATATTCTGACTTATGGGCTTCTTCTTTGGTTGGAATTTCCGCTTCCTAAATGTAAATAAACAAATTACTAGGCAATATAACATGGTTGCGTAAATTGGAAGAAAACACAGATTTAATTCACCTCTTCTTCGGGTCGTTCAAACGGCAGTTCCAAGTTTCATGATGTCCAAATTCTTGACATTTGCAACATCTATGTTGTTTATTTGTCCCTGATTCATGTCTAGATTTTCCATTGTCTTCCAGGACCTCTTTCCAATGGAGGCCCTGTTCGGTTATGATTTAATCCTAGTGGATTAGAGGGAGAATGAATCCATTACTCTCTAGGTGAGGATTCAATCCTCCTCATTCCACTCCATTACCCTCCATTTTTCCAAAACCGAACAGGCCAAGAAGCGGTGGCAATTTGAAACCCATATCGACGAGGCCAATGTGACTTATCAGTCATATGTGGAATACAACAACGATAGGCTGCCTTAATTAAACTGCTCCACGCTGTAGTACTCGTGGACATATATCCCCATGTCAACATCTGGAGATATTTGACTGAAAGCCAAAGCATGAGTGGATGGTTTTCCAATCATTTTCCACTAACCACAACTGGAAGTATTTGTGTCCAGCTCTATGATATGCCTCCACAGTGTCATTTCATAATGGAAACAAAATACTTAAGCAGTGTGCAGACCTTTAGAAACCTTCATTTGATCCAATCCTCTTGTTTTAGCTTTAAGTTACTTTATAACTGGTGGAAGAATAATTCCAGAGAGCTTGCTTGGGATCCTCTTCTCTTATCCCACAAGTCAAGTGTCATCCACCACAATGTATCAATCAATTCAATAATAGGCAGGTCCTTTATCTTCTTGATCCAGGGCTATTGAAGCTCTCAGCAAGATTGTTGTTCATCAGGAATATTGTGTGCTCTGTGATCAGGAGGCTGAGATAATTAATCATTTGCTGCTTTCCTGTGTTAATTTTTCGCTAGACAGTTCTGGTATTGTCTCTTGCGGCTTGTAGGACTGCAGTGGCTCTGTCCACAGCCAGAGGAGAAGTTTCATTTGATGAATGGTGGAGACAAAGCTCCGGTCAGACTCAAGATAAGGTGTGCAAGGGAGTAAACTCATTGATCATACTTGGTGCTTGGACTTTATGGAAGCACCGCAATCACTGTGTCTTCAATGGAGCTTTTCCCAACCTTAGTGAAGCCTTGAGTCTGGCTAGGCAGGATGCTTCCTTGTAGTCGTTGGCTGGTGCTAGTGGGATTGATTTCCTCATGGCCCAGCAGGAAGGGATTAGCATTTAGAATCCCTTTTTTACTTCTGGGTCGTTGTTCTCTAGCAGGCTCGAAGTGTAATGTTAATGTAAAGGTGTTGAGTTGTACCTGGGGCTCTTTACCCCTTTAATTTCGTCTTCTTAACATAGTGATATGTAGCTCTTCTGCGTGTTCGAGAAAAAAAAGAGATTGTTGTTCACATAGTCACACTTGATATCATTTGAAAACATTGACCTGCAACATCGGTGATTGCGATGTTCAGTCATGTAAGTGACATGCAACTTATGGACTTGCAACAATGACTTGATTAAAATGGAAGTGAAAATTCTCAAGTTTGTAAGCTCTAGCTGGCCACATATTATTGTCATAGTTTTCTCCATGATAATACATGATATTAGCCCACAAATGCCTCATACATTATGTGTGTTCAATGTCAGGGAACACTTTTTTCACTGCAGCGTCTAGACCCTTACAAGCGTCTGTCCATATTGCTAGAAAGGGTAGACGGCCAATTGCCTTCTTCAGTTGCTTCATGAACCAAGTCCAAGTTTCCGAAGATTCTGACTCAAAGATTGTCCATGTCACTGGGTACATCCAATTGTTGCCACCAGGGGCCGTAGCAGATGCTAAATTCCCTTTATACTTTTCATTCAAGGCCGTTAGGTAAATACTGATATCCTTGTAGGGATCCATCAACACAAGGCTTAAAAAGCTTGTCAAACATCACACCATTTGTTTTGCTGGCAATCTCAAAAATGGAACCGGTGACCTTTGAGGTTCAACCCCAAAACTAAACAAACTCAAGAAATTATCTTCCCAACAAGCTCCACAAATTGAATACATTGTTGTACCTTCCAGCCCATACAGTACTATAACAAATCTCTATACCATACTTTTCAAAAAGCTTCTCTTGCAAATCTAATGCTCCCAAAGATGGTTTCTTCTTTAGCCATGCAACAACTCTCTCTGAAACCCACTTTGCTAGTGCCATTGTGCTGACTAACTTGAATAATAGTGCCCATACACTCATGCTCATTAAGAATCATGGTGATCTGAAAAAAATACATACACAAATTAAACAATAAAAATAAAAATATTTTTATTTAACAAAAAACATATATTACCTCAAAAGTTGGCTGCCCCACAAGCCCATTAGCAACAATTAATCCTTCACGGGCACCCATTTGCCTTGCATTCAGCCCTATGCCTTCTTTTATCAATTACAACCTTGTGCACTTCAAACTCCATTAGGATGGCGTATTGCATTGAAGCCATCCTGAAATCAGCCATGGATGGAATGGTCTCACCCTTCTTTATTTTTGGGTGTTCATTGGCTCATTTTCAGCTTCATCATCAACTGCAATATGTAATCAGGTCCACTGCCCAAGCCACCAGCTGCAAGTTCAGTTTTGATGCTTCATCCTCGGTCCTCAAACCTAGTGAGATAGACACCTCATCATATCCACGAATATGTCCTCATCATCCATCCAATAAGCATCCACATTCTCTTCATCCACAACATTTTCCTCATTACTCTCCTCATCGGATTCTACTGAACTGTTGTTTCTAGGGATAAATCCAAATTTATCCTAACAAGCAACTTTTCTAACTTATGCTCCATTGTCATGCTTCTCTTATAAGTTGGCTTAACAACAAACTCCACAACTGACAATATAACATTGCGAGTCTGAATTTCTAAAAAAACTGAGCTCAAATCAACATCTGAATCAACACATTGCAATCCACTCTTTTCAACATCCCAGTACCAAAAGTTAGGATCCTGACATGCACCCCATTTGGTTTTGATTGCCAAATCATCAAAAAGATTAACCATGGAATAACCATCCACATCACTCACTTCGACAACATGACCTTTAGCCTCTAATTCAGCTCAACTCTTGTCATGGAGATATATAGTGTAAGCTGAGATTCTATGGCCGATTTGAATCTTTACCTCAGATTCAGTCCAATAAAAATCAGCATGAATGAAATTAATGCCTCAATCTCAATACTAAAGATATCAAAATCCAATGCCCGTAGAAAATTCACCTTCCAGTGAAGCTGTTGCTGCCCGATGGCGCCGCATTGTTTGTGCCCAATGTGTGTCCTCTGCTGCTGCCGCAATGCCCCTCTGCACACTCCAACGTTGTCTCTGTTCAATATGGCATCGTGTTCCTGCTTGAGTGATTGTTGCCTAAGTGCCTGCCCCGGCCTTGCCTTGACCGCTGCGCGTGGCTCTGCGTCACCACCAGGCCCGGTGGTGCTTCGCAGCTCCGCTCCCGGCGGTGTGTCGCAAGCCCATCCCCAGCCGCGCCATGGCTGCTGCGCTTGGCCACGTCTGATGCATCACAGGCTCGACCATGGTTGTGCTGCTGCCCCTCCGACTCCTACCCCTAGCGGCGCAGTGGCAACTCCTGTTTGTGGATCACCACAGCGATGAGAAGAGGTGGCTAGGGTTTGGGAATCGAAGCCAAAGGCTGCTCTAGATCTACTTGAGGACCAGTTCAATCATGTATAGAGCACCAGGGGTAGAACAATCCACTAATATTTCAAAAAAGGCTAAAAAAGAGAAGAAATTAAGGAATATAGGGATGATGGTAGGTGGGTGAAAAAAAAACACATTTAGCAGTGTTATTTTTTTGGATGTCTTACTTACTAATGGTGTTTTATAGATGGCTTCCTTTACGAATGGTGCTAGCCTAAATAACCGTTTTTGGACCCAGTTAAGAGGGGGGAATGCTGGAAGTTTCTAGAATAGGTCCATGGGCCTCTAGTTTCAGATATTTTTAGTGTTTCAAAGGATATAAATATGGTCTTCCTAGAATACAAAGTGTTCTAGATCTGAGAATTTACCCTTAGGATACAAAATTGGGGAAATTTAAGATTCCAACCTTGCGTTGAAATTTTGATCTCTTGAAGAAGAAGCTCCAAAAAGGTATTAATCAATCTATCTCTGATCCTTGAAATCTGATTTTGCTCTTTTTATTTTGCATAGTATCCATGAGTAGATTTGGAAGATCAGTCGATAAGTGAAGCAACAAGATAGGTGAAACAGAATTCATAGTATCCTGTTGGTGAATCCAATCCAGAAAATTGAGATGAATTCTCATTTAGTGCTGCAGATCCACTGGTGAAGCTACTTGAGCTGCAGATCCACTGCAGCAAGTTCAAACAAGACTGGGAAAATCAACGTGCACCAGCTAGCAAGTGATTCTGCTGCATGCCCATTTCCTTTTTCCCTAGACACTGAAGAGCCCACGCAGAAACTGCTCGTACGTAGCCTGCTGCTGATCCTGCTCGTGTCCTTTTAGGAGAATTATTTTTTTTTTCTTCTCCATCTCTCCCTTTCCTCTTGACAGCACGTCTAGAAACCTCAGCAGATTGTTATATATCTAATTTCTTTGATTGTTATGGATCTATTTTCTTTCTCAAAATTACTTTTAATCCAATTTCTTTGAGCAAAATGAACTAGTTTGGCATCATCGTATTATTGGCTCTCGTAATTCACTGATTTTAGGGTTACGGTTGGTTAATGTTGACATTGTTGTACAAACTATGAAAAGGTGCTGGAAAATGTGTCGGATGGACCTTGTAACAATCAATAAGGCCTCAATGGGAGGAAAAGATTCAAGCTGACCTAGACCTTAGAGAAGTAGTAAAAAGAAAGAACTTGCAAAACAGACCTTACAAACCTCCAAGCACTAAAATTGGCAGAAAATAGAAAAGATAATCCAGATTGGTTTGATGAGTTTGTTAGATGGCTTGAGCATAATGAATCTACCAATAAAACATATTGTTACCTTGTTGCATTTCTATTTACATCTTTTACAGGTTGCCGAGCTTAGCTGCTTCATTTTGTCATGTGATTATGTCTAGTTCATGATTTTAACTTTATTTGTTGTTATTCCCTATGTTAATTTGTAGTATGACATTGATTATTAGAAACTATTTATTTATTGTTAATCGTTCACTACTTTATAAGAACCATATATTATATGGAATAGTTAGTCACACATATGTGAACATATCAGCGCACGCTCGGGTGCCCGAAGCTCTAGCTTTGCCACTGTGCAGATCCCTAGGCAAATAAGCTCCTGTGGAAAAGAAAACGATGAGAATTTTATACCAAAGAGATGACTAGGATCCTTCCTTAGTTTTTAAGATAAATGTATTCCTGTTGTATGAACGCGATGGCTTTTTTTTGTTCCTGTCATCAGTAGAGAAGTCAATGATAGCAACAACTTTCAATTAGAGCATTCCCAGCACTCTTGTATCCTAACTTTACTGTGCTCTGCAAATTATTTGCATTTACATTCCCCATCAACTAGCTTATATCTGAGGCATCAGAATTGTTCTCTCATTGAAATTCATTAATGCATTCGCATTCTACTGTATATGTATGCCAGCTTCAAAGAAAGAAGGTTATACCTTTGGATTGTATTGCTAAACTTGAAATATTACCGAACAGGTGTTGAATAACAGAGTCATAGGCATGCTGTGACAACCGTGGAGGATATGAAGTAATATAGAACCATCAAATCAGGTACACGTTGTTGTACAATGAAGATAACATGCATCTAGGAAACAATCTATTGTTCCATGGGCAGAATATTAACTATTGATTAACTTTCATAGTTGAATATTTTAAATGTTAGTAAGATGTCAACTGGTTACTAATATGTTAAAGCTAATAAACATTTATTGTCACTCTTTCTGAATCTAATTCCATTGTAACACTTCAACCCTTGCTATCACCAAATGGCTGGGCAACAGCAACAAATCCACTATACGTAAATTGCTGGTTTGGAGTTTTTAAGCTTATAAGGCCATTGGTCAAGTAACACAAATAGTTGCATATTAGTAATACCATTACAGTTGATTTGATAGACACAGTAGCCATGCTTCAAGACCTAAATATAAAGCTATAAAGTATTGGAGTAACATGCATTCATTTGAGACATATCTAAGGGCCCCTTTGGCAGAGCTTCACAGAGCTGATTCTCATAGAATTAGAGAATCTGCACCAAACACTATTTTTAGCAGAAGTGATTCTTTATTGATTCTATGAAGTTATTTTTGAAATGAACTAAGGAGCTGAGATATGAAAAAAAAAACTAGCTTCTATAGATTCTATGAAGTGATTGTCTATCCTAATTATAAGAGTTTATCTAAGTGAACTAAAGAGAATCAGTTTGAGCCACATAGTCACTTCTCACAGGTAATCGTTTCCAACAATTTCCAGAGTATATTTGCCAAAGGGGGAGTAAATATTTTCCCGAGCAGGGAATAAGTGATTATTCCTATGAACAATTATTTTTTCTATGGACAATACTGCAAAATAGTCTGTATAATTATTGGTATGTATGGTGGTCATCTGAGATGTTATTCTAACATTAAAAGGTTGTTTTATTTGTAAAATGAAATTACATGTAGTGTTTACAGGAGCTAGAGAATTACTATATTAGATAGAGCTTATGGCATTACCCAAAAAGTATATGCACGGCATAGACATATATCTCTAGCTGCCATGCATGTTCGAGATTTGATCACATGATGCACTTCGTTACTGTAAATTATTAACCATAGATATTTATGTTTATTGTTTATGAATCGGTGCAGTCTTCTGCTTCATTCCTTGTGAACTCCGAGCGCACCACCAGCTATAATGGACCGCAAACCCTGGCCACCTGCGCCGCCAGCTTCGGAGACTTCAGCTACCTGTGGCGACACCACCTCGCCAAGGCCTGTGCTGGTGGACCCAGCTACGTTCCTGTTCCTTGCAGAATATGCTATAGAGCAGACAACCACCTCGGCTGCGGATAGAGCTGGCCCTGCTGCTCAACAGGGCATCACAAGCTTCACAACTGCCTTAGTCAGGCTGCCACCATTACCGGCCCGACAGCCCTTGCCGAAACTGCCTATTTTTAGGCCACCGGCACCTGGTCCAGCTAGGATCATCCAAGGCCAAGGGAATGTGCCGCCTTCTCAGTTGGTTTCAGAGAGAAGCATATGCGTTCTAAACATGCAAGCAGAGCTCCTGGCTTCAGACTCATCAGAAGAATCAACATCAGTAGAGGAGTGGGTGACGGTTAACTCTATCGACGATATGGTCTTATATTGTCAAGCTGGTAATGATTTGCCGCCATCATAGACATTTAGGTACTAGCTAGGCTTGCTTAGCTTGTGTTCCAGCCGCTTATACCTTGATGTCTGCATGCTTCACCAACCATTGATGGAGGTTCATCACTTGGTTCCTACAAAGCATCTTCATCAGAACTTTGTTGGTTTATGTATTTGAAGTTTTATCATTCAGTGTGACAGATGGCAGACTGATGTGCTGCAAGTTTGTAGTAATAAGTGATCATTGACCATAGCCTCCTTTGAGGCCAAGGCTAGATACTGTTTTAGTCCATTATCTGGATACCGTTTTATTTCATTATCTAAAGTGAGCATGCATGTGAAATCGTAATCCTTATATGAACTTATGCATATTTCTATTTCAACTATATTCAGTTTAAATTCTGCACTCTAAAACATGGTAATGTGCGTGTTGGCTGAGATAATATTCATATTTCAATTATAAGAGATGTCAGAAGAACTGGGATCATGATTCGTCTCAAGTTTTTTAATCTGAATTTTGCCCCGTTGTGTTTCTATGAAACAAGGGGCTTATATATAATTTTTTATAATAGTATTAAAACCGACCTTTTGTAGTGTTCTGCATATGGCCAGGACAAGCTTATATGATGGGATATGCTTTTTTGTTCTTTTGTTGAGATATATTATACTCATTCTAGTCAATAAAAAACAGAATGCTGAGCATCATAGTCAGGGAGGAATCACATCAGAAAGATGAAAGAGAAAACGGAACATTGTTGAGGCACTTTGAGCGTTAAAGTGAACCAGCAATTTATAAATGGAAGTGGGAGCAACAAACCATGGCATCAAAACGGGAGCAATGTCAACAATCAGATCCAGCAGACATAAACACCAGGCCCTGCAAACATAACCAAGGATCTGCTGCCTGCATAGACAGCAGAAACAGATTCAGAAATTTTAGGCAGGTTTGGAATGTGAAATTTTTTCCTATTTCCTATGTTTTTCTGTGAAATTCATATGTTCCAACCGGGGCCTTAGTAAGCTGTGACGCATTGATATGTATATGTCTTAGGGAATGGGTGAGCTAGAGTGCAATGGTGGCAGGAGAAAATCGTGAGTATCTACAGTACAGTAGTGGCAGGAACAGCCATAGGTGCAGCAGCACATATCTCAGGGTATCCTTATGCATGAAGGTCTGATGCTGCAGAGCAAGATAGAGATTCCATGCGCTGGCCTTTTTTTATGTAACACTTGGGCTAGAATTTATAGATACTTCTAAAGATTTGTTCTTTGATCTCCGTCATGTCAAGAACTATGTTGCGGTTAATAGCTTTTGTCCTGATCTTATTTTTTGTTGACACGAGAAAAACTTTTCTTTTATTGAAAGCCATAAAATAGAGGCCTTTATTGTGCTGGATATACAAGCTTACATGGTAGCAAACTAGAAAGACCAACATCACCCAAAACAAGAGCCAGCAAAGCTAAGACAAGCAGTTCAGTAGACTTCCAAACACCAAAAGGCTATGCGAAATAACATCATGTACATTAATATAATGTCATGTTATGTTGGCAACATAATAATCAGTCTTAATTTTTACCAACTTTCTTTTGTGAGCACACACTATTCCTAAACTTAGATATTGCTTACATATGCTTTATAGTCACTAACTTTATGAATTTGCTCAAAAGAGTGTATGCTCTCATGATCAATATTATGAAAGTCCTAATGAATGTCATAGAATTTAACATAATGAAAAATAGGAGATTGCTCC
>BCLG01000285.1:212242-236007 GCA_001602295.1 Zoysia matrella
CATAATTAGAATCATACAAACGATAGATTGACTTTTCATAAATATCACAAACAATGTTAGTCAGTTTGTGATCAGCATAAATCATTAATTGCAATCATTATTAAAACAGAGTATAATTAATGTTGGTCTGAGTATACCTAAGTGTCATAAAACAATCTCATAAATAACATAGATCTCTAATTAAGACTTCCCATTGGTTCCATCTTCATTAGAGGTATCTTTTAATGGATACAAAGATGTCCCATAATCTCATTAAGACATAAAATCTCTGATTAAAACTTCTCATTGGTTCCATGATAATCAGAGAAAATTTACTTATACAGAAGACGTAAAGGTTCATGTGACTTTGGTCAAATAGTAACACCTGGCACTACATTATTTTAACGACATATGACTTATTGATCACAAGATTGTGATCATAATTGCTTGAGACTTGATACAAAACCAAATCTTAATAATTATCATAAACATACTATAGTCCCTAAAAGAAATTTCATCCGATACTTAATTGTCCAAAATGGCCATGAAACCCCAAGATCTTTAACAAAAATTATGCCAACGTTAGAGGACAATCTTATGCGGAGTATCAACATAAATTACTTAAAATTCCAAGCAATTGGCTCAATAAATTATGAAAATAATTATAGCCCATAAGAGAACATGAAGTCCATGTAACATAAGCCTGCTGATTATTCTTGAAATGTGGCCAAAAACTAAATTGACTCATGAAAGCCCATTAGAGAAAAATTGCTAAAAATAAATTGGCCAGTTAACATTATTCCTTGAGAAATACAAGGAAAAGGGAAAACGTAATTTGGCCTGGAGTTGAATGCAGCCCACAGATACATCTATGCGCCACGCATGGGCTGACGGCCCCAAAAACTGTACTCGGTCTTCAATTGTCCCACGCGATATGCATTTTGCCTGCCCATTTATCGCACTGCACGATCTTATCCATCAAAACTTGATGGATAGCTCACATTAGTTCCTGATGGAACAAAGTGGCATGCTACGCCATCCGTAACCCTAGTTTCCATTATGCACACGAAAATTTCGGATTGATCTTCGAGAGAGGGCAAAAAGCGTCGTGGCGGCACTGCTCCGGCAACTCGTGTGGACCAAGGCCAACACACAGCGCGACTGGCGGCTGAGGTAGCATGGTCGTGGTGCCAGTGCGTGGCTGATGAGGCGGCTCGGAACATCCACGTCCATGATGCGCAGCATTTGAGGTGTCCGGCACGGCTCGGTGCGTTGGCGGCCCAGAGCTGCGTGGCATGGCTAAGCGCACCGCTAAGAACTTGCATGGAGCAGGTGCGAGGTAGCTGGCTGGCCGGCGTCGATGCGTGCAACAGCAAGCAAAGGAGTGCAGCGTGCAGGATCTGAGTTTGCGGCGTGCAACATCAGAGATGGTCTGAGCGCCTTGCCCAGGACATTAGGTGTGAAAACTCTCATCAATTTGCTCGAGATTTAAGGAAAACAAAAGGATTTAGTTGAGATTCTTTCGGATTCGATCTTCTTCCCCTGCTTCTTCTCATATTCCCCTTCTTTCTGACTTCAAATAACATCCATGCCTTTGTCAAGCCAATAACCGAGTTGAATAGGTGCATTGGGATGTCAATTTGGGGAAGAAGGGAAAAACTAAACGATTTGATACTTGCTTAACGGAAACAGATTGGTCAACTTAAGGTTCAACATCAGGCTAGATGTCTCTGATTACCAAATGTTAGTTCTTAATCACAAAAAACTAAGACTAAAACCTTAGGATCTATCTAGCCTAATGACACCAGTCTAACCTTATATACTGACGTTAACATTGTTGATGTCCGTGAAGAAGGCAGGAACTTGATCTTATGTCCTGCACGGTGACCACCGCGAAGCCCCAGAGGTTGGCATAGGCCTTCAACCTCTTCCATGCCTTCCGGGTTGGTTGTATTTGGGGTTTAACTGACCGTGATTCCTTCACTCACGTAATTAGTGGTTAGCACCCTTCTTATAGGCATGGGGACACTGGGACCTGCCGTGAGATGGTTTAAGAAAATGCCCTCGATCAAGGTGCCATTTAATGTGTACGTGGTTCCTGATCTTTCGTCAAGTCGTGGTAACTCTCATTTTGGTGGAGATGCGACACACAATCGATCCGATCTCAAATCAACACGATTTGAACCCCGCAATCGCAGCACCACTTCTCCTCTGGTTATCAATCATGCACACAAGATTGACCTCGCCAAGAAGACTAATCCCATCCTACGAATTGAAGAACACAAGTAAGAAAAAAGAAGAATGCAACTCAATTGTGAAATTTGAATTAAATCACGAAGTTAGAAAACCAACAAACCGTCAAACGACCAGTCGAGCATAGAGATGAGACCAGTGATGTTGGAAAGGTTATCTTCTTATCTTTCCATCCATATCTAAGACATCCAAAATGGATCCCGTATGCGACCTGAGCATCCGTTAGTGCGGACTGCTCCTGGAACTCGGGCCAACTCCACTTCGAGTTGGATTGAATCTCCTCTGGGGTCAATTGTGGCTTGCTGGTCTTGAGCATCTCCAAGTCCTTGTCCATGTTTCCCTTGATCCTCTCCAATGTTCTTAATCATGATAAAGTTATTAGGTAGCAATCTATTCTTAAAGAAAGGAAGACATGTGTTAGAACGAGCTCACCTCTAATCTCAACTGTCGTGCACGAGTTCCATTAATACTAATTTGAGGAGTGTTGTGTGTATCTAAAGGAGTGATGTCCTCATCATCCTTTTCTTCTTGTTTTGAAGTCGTCCTCGACTCAAGTTTATTGTCAGGACTTTGACTCCACCATGCCCTGCAACCTGCATGAAAAGGTGGAGGCCACGGGGGTATTTGAATGCAACCACTTGGCGGCTCAACGATCCTTATAATATCATCATTCTCCCTATCTTGATAGAAACCTGTCCTGGGCTTGCTCCCTTGGGTATCATGATACCTTTATAAACAGTTAGTAACAGGAGCGTACAAATAGCTAGAAAGATCACGACATGCAAACAAGGCATCTTTGCACGCTAAAGCATCACATGGAGTGTTTTTATCATAAAAATCAGCAAGATCAACTTTCTACAAAAATATATTTTTGAAATAATCCACATGATCAGCATCTTTGCACGCTCGTTCTTAGGAGAAGCCACAAAGTGTGTTGTCTTAGAAAAATTAGATAAACATGATATGGCATGACATTTTGTATTTTCATCATCTAGTTTGTCATTTAATTTCACCATGCAAGATTATTTCAAATTTGAGCAAATATAAACTCTATGGATCATAAACACACCTCTATGATCATAGTTGCCTATAACATAAAAATAGGTTCTAATTAACAAAGGCAATTCAAGTTTAAAAAATACCATCCTCTCTACAGTAGCAAGGTTAAAAAAAGAATTATATCCAATATAATCCACAGTGTTTGGAAAAGATAGCAATTTCAGCTCATCATTGTCACATGTAATGGGAGTTAAATGTTCAATTTCAACACTAGTGAATGGATAAAAATTAGGAGCATCAAATTCATTCACTTCTTTTTTATAGAAAGAATGGAAACATCAGCACACACTATCTCCTTATCACAAGAACTAGAGGGAAAATCAAACATTGACAAATATAAATGGATAAATGGTGATACTAGCGGTTGCATTACAGAAGTAGGATAGATAAGAAATTTCAGCACAACTAAAAAATTGTCTCCTTTTATTGATCGATGTGCAATATGTTTTCTCTCATTTTCAGCAATACCTTTTGGCGTATTATGATCCACCTCATCTTGGGCTATGCTTGGAACATTGCGTATCTCTTCTTTTATCACGTTTGTATCACTTTCATCTTCTTGTTTGATCTCAATTTTCTGCAAAATATTAGGTGCAATAGGAGGTACAGTAGAAAGCTCCTCCACCAAAGAGTGTACATCGCAACTAGATATAGGTTCACAAGATGTATCGACAAAAGTTTCTCTCATTAAAATTTTAGCATCATTCCATATCCGAGGATATTTTTAGTTATATATAAACATTGCCACCAAGTTAAAGCATTATCAATTAACACACTACCAACATTCAAAAGGTTTCTCCTTTCGCACATACGGCATTGTCCAAATAGATTATCCATCTCTCTTTCCCAAGCAATATATTTAATAGAATCTAGACTATCATATAAAGGAAAATATGAAAGAATATAATTACTCGTGGAAGGAGATGATGTAGCAATGGTCTGAACCTCAAGTATCTTTGGATCACGTGCGACATCTCTCTGAGGTGGATTACATCTCTGAAAGCTTGCCAACATATTGTCTACAAACTCATTGTGTTTTTTAAATGTTGCATCGATATTATCAAGGACTCTTTGCAAATTACTACTCACATTGTATTCACCTCCTTTTCTTTCTGTCATGGTTAGAAAATAGCAAATAAATAGCACAAAATATTATTTCTACAGTTACAGTGGGATGGGTGGTGAAAATTTTGCAAAAGGAAACACCTTACCGAGCTCTTGCAAGGTTTTTACCAAAGCAAAGCAAAGGATAGTGCAACCAATGACAGGACAAACCAGGAAGTCGTAATTCCACAATTGTAGAGTCTAATACAGTGCTGATCCGAGGTGGGTATGTTGAGCTTGGAGGGCTGAAATAATGATTAGTGGAACACAATTCTATAACAGATAGTAATATTGAATAAGTGTTCTAAATATTATGTTCTAGTTGCTGGCCCAATCCTATAAAAAATCTAGATGTTACAAGAACATGAATGAAGATATTAAAAGGTAGCAACAACACAAATAATCTTTATTATCTAAACCAGCTCGGTTCTCTGCTCTCTCGTTCTTCCACATCATCAAATAATCTATAGTCGTTGGATTCAAATAACAGATAAATCTGACTACCGATCATGAGTCAGCGCCGCGACAGCAGTGGAGTAATAAGAAGAAAAAAAAATTGAAAGCCCGTGTAACTTAGAGCTGCGGCAGAATGGAATAAAGAAATCTGCACAGGAGCTGCGACAGCAATAAAATAAAGCTCGGTTCTCTGCTCCCTCATTCTTCCATGTCATCAAATAATCTATAGTTGTTGGATTCAAATAACAGATAAATCTGACTATCGATCAAGACTCAGCGCTGCGGCAGCAGTGGAGTAATAAGAAGAAGAAAAAAAATTGAAAGCCCGTGCAACTTGGAGCTGCGGCAGAATGGAATAAAGAAATCTGCACAGGAGCTGCGGCAGCAATAAAATAATCTGGAAGCCTGTGTGTAGCTGCAGCAGCTCATAAAGAAATCTTGACGCCTGTGTCCTTGAGTCCGGACTTTTCGTATAGCTATGCGTCTCCCTGAGTCAAGAGTTTTCCTCGTCTTAAATGCACAGCCTCCGGACTCTTCCTCTTCTTCGATAAAAGGTTCATGGCAGAGTGAAATCATTTCCAAAGAAAACTGAAGACTCTTCGCTCGCATAAGGTAAAGATTTCAGTTTTTTACACTGACGTCACCATCATAGTTTGTTCTTCCCAAGTAGATCCTTTGTGAACTAGTACGTATTGCACGTCTTTCTCTTCACCTTTAATACTTGATTGTGTAGTGTACATGGTATGTGATGTCCACTTCATTCTTCTTCAGTGCTCAACCCTGTCCGAGAACTCAATCGTTCGAGCAACGGCGAGCTCCTTCTGTTGGGCTCCTTCCGGTGACAGCCAACGTGTGGGTGGCGCTCCGTGTGCCCCCCTTTGTAGGCATCAACTCCAGGACATCGGACCTCATCTCCGCCATCACCATTGACGACAATGTCCCGACAGCACTGCTGTTTGCGCTCTCTGTGCTGCTCACGGGGATGAGGGAGATTATTTGGGTTTGAGCCGTCGTGGATTGTGTCTCGGAGCCAAGCCGATGGAGCCAGCCGCTGCGCTAAGCACCGATTCCACTCTCTTAGGTCGCCATGGCCTCAAACTAATTGAGCCTTTGGTAGGCAATGTAGATGCTTGTCAGGTTCCAAGGACACTTTGCAGAAGATTAAGAGTGTTTAGTTGGTCATACTGGAACTGAGAGAGAGAGTAATATGTACCTAAAAAACAGACATCCTACCATACCTTATTGTATATATCGCTGATGAAAACTTTGTGTCTGTGAGTTTTATTTTCAGATTGTCTCTACAATAGCTGCTGCTCATTGTTTCTGCTTGTTTTGTGTTTCGTTTTTTTCATCGCCACAATAAAGAGGGAAGAACCATAGGTGTTGAACTGGTGATCCTGCTCTCTGTGTGAAAATAAACTCACAGTCAATTTGCAAAGTTTGAAATATGTCATCGATGTGTCATTTATATGAGGCTCTGTAAGTGTATGACACATAGGCCTGAATAACATATTTTAAATTTTGCAAAATTGTAATAGCATGTGTCAACTTAATCCTATATAGTAATGTGAATTTAAGTTGTATACATGAATTCCCTATGGCATTCTACGCTGCAAATATTGCTTCATCATCATAAGTAGTTGAACTTTGAGAAGAGTTCAGGGAGCCGGTTAGTTTATATAATATTTTAGACATAACGAACAAATTTGCTCAATGAGGATCATTAGGCGCGGCAAAATGCCGCGGTATCTTTCTAGTAAGACTCTAGAAATCAGCAAATTGTTCAGCGTTTGAAAAATCAGCAAAAGTTAATTCCTGGCTTTTACATCTTCAATTTTTTTTTATGATATTTTTCACTGAACCAGAAGCACAAAATATGGTACACGACTAAATTTCAATCAATATGATGAAAGATATGGTCACGGTCTAGAGAAAATCTCAAATTTCTATTAAATCTATACTGAAATTTCAGAACACGAAAACAGAAACTTCTGATCTGAAATAATTGAATCTAGGCCCATCATAGGTTGGGAAATTTTCTATAGATATCCGAAAAGTACTTATATGTCTAATTTGGAGTTCAAAAACAAAAGTTATGATCATTTAAACCTTGGACCTCTATCTAGTAAAGGCTGAAAACTGATTCGGATTGAAAATTGGGTGCGAATTTTGTAAATGATTTTATGGCGAAAGCATATGGATAAGCAATTTGGTTACTATGGATCTATTAGTGGTTGAAAGAAGGAATGGGTAGGTGGGATTTTTTTTATGCAATAGAAACAAATAACAGATGCAACACGATAATAGATTGAACGATGCAAGCGATGAACGATGGAGGAAAACAACTTGATGCAAAATATTTCGAAATCCAACAATGAAAACATAAACTAAGGACACAAACTCAATACTACGGACTCTAAAATAAAATTATGCAAAGGCTAAACACGGCTTGGACAGGGGAACACCTAATGATCTAATATTTTTTTTAGCAACTTTTCTGTGGACAATAGGATTAATGCAAATTTGACAAAGATAGATGTGAAACTGACTGTATACCTAAAGCTCTGATTACCACTTGATGTGTATGTGATTCCCAATCTTTTGTCAGGTCGTGGTAACTCTCGATTTGGTGGAGATGCGACACAAAATCGATCGGGCCTCAAATATACATGATTTAAACCCCGCAATCGCAGCACCACTTCTCTTCTAGTTATCAACCGTGCACGCACGATTGACCTCGCCAAGAAAGCCAATCTCAGCCTGCAAATTGAAGAAAACAAGCAAGAACAAAAAAGAACGCAACTCAATTGCGAAATCAAAATTAAATCATGAAGTTAAAAAAATCAACAAACCGTCAAACGGGGAAAATGTTTGATAACAGATGAAAACTAATCCAAAACATAACCTTAATGATGGCAGCTACTGATTATATAGAGTTTCAGATGACCTCAGCGTCAACTTTTAACACTAATGGATCTTAGAAAGATACACGGCCTAAAGGCCAAAAGATAGTGTCGCAGCACCAGGGCAAATTCTGGACGTCATCTTGTTTTAACGATCCCGTACGCGACCTGGGCGTCTGTTTTAGTGCGAATTGCTCCTGGAACCCGCGGGCAACTCGACTCTGGGTTGGATTGATTCTCCTTCGAGATCAAATGTGCCTTGCTGGTCTTGAGCATCTCCAAGTCCTTCTCCATGCTTCTCTTGATCCTCCCCAATGTTTCTAATCACGGTAAAGTCATTAGGTAGCAATTTATTCTCAAAGGGAGACATGTGTTTAGAAACGAGGTCACCTCTAATCTCAACTGTCGTGCATGGAGTTTCATTATTACTAATTTGAGGAGTGTTGCGTGTATCTAAAGAAGTGATGTCCTCGTCACAATTAGTGGTAATTACTTCGGAATTACTTTCCAAATATTGGTCATTTGACCAAGCCTGAGATCAACAAGCAGCAGCCACAACAGAGGAGCCATAGAACTAGAAAAGCAAGGACTGAAGAACAATAACCAAGAGCCTGGGCACACGAAAAGGACGAAAGCAAAGGGATGTGCCCTTGAAAGCACTACCTTTGCCCTGCTTTTATAACGCACCGGCAAACCAAGCAGTTTATGCCGAGGCCTCGGCACCTGCACGATGGGACATGGGCCTTGAAACTGTCCGTGTGCTGCCGAAGCGCTCGGATCAATGCGTGCTCACACCTCTTCGGCTTCCACGTGCACAACCACCCAGGGGCACCAACCGCAATGGGCCCGCGGGCGAGAACCTACCAGGCTCCAGGCAAGCATCATGCTGACAGGTGTGCCCGGGCAGACAAACCGTCACCCTGCCAAAGGCTCACGGAGCTACGCGCCCTTCCGGTGAACGGTTTGAACGCCTGCAGTCACCTTGACTTCCATGTATGAAACATTGCACTACATCAGCCACACGTAGTGCACCTCTCTGACCGTTAATCGATGTGTGGGGCCCACGCCTAGTGAGTACGCTTCAAGCAACACCGATAGGTAAAAAGCACATCCGCCTGAAGCGGCGTATCCGCCCTGAGCAAGGCATGAAGTCATCCATCAGAGGTGATCATCTGGCAATCATAGTCAAGTGGATCTTGCCCAATGCAGGAATCCTCCTTGAGAGACGACCACCACAACTGAGTACCAGGTGACCCCTGCTGCCACTAGGCAACTCGAAGGCCGCAACATGCATGCGGGCATGCTCTGGGGCGTGCAAATAGCGAACATTGACTGGCCGACCAGCTTGAAGGCTGGCCCCTTAATTGGCTAAATATCACCCAGACATGTTATCTCGCCAGCTCCTGACTTGAGGTAACAAGGATCCGTCCTAGGGGCCTAACCATCCAAATGGTTGGGAACTTGTGATGTTCCGTCATCCACACACAGCAGGACCCATGGGTCCTGGCTACCGCGGTGATCAATCAAAGGATGAAAGGCATCACATGACAATGCGCGCCCACATGCGCTTAGCTACGGCAATCGCAAGCCATCTCCAGGTTCAAGCCAGCTCCACCCCCAGTAGGAAAGGACTTGGGTGCTATAAATTCCTCCGCGCCTTGGGCGCCATGTTTCCTTCTACTCCACTGAAACAGATGATCGGTGCTTCAATCGACTGGCGCAGCAGGCCAGACAGAATCTCTGCCACTGCATAGCTGACTGGTGGTGTGTAGAACAGTCCAAAAGCTGAACTGTTCCCTACCACACCTACATCCGCTCCGGTAGCGGACAGACTCAAACCTTGTAACCATGGCATGGCCAGCTCTGTATAAGGCTGCACCAGGCGCTTCAATAGAGTAGCGCAGAGAGATAGCTAGACGCCTCGTGACAATAAGCAAGCATCGCATCGTAGGGGGCGGGGGAAGTATCACCAACCCCTTCTTCTTCCTCGCGCAGGAGAGCCTGTCCTCCCCCACCATTTTAACCTGTCCTCAAGCCTCATAGGGCCAATACCATAACACATTGTTGGACGTAGGGTACCTCGTCCGAACAAGGATAAAAACCCTTGAGTTATCTGCCGCGGGAAGAAACCCCACACGCCTCCGATCTATTCCCCCTCATAATCTAAATTCTACTTTGTTGGTGGTTAAAAACACTGACAATGTATGGATCAAGGACACCGAGAAGGGGGTTGAATCAGTGTACTTATAAAACTAATTTCGCTACGAATATAAATCATAAAACTCGATCGCAATGGAAGCAAAGCTATGCAATTCTAGTAGGTCAAGATCCCTAACATGCTAGTAATAAGCTAAGAACAACAAGCAAGCACTAGCACGATAGCCACCAAGAGGAATCAAAGAACAACTTATCACACTAGTCAACGGTAAGTAAACGCGGTAAGTAAAGAGAGTGAGATAGAGAATGCATAGTGATTTTTCCCGAAGTCTCGAAAGGTAGGCGCATTCCCCTATCCTCGTTGAACCACTCCTGTCGGAGTCTTGGTTCCTCTTGTCGTTCTCGGAACGATGCTCAGAAGGGTACGCTTTACTTTCGAAGTGAAGTCACTGACGGCCCCGCTGTCGCACATAATACCCAAGCGCTAGAGCAAGCCTGCAAGACTCGGGCGCTTCCTCTTTGTGTCCCTTTCGAGCGGGGGACTTGGAACCACGTACAAACTTGGCGACGTCTTCCACAATCTCCTCGGAAGCTCGATCACCGACTTCTATCCGGTCTAGGCTGACCACACCAAGAGTAATAGGTAAAGATCACTCCTCTCAAGCCCTACAAGCTCTAGAACTGTATGAATGCTCCTATCACTCTCCTACTAGCACCAAAGATCTCTGATCTTGCTATGTGCTCTATTGGTGGTGTCCTTTGGTTTCTCACAAGTTTCCTCTAGCTCTTCAGACTGCAGACACACTGTAAAACATCCCTCTTCACGGTTTAAATAGGCTCCAAGCCCAAAAACAACCGTTAGAATGTGATGTCATAAAGCTGACTGTTTTATGAAACCACCGGACTATCCGGTGACTTGACCACCGGACTGTTCGGTGACCCTTTCCTCCTCTGTCTAGGGAAAACACCATCTCAAAAATCCATTCCATAGGACACTGGATTGTTCGGTGCATACCTTTACCGGACTGCCTGGTGACTTTCGCTTTTGGACTCCCAGAGACACCTTCTCTGGACTTTGGCTTCAACCTCATCGGACTGTCTGGTGGCAGTCACACCGGACTGTCTAGTGGGTGACACACCGGACTGTTCGATGGCTGCCACACCAGACTGTCTGGAGGTTTCTCCGCAACAACTCCAGAGAGCACCTCTCTCCGGACTACGAAATTCTGGCTCACAGACTGTTCGGTGACCGCTTCTTCCATAGAACTTGATCTTCAGTCTTCGACTTCGCTTTCTATGCCATCTCCAGTGCTTTCTGAGAATCTAAGGAGCATTCACACTCTCTGACACTTGTATGACAGGAGACAAATGACCTTAACCCCCCTTAATAGTACCGGCATTAATATGAACTCTCTAGCTAGTCCTTAGCCTTGGTCCTCCGACGCCTGAAAACTCCTCTTCTTGAGATGGTCTTTGTCCTCCATCGAGGAAGCCCACCATATTGATGTAGAATTAGCGGGGAGGTACCTGCAATCACAACCGTTACCTATGATGTTCATTCAAACACCAAAATCAATTCATACCTTTTAGAGGACTTCAAAGGTCATGAAGTTAACAATCTCCCTATTTTTTGTGATTGATGACAACTATATTACTCACAAACAGGCTCAAATGAGATGAAAGAAGATAGAGAATAAAACACATCTCGAAAGAACACTTACCCTCTTACCTTGATGACTCCTCAGAAAAAAAATTGCAAGTGTTCCCCTCCTTTGTCATGGGTTGGAAGCATCGCTCTTGGTTGTTCTCCCCTGTTTGGTAGCTCTCTCTCCCCCATTGTCATCTAATCATCGAAGAAGCAAATAGAGAGGGAGAACGCTGGATAGACAAAGAATAGTGCACAATAGATAGAGATCGGGAGCGCTCATGCACGAAGGAACCTGCAAAACAATCACAACGCAAGGAGCCATACACAATAGAATCCACGGGGTTAGTCCAAAAACCGAGTGCATCCCAATAAGCTAAAAGAGTCGAATAGAACATGAGCTCATCAAAATGTCACACAAGAGCCAGGAAATCCACCAAACAAGAAATCTAGAGCCCTAACTACCCATCCACGACCTCTCCCTAGACAGCTAGCCCTCAAAAAGCGCTACATCTCATGTCTCTCACCCAAACACCTACAAGAATATCTAATCCTGCGCAGCTAAAGAGCTGAGTGCAGTGACAGTCGGTGACTGATCCTCTGCTGCAGGCTGGGCTGCTAGCTGCTGTTGCTGACTGATTTCCTCTTGGTTGCTCCACATCGTCAAAAGCGCTCAAGCCTGAAGAAAATGTCGAAGAAGGCTCTTTGCCATCAACTGAAGCTGGATGATCTGTGCTGGTAGGGGCTTGAGCTGCCTCCACTGCTGAATATCTGGCCTTGACCAGAATAGCTGCATCTGATGCACTAGGCTGCTCGGCTGTTCTGGCTATGGGCTCTGTCTCTGAAACCTCAGGTGGTGGCTTTGTCAGAACTGACTTAGCAGTGGTAGCCTCGAACAATGGAACCCTTGGGGCAAGAGGAGAACTACCAACTGTTGTCCCTATCTCTAATGACGGCACTGAAACTCTAGGCTCAGTGATACAAGCAGTCGTGTCATAAAGAACGAGGAAACCGGAGAGAACTGAGAAAAAAAACACTGGCTCCTCTGATAGTCATGGTTGTGCTAGCTGTCACAAAAGGTACAAACGATGAAAACGGGCTGAGAGGAGTGTAGAGAATGTGGACTGCTATTGCTGTTGACTTTGGATCTGAAGCTCTGATGTGAATGCTGGCACTGTAGAATACTGAGGCTGAGGTGCTGTGGGATGGATCTGTGAAGGCCGGGGACCTGTTAGCGTGGTCGTCAGAAACGCATGTAGTGGTGGCATACCGATTGCATGGAGATATGATGAAATAGCTCCAAATTCGGCAGACATGAAAGATATGATCGCTGCCATCTCTAGCTGAGTGTGCTGCGACCTCTCATAGAACTCCTTGTCCTGCCGTCTCCTCTCATCTGCGAGCTCTCTCTCCATCCGTAGCCGCTCCTCCATCTGGAGGCGCTCGAGTCGGATCCTCTCCTTGAACTCAGCCCTCTCTCTGCGTATCCGCACATTCTGCTCCTCTCTGTACCTCCTTTGTTTTGCCTGCTCTGCCTAAAAAGCATCCAACTTGGCAGTAAGTGCAGGGTCAAGCGTGGCACGAGAGGTCGGAGTCTCGGCCTGACCTAGAGCCTTAGTGCTCCCAGCTCCCGGTTGTGCTCCCTCCGGAGCCTCAGTCTCAACCTCCTCGATCCGGGGTTGTGGTCTCCTCTCCTCTAGGGGTACTCTGGGAAGCCGACACTCCAAAAACCTACAGTCGGAAGGCTCGCTGGACTGAAAGAGGTAGGAGTCTCTGCCAGTGCTACATACTCCTCCTCAGTCATAACCCCAGCTCTCCTCAGCATCAAACAGATATAGGGGCAAATGGTAACTGACGTGCTTTTATCCTCTCATAGATCACACCCTCCATCTGAGCAAGCAACAGATCAGTCAAGTCAAAAACCTCATGCCTCAACAGAAAACACTGCAGCCACAGGTGCAATATGATCACAAGCTCTCTGTAGCCAACCCGTGGTGCTATAGACTTCCTTAGCACCCCTCTCAATACACGAGCCTTATGTGTCAACCGTAGAGGGTGCCTCGAGTAGCGCTGCCCATGAGGTGGCGGGAAAGCAACATTCATCCTGTCGTCACTGGGCTCCATCCCTCTAAAAGGTCTAAACGGTGGTGAGAAGTGGACCAGCGAGTCTCTAATGATATGAACTCAAGGGCTGTCAAGACGTCAGTCCTCTCAAACCTGTGTGGCTCCCCTTGATACATGAACCAGAAGTAAGAATGGTCGGGGGAGATCCACAGTGAGGCGTAAAACTCCAGCACAATCTCCTCACTAAACCTCAGTTGCTAGGTGACCAAGTCTAACAATTCTGAAAGATAGGCAATATGGCTCTCCATGTCAACTCCAGCTACTCTGCTCAGTGCCTCTAAAGAATTGTGGTAGTGTGCTGCAAACACTGAGCTCTTGTCTTTAGTGGCAAGCTGCCTCCTGTAGACCTCGAAAATGCTCCAGTATAGAACCATCCAGAACTGCCTCTTATCAACATGTCTACCAGTGGGGAACCAAGTAGTGTAGTCTACTCTCCTCTTGGCCTTAATGGCCGAGCCCTTCAGCTTCAATAGATCCATCTCGACCTCAGCTACTCTGTCCATGGCCCGGCGAGCCTTCTCGGCTCTGGCTGTGCATACCTCGCGGACCCTAGATCTCTGATGAGGGCACCTCTGTGACTTCTACTGTGAACTCCTCTGGGTTGCCTGCCCCTCTGTGGTTCTCGACTGCCTACGGGCAGGAGCTTTGCGCGGTTGTACCTCTGCCACCAAAGGAGTGGTCGCCACCCTCTGTTGGGTCGACCTCCTTAACTCCCCTGAACTCTGCTCCTCCTATCTTGAGAGCACCTGACCTCATGTGTGGAGGCACGTCTGCCGCTACAAGCGCTCGGTCCCACTCAGGGTCACATGTCCACTGCTTCTTCTTCTCTGGCTCAACCGCCTTACCCTTCTCCTTCTCATCTACAGAGGATCACTGTTTGCCCATACTGTCAACTATCTTTGAAAGATCAAATGCAAGATCAACTGACCAGCTGACACTCAAGATAGAATTAAGAGCTTGGCTCTTAAACTGTCAAGAACTTCTGGACTGACACTGAAACCTCTGAAACCTGCCTCTGTCCTCTATCCTGACCCACTGACCAACTGTCACTGCACCACATAGAAATAAAATATGGGTTGTAAGCACAAAAGATGAGCGACTCATAATAAAATCCTAGTGGTGGAATCAAGGACATATCACTGATCAAATAAAAAAATAAGCACAATGGTGATATCGACAGACTAATGCCACAATTCATATTATAGCAAACCATCCAAATAGTGACACCAGGGATAGGAGACTCAATGCCATACTAAAATATACAAGAGATGACCTCAATATAGCACTAAGTATGGGAATTGTCAATTAATCATGTCAATTGGCAATAAAAGATTGAACTTTCATGCAAAAGCTACCAATTTTTGCTATTAATTAACAAACAAGGCATGCGGGGCATTTCTGATGAAATAAATGTGATAGAACTCAATACCCCAGGGAATAGAGTCGAAATCTGCCGAATGACACGCCGAAGGACGTCCAAACGTCCCAAACTCAAAAACCCTACGAGGGTTTTAGCGGGAGAGAAACTTGTACCATGAATGAAGCTCAAGGGCGTGATCATGAGCTAGGATGGCTTAGCCGGTGCGCACTAGACTGGACAGGAGCAGCGCAAGGCGGCAGCAAGCGGCGGCGCGATGCGGTGGTGAGAGATTGGGCGGCGGCGGCGCTAGGGCACAATGGGGCGCGCGCGGGACAGAAGCGGTGAGGCAGAGCAATGGCGCACGTACAGTGAGGAAAGCTCTGGCCCAGAAGCATGGCGACGGCCGGAGGCGACACAGGTGCGGGCAGTGCTCGACGGCGGATGGAGGCACGAGGTGGAGGCTATCGGCTTCGGCTCGCACGAATTTTGGAAACAGGAGTGAGGTACACGTGCGGTTAAGATATTAGAAAATCAACGGTCGAGATTAAATGAATCAAAAATGAATGGCCGAGATTTCGCTGAAAACTCCAATCATCGGACTGTTCGGTTCTCAAAATTTGTCCGGTGACTATAAAAGTCCGGACTATCCGTTGTCTGGAGAATTCCGAATTCTAAAGAAGCAACCGCTTCATCTTCCAATCACCGGACTGTCCGGTGAACCCGACAGAATGTCTTGTGACTGTCTGACTCTGTAGGTCACTCAGTTCAAAGTTGCAACCACTGGACTGTCCAGTGAAGGCGCTAGGCTGTCCAGTGATATAAAGAAATTGCAGAATCAAGGAATTCTTTCTAGACTTCAAGTGTCCTCACCAAAGAAACAAATAAACGCCACATTTGTCTAGAAAAGAAACTCTCAAACACTCCTTTGCAAATAGATAACTCTTGAAGAGTTTAGTATTTTAGCAAATTGTAATTAAGATCGAGCGATAAAAACCAAAGCGAGAAGGAGGCTCAAAAAAATGTATGGACCCTTATTCGCAACGTAAATGGATGTTAGAGACCGTTAAGCACAGTTCAATTGGCATGAAGCTCACAATTACTTTGGTTAATCTTTGTGGAGTATGTGAATCCATATGAACAATGTAGTCACTTTCTCCATAGAGTAACACGCCTCCTCCGTGGTACCTATATACAATGCATGTAAACAAGCTAGCTAATGTAAGAGAATTAAAGCATGCCATGTAGATGCAAGCAAATTAAAGACATTGCATAAAAAAACCTATTCGGTGCCAAGTTTGACCCATCTCAAGCTTATTCACCATATGCTCATCGCTTTGCCTTTAAATAGCCAAACCACCTTCTCAAGCTCTTCTCCCATGCGTATGGATATCTTAAGGTAGTTAAGCACCGATCTAATTTTTTATTTTTTCTTTTATTTTTTTTATACATGATGCATGATAGTGCAAACATCTAGTCCACAGAGGAGTCTTATCTACCATGCATTGCAAGAAAAAAAATCTACTCTACTATGTACAAGAATAACCTCTTTGAAGAGTAGATTGGCGTTGAAGCTCGATCAACATGTGGTGGACTTCAAGAATTTTCAATATGCTTCACGGTCCACCACCTAGGCTCCTTCACTTCTTGGGAACCAACAGAGTTATGGCTTCCTCTCTCGGTCCACGATCACTATGAGTACCCATATCTTCTTTATTGTCCTCTTGTCATTTAGCGGTTCGAGCGGCTTGGCCTTCACTTTTTCATCCTTATCTCTGAAAAGCTTGTAGTGCACATCCTCATAGAAAAGGTTAGCGTTAGGCATTATCTTAGGCTCGCTCACCTTGAGACATCCCTGGAGCAGTGATCATCAAGGCAACATTTCTCACAATAGTAGTCATCTGCCATGAGCGAGACTATCCATTTGGGAATCTCATCTTAGTTGCCAATGATGTTGATAGAGGAAAGATATGATCCTAAGCCCTTATGGGTTGTAGTTGTTGATGAGGTTCTTGCTTAGGATTTTCTTTTGGCCTTTCTCTAGTAAGCCACTCAAAAGCATCCATCACGGCCTCTCTCTCCTTCTTGAGCTTCGTGTTTTCCTTAAAAATAGATGACTCAAGAGTAGTACTCTCCTTGGAGAGGGTTAGATCACAAAAAATAGAAGCTTCATTCACATGCTTAGAAGAGTTAAAGAGAGAGTCAAGATCAAGAGCTTCATAAGTGCGCACCAATGCCTCATGCTTCTCACTTAGCTCTACGTGCTTCTGTTTGAGAGGCTCATAAGACACACGTAGAACACCATAAGAATGCTTAAGAGCATTGAGCTCCTCCTCAAGCTCTCGAACTCGGAATACCGCTACTTCAAGCTCCTTGGTCACCACCTCGATCTTTTTGGTCTTCTTGATGATAGTCTTGTTGTCCTTCTCAAGGAAGAGAACTAGATCATTGTAGCTAAGTCCATCATCTTTATCATCATAGTCCTCCTCTTCTTCTTCAAGATCATCATCTTCATCCACATAGCCCTCACAACTTTGGGCCATCAAGCAAAGTGGAGGTGGTGGTAGCTCATTGGTGGAGCTTGTCATAGCGATACCTGCGAGCTCTTCTTCACTACAAGATGAAGAGTCCGAATCATCATCATCAGTGAACCACTCACCAACAATGTAAGCTTTGTGCTGGGACTTCTTCTTCTCCTTGCTCTTGCTCTTCTCCTTGATGAATAGTCTTGCGTTCTTCGTCTTCACTCTCACTAGATGCTTCCTTCTTGCTCTCCTTCTTGGGCTTGGGACACTCTTTCGTAAAATGGCCTTTCTTGCCACAATTGAAGCACTCGGAGTTCCTCTTGGAAGATGAGGGTATTCTCTTGCGAAATAGCTTCTTCATCAAGCGCGCAAGATCCTAATTATCACTCTCCTCATCCTCATCTTCCTCCACCTTCTTCTTTTCTTGTTCTTGCCATTGGGAGATCCTTCAACTTGAAGGGCAAGATTCTTAAGCAATTGAGTGTCAGTGGAGGTGCCAAATATATATCACTCATAGGCTGTGAGCTTGCCGAGCATAACGTCGATGGAAAGAGTAGCCAAGTTGGCTTGAAAGAGACACGTGACGATAGAGTTGTAGCTTGGCGGCAACATCCTTAGAAGCTTCCTCATGATCTCAATATCATCAATTTTGTTCTTAAGGCCCAAGGCGTTGATCTCCTCCACCACTACATGCAAACGAGAATAAATATTATTAGCCTTTTCATGAAGTAGCATGCTGATAGAATCATATTTGTTCTTAAGAACATAGTAACACTCTTCCTTAGCCTCGGAGGAGCCCTTATGAATATTTTGTAATTGCATCCAAATTTCATGCGCGGTAGATGATGCATTGATTCTAGAAAAGATTTTTCGATATGCAACCAAACATGGCATTCTTGGCCTTTGCATTGAATTTAATGAAAATAGGATCGAAGTCTCTCATTCTCGTTCATAGCATTCTTAGTCACATGCCATATTTTTTGTCGATTGACTCTAGGTAGGCTTGCATGCGAGCTTTTCAATACGAGTAATCGTCCCCATCGAATACAGACGGAGTCTACATCCCGTTCAGCATCCTTACTCAAGGCGATGAAGCGCGAAATGAGCACTTGACTCTGAAACCACTTGTAAAGATCAAGAACACCGAGAAGAGGGGTTGAATCGGTGGACTTATAAAACTAATTTCACTACGAACTTAAACTATAAGACTCGATCGCAACGAAAGCAAACCTACGCAATTCTAGTAGGCTAAGACCCCTAACAATGCTAGTAATAAGATAAGAACAACAAACAAGCACTAGCACGATAGCCACCAAGAGAAATCAAAGAACAACCTATCACACTACTCAACAGTAAGTAAATGAGGGAAGTAAAGAGAGTGAGATAGAGAATGCTCAGTGATTTTTTTTGAGGTCTCGAAAGGTAGGCGCCTTCCCCTAATCTTTGTTGAACCACTCTCGTCATAGTCTTGGTTCCTCCCGTCGTTCCGGAAACGGTGCTCACAAGGGTACACTTCACTCCCGGAGTGAAGTCACCGGCGGCCCGTCTATCGCACACAATACTCAAGCGCTAGAGCAAGCCTCCAAGGCTTGGGCACTCCCTCTTCGTGTCTCCATCGAGCGGGGGACCCAAAACTGCGTACAAACCTGGCGATGTCTTTCATAATCTCCTCAGAAGCTCGATCACCGACTCCTAGCCAGTCTAGGCTGGTCACACCAAGAGTAATAGGCAAAGATCACTCCTCTCAAGCCCTAAAAGCTTTAGAACTATATGAATGCTCCCTGTCTCTCCTACTAGCACCAAAGATCTTCAATCTTGCTATGTGCTTTCTTGGTGGTGTCCCTTGGCCTCACAAGCTTCCTCTATCTCTTCAGACCGCAGGCACACCGCAAAATGTCTCTCTCCACACTTTAAATAGGCTCCAAGCCCAGAAATAACCGTTGGAATGCGATGTCATAAAGCTGACTGCTTTATGCAATCATCGGACTGTTCAGTGACTGGACCACCGGTGAAATCCATTCCATAGGACACTAGACTGTCCGGTGCATACCTTCACCGTACTGTCCAATGACTTTCACTTTTAGACTCCCAAAGACATCTTCTCTGGACTTAGCTTCAACCTCCCCAGACTGTCTGGTGACTGTCACACTGGACTGTTTGGTGTCTTCTCCGTAGCAACTCCAGAGACCAACTCTCTCTGGACTCTGAAATCTTAGCTCACCGAACTGTCCGGTGACTACTTCTTCGACTGAACTTGATCTTCGGTCTCCGACTTCGCTTCCTCTGCCATCTCCAGTGCTTTCTGAGGATCTAAGGAGCATTCACACCCTCTAACACTTGTATGACAGGAGACAAATGACCTTACCTCCTTTAATAGTACCGGCATTCCTATAGACTCTCTATCTAGTCCTTAGCTCTGGTCCTTCGACTCCCAAAAACTCCTCTTTTAGGGATCGTCCTTGTCATCCACCGAGGAAGCTCACCATGTTGATATAGAATTAGTGGGGTGGTACCTACAATCACAACCGTTACCTATGGTGTTTATTTAATCACCAAAATCAATTCATACCTTTTAGGGGACTTCAAAGGTCATGAAGCTAACAGACAAAGATATTGATATTACAAAAAGCACGCCTTCCACAAGGGTTGCCCTAAAAAAGTGGCAGCTATATGCTCCATCTTATCTTGCCTAGCACCATTAGTAAATCTTATGAAGGTTGAGAAGATTCTTGATTCTACCTAGGATATGAGTAAGGAGGTGCTTGAGCCTTCAATCAAACACCAAGAGTTGTATGAGAGTCTTAGAATTGCACAACCCAAGGGTGTTCTTCTCTATGGGCCTCCTAGAATAATCTCACTAGCTCATGTTCCTGCTCATCACATCGACTTCACCTTCATTATAGTGTCAGGCTCCAAGCACGTTCGGAAGTAAAATAGCAATGTATCAATCAATTCAACAATTCAACAACTAGCAAGTCCTTTATTTTCTTGATCCAAGGCTATCAAAACTCTCGTAATATTATTGTTCTCATAGTCACACTTGATGTCAAACACTGACCTGCTCCATCGGTGCGATTTTCATTCATGCAATTGACAACTAATGGACTTGCAACAATGGCTTGACTAAAATGGAAGTGGAAATTTTTAAGTTTTAAGCTTTAGCTGCTGGCCACATATTCTTGTTACAGACTTCTCCATGGTAATACTTATTGAAATTAGCAAACAAATGCCTCATGCATTCTCTATGTTCAATGTCAAGGAACACTTCCTTTACTGCAGCATCCAGACCCATAAATGCGTCTGTCGATATTGCTAGAAAGGTTTATATATGACCAATTGCCTTCTCCAATTCTTCATGAACCAAGTTTTCAAAGATTCTAACTTAAAGATTGCCCATGCCACAGGGTACATCCAATTATTGCCATCAAGGACTGTAGCGGATGCTAAATGCCCTTTATACTTTACGTTCAAAGCCTTTGAGTCAATACGAAGGTAAAGACGACATCCATGTAGGAATCCATTGACACATGGCTTCGTAGCAATAAAAATCTTGTCAAACATCACACCATTGTCATCTGGTTTGGTGGCAGTCTAAAAAATGGAACCGGTGACATTTGAACGAGTTCAGCCCCAAAACTAAATAAACTCGAGAAACTATCTTCCGAATCTCCATAAATTGAATCCATTGCTTTCTGCCCTCCAGCCCATAAAGTACTATAACCAATCTCTGTACCATACTTTTCAAGCAGCTTGTCTTGCAAATCTGATGCTCCCAAAGATGGTTTCTTTTTTAGCCATGCCACAGCTCTGTCTGAAAGCCCACGCTGATGATGCTGTTATGGTGACTAACGTAATAGTGCACATAAACTCATGCTAACTAGGAATCATGGCAATCTGAAAAAATACATACACAAAATAAACAATAGAAATAAAATATTTGTATTTAACAAAAGAACATATATTACCTCACCAGTAACCTGCCCCACAAGTCTATTAAAAAACAATCCTCCACGGAAACCCCTTTGCCTTGCATTCAGCCCTATACCATCTTTATCAGTTACAACCTTGTGCACTTTAAACTCCTTTAGGATGGTGATTGCCTTAAAGCCATCCTGAAATCAGCCATTGATGGAAAGCTCTCACCCTTCTCTATTTTAAGATGTTCCTTGTCAATTGAAGCCTTGGCTTATTTTCAGCTTCATCATCAACTGAAATCTGTGATCATGTCCACTGTCCAAACCATCATACTGCACATGCAGATTCAGTTTTGCTGCTTCATCCTCATCCATCAAACCTAGTGACACAAACACCTCATCATCCTCCATGAATGTGTCCTCATCATCCATCCAAGAAGCATCAACATTCTCTTCATGAACTTCGGTTCACTACTGGAATGCACCAATTCTCTTTTCCTGCTGCAAATACGTAAACAAATGAGCTCCCGTTCACTCTTGGAATGCACCAAATTCCCTATAAATTTCAGTTTTTTCCTAGGGTTTTCAAATAAATCGTAGGGAAATATCTTTTCCCTAGGTTCGGCTCAAAAATTGTAGGGAAACACCTTCCCTCGGGTAGTTCATCTTTTCCCTAGTTTTCTCTAGGGGAACTCGTTTATTCTAGTAGGTTTTAGAAAACTTTGACAATTTTGTAGAAAAAAGGTGACCAGGGTCATTGCCTAGCTTTGTAGATAAATGAATTCCTGCTAAACAATGGTTTTTTTTGTTCCTGTCATCAGTAGATAAGTCAATTATAGCAGCAGCTATTAATTAGATTATCCTAACAACTTGCATGTATCTCATGTATCAGAATTTTACTGTGTGCTTAAAATAATTTTTATTTACATTTCCTAATCAACTAGCCTATATCTGAGGCATCAAAATTGTGCTCTCATTGAAATTTGTCAGGATCGTATACCCTGGGTATCCATGATTCTGACCCAATCAACAAGCCCAACAACGAAGAGCAGCCCATTGCTTCGCTTGCCATAGATCGATTCAACAAGGCCAAGGTCCATCCGACCCTCAGGGGTCAGACGTTATCCTTTCCACCCAATCCCAGGGTCGGGCAACCGCCTTACCTATCCGACCTTAGGTCGGACAAGCACACTCGACGACCAACCCCCGACAATACGGAGATTCCTAACACTGTGTGGCAGCAGCTGTCTACTGGACGGTGAACAGAAAGCTAACTTTGTCCCTTCAACGTTGGGCAAAGGACGAAGACGAGACGACGACGACGACAAGATGACCTCGCATTTGTAAGCCGTTAGAATATAAACTTCAAAATGCTTGCGGCCCCACCGGTTAGGGGCCTTTCGTTTCATAGACTCCAAACTATGTAACCCCGGCCTGGTCCTTATATAAGGCCACGTGGGGAGTCCCTAGAGAGACGGACAACACACAAGGTAATACACAAGGTAATGAGTAATGAGACAAGAGAGAAAAACATGCTCCAAATTCTAGCGTTTTTGCTTGAGCAAGAACTCTATCGCCATTGTAACCCCTTTCCATGCATATAGTATACACCCCGACCCCTGGATGTAGGTATTACGTCAACGTGACGGCTCAAACCAGGTAAAAATCCTTTGAGTCTCCCATCGACTAAGCCACCTCAACGAGAAGCGAGCATGAATCCCTCTCTGATACATAAATTCTACTATGCCAGTGATACATAAATTATTGCCTTTACACTCTACGTATATGTTATGCCTCTGGATGCACAATATTGCTAATCATAAAATTATTACTGAATAGGTGTTGAATAACTGAGTCATAGGCATGAGGATATAAATATAGAATCATCAAATCAGGTACTTGTTGTACAATGAAGACTACATGCAACTAGGAATATGAACTATTGATTAACTTTCATAGTTGAATAGTTTTAATGTTAGTAAGATTTCAACTGGTTACTGATATTTAAGCTAATAAATTTTTAGTGTCACACTTTCTTAATCTAATTTCATTGTAACCCTGCAATCTTGCTTTCACCGAATGGCTGGGCAACAGCAACAACTCCACTATATGTAAATTGCTGTTTTGGAGTCATTTAAGCTTAGTTAAGCCTATAATAACTAACTTGCCAGGGACCATTGGCGAAGTAACATGGATAGTTGCATATTAGCAATACCATTACATTTGATTTGGTATACACAGTAGCCATGCTTCATGATCTAATGAAGCTATAAAGTGTCGGAACAACAT
>BCLG01000286.1:0-11089 GCA_001602295.1 Zoysia matrella
ACAAAGTATGAACTTCATCAATGTTTGCCTAAACGGGTTTAAACGGTTGTTTAAACCCATTTAGTCGGTAAGCGGAGGGACCACGTTTAGGCCGTTCAGGCCGTTTAATCCATTTATTCTCGTTCTAAGCTTGATTAAACCAGTTTAAACTGCTGTTAAAACTGAAAAAACACTAAATGGTGGGTCACCGTCTAACTAACGTTTACCATTTAGGAAAACATTGAACTTCATTTAAAGACAATTTTATGAATAAATCCAAGTTATTTAATCACTAGGGCAAATCAATGTGAGTCAGATGACCTCTTTTCTTTATGGAACATAACATGGTAATGTCCGACAGAACAGCGATAACAAAGCAAAGAATAGCTCCAAGTGGAAGTAACTAAGCAATATTATTACCAATTGAATATTGATACTTAGGCCCCCTTTCGCAGAGCTCCCAGCTCCTAATTCAGGCAGAATCAAGGGAGCTCTGCTAAACGTTGTTTTCAAGAGAAGTGATTCTTGTTTGATTCTGTGAAGTGCTTCTTTGAAATGAACTAAAGGGCTGGGAGTTGAAAAAAGTAGCTTCTCCTGATTCTGTGAAGCAATTCTCTATCCTGATTTTAGGAGTTTATCCTAGAGAATCAAAGAGAATCGCTTTCAGCCACAGAATCACTTCACAGGAGAATCAGGAGCCAATCTAAAGAATGAGGGGCTGGGAGCTCTACCAAAGGGGCCCTTAATATGAGCACTTCTCTGAGATGTCAATAACTCTAGTCAACATGGGAGCCTAAATAGTTTCACTGCTACATGCAGTTTTGATTCATTTCAGCATTTTTTATTTTTGAATTGGCGGTCCCATCAACCAGACTGCAATTAAACTCCTCCAGAAATGTGGAGCAGGGATGCAAACTTACCAGGCACTTGCTCGCGTTAAGGGCAGCCTCCATGAGCTTCGGCTTGATGGAGAGGTGGTGCTCCCCAACAACAACCTCACCAGCATCCAGTGCGCTCCTCGACGACTCATTGGGCTTCCCAAACATGGATACCGAGTTGCGGAACCACGCGTGGTGGCTCTTGATTCGCTTGGCCTGCAGCACCCATAAACAGTGGTTACAGCTGCCAGGGTTCAGGGACAACGCGGGCAGCAGTAGGGGATAGAAGGATCTTACGAGCGCGTCCGCGATGGGACTAACGGCGCAACGGTCGAGGTCATAGGATAGGGCCACGAAGGAGTCCCACCAGAGTGAGGCAGAGACGGTTTTTGTGGCGCCGGTGGCGGAGGTCGGGGCAGTTACGGCGGCGGAGGAGGTTGATGTGGCGGCCCCGCCGCTCGCCATGGGTGGTGGCGGGCGGTGTCACCCAAACCCTAAGCAAGAACAGAACAAGAACAGCGAGGGAGGGAGTGGAAATCAGGGGAGAGAGGCGCCGCCGCGGGGGTGAGCGGGTCCGAGGAACGCTCTGGGAAGAAATGAAAATCAAGGGTTTAGCCGTTGTTGCTGGGTTTATGGGCCGGGGATTGTGGCCTTTGGTCCCCGTTCGTGGGCACGTAGTGCCTCTTTATTTCAGCTTGAGTTTAAAATTAAGAAGCTGAAATAAATAAGATTTTTAAAAAATATTTTTGGAATGTTCAAAAATTAATTTTTGAAAAAATAAACTAAAACTTGAAAATCTTACTGATAATTGTTTTTATGATTTTTTTACGTAGAAAAGCTAAAAATATATTATAAAAGCTAACATCTAAATTTCACCAGCAAATTTATCAACTAGCTACCCATCAGTTTTCTTTCAAAAACTCAAAAGCTCTAGCTCCAATGAAGAGGGACTACTAGTCTTAGGTATATTCACCTGCTCAAAAGAGAAAAACAAAATATGATTTATTCGTTTTATTTCACTAAGAAGTATATTGTCTATAGTTCTCGAGTTTTCGTCAAATCGTGATAACTCTTCATTTGTTAGAGATGTGACACATAATTGACTCGACATCAAATAAACATGATTCGGACCCTACTATCACAGCATCACTTCAGCTATGACTATTAACCGTCCACTGCCCTAGTTGACCTCACCAAAAATGATAATTATTGCTTAAAATCAAAGAACACAAGTAAGAAAAAAAATGCAACACAAATATCAATTTTGACTTAAAACCACAAATTAGGGTCTCACAAACCATTGACGGTGAAAATGTATGAAAACATAATAATTTATGCAAAACTCAAACTCTAATTTTGTGGTGGCTACTGTGTACAAACCATTGGAAATGTTATCTCCGTAGTTTTTCATCCATATTTAGAACATATAAAACAAAATCCTTACGCGACCTGAATGTCCATTTTAGTGCAGAAACTAGAACCAGAAAATTATTGAAACTAGCAAGCCAACATTCAAGATTTAGCAGACTAGAGAGAGGCAAACAATTAAGGAACTATCAACAAAGAACACTAGGAACAAACAAGGATAACATAGAGCGACAACCTGGTCTAGTGATCTCAACCAAGGAAGGAGATAGGAGCTAGCTACACTAAGGATATAAAGTGCTAACAAGCAAGCAAGCGATCAAGCAACTTTTACATATTATATTGATAAGGCAAGGATAAACAAACAAGGCACACTAGCACGATAGCACCAAAAGCGAAAATAACAAGGTACTGCCTATTGATGCTACTTGCAATTATGAAATGCGAAAGCTAAAGAAAAGTAGTAAGAGATAGAGAGGCTCAAGATTTTTTCTGAAATCTGGGAACGTAGAGAGGCTCAAGATTTTTTCTGAAATCTGGGAACGATGGTGCCTTTCGCTACTCCTTGTTGGACAACTCCTATCGGAGTTCCAGCCCTGCCCATCATTCTTGAAATGTTGTCCTCAAGTTACCCTCCACACTTGATTTCACTTTCAACCAAAGGATCCGAAACTGTAAACTTGTGATGTCTTTTATAAACACCATGAAAGCTCAAACACCAACTCCTAATGACAAAGAGTAACAATGTGAATTACTCCTTTCAAGCCTCACAAGCTCTAAGAATTGATGGATGCTCTAGTTACTCTCTATTTAGCACTATTTATCTCTCAATCCTTACTTGTGCACTCCTTAGTGGCCCTTGTCCCTCACAATATCTTTTCTTGACTCTTCTCGGCACTAACTCCTCCCTTGAGCTATATTATAGCAACATTAGTCTACCAACTCAAACATAGTTATTTATAGCTATTACCAAAAAGCTAACTGCTTTTTCAAAACATCAAATTGTCTGACTATGATGACTACCAGACTGTCCAACTGCATCGGACTGTCTAACGACCTGATGATGGACTGTCTAATGATCTGATGGTGGATTGTCTGATATTCTACTTTAACATTGTGTCCTTCTATGGACGGCTCTTCTTGGAGTTTCGAACTATCCAACCTTGCACCGTCGGACTGTTCGACCATTTGTCACCAGACTATAACTAATGACATATTTTCAATGAGTTTCTAAACAGATTTCACTGGAATACAACATCTTATAGTCACTGGACTGTCTGACGATCCCACCGGATTGTCTAAACTTCTATCTAATAAGTTCTTCCTATTGATCTCTAAAATCGATCTTTAAAACTACAAACTTCATCGACACCAAACTATCCAATGCCACACCGATTGTCTGATGGCTCCTTTTCCAGTTCCAGAAAGCAACCTTCTCTGGAATCATCTTCAAAGAACACCTTTGAATCTGAAACTTGAGATCTTGAATCTTCCTTTCTTTTAACTTCGCTTACTATGCTTCCTCAGCACATCCTTTGTCACTTCCATATCTTTGTTGCATCCAAGAACATCCACTCACTTAACACTCATGTGACCTTAGAGGAACAACTTGACCCTTTTTGGCTCTAACTCATCCTACACTTCACCAATAGTTTATCCTTGTCCATGAGTCAACGATCACGTACGAGGAAGCCAACTCGTAGATTCTTAAGATAGGATTGTTCATTTACACCCAATGAATTAGTTCACAGTTTTCAATCAATTACGAAAACATTCATACATTTGAGGTTCTAATGCTTTAAAGGTCATGAAGCTTATGCAAACTAATCAAAAACACCATTCCAAACAAGTCTACATGTGCGATGAAAGCAACCTAAACAATATCATTCACAGATGAGTATACATTTTCATATTCTTATCTTTGATATGTAGCTTTGGTTTGACTTTGATATTCTCATCTCACTAAGGAAATGCAAAATTTAGTTTCCTCATCAAATTTTTTTTGGAATGTTTATATATACTTGTTCCCATTAACACCAGTCAGTTTATGCTAGTAAGACTCAACAATTTAAAACTGGTGAGAATAGAGGATAGTTTAAAATTTATTTTGCAGCTCCATTCATCTTTTAATCATACAGGGTGAAGAACGAGGTAGAGTTTGTGAGTATTTTGTTTTTCATAGGTACTCCCTTTGTCCTAGTATTGAAGCTTTATGGTTCAAACTGAGAAATTATGCACTTATATCTTCATAATCGACATGGAGATTATAGTGGGCTTGATTTAGCAAGGTGGAATGCAACACCAGTGGGTGAGGACAAGTGGTTGGGAGCTGAACTCGCGAAGAGTTATTGCTGGAAACAAACTTTTTTGGAACAATATTTGAACCGTAGAACGACGCTTTCTTAAGGATAGATGGAGTATTCCTTTGCAACAAGAAGTTTAGTATTGCTTTGATAGACCCTACAATTGAATAGTCATCATGACAATGAGGAACTCTTTTAGAAAGATGCACATATATATAGCGGCCGTAGATGAACTAAGGCCCTTTTGCACCGCATGGTCATATAGGAATTTCACAAGAATCAATTCAATTTCACAGAAAAAACAAGAAATGAAAAATTTTCAGTGTTCCACTGGGGCTTAATTCTGATAGCTTAAAGATCCTTGAACTAAGAGTGAGCGTTCAAGCAAATCAAGTAAAAGTTCAGATAGTTTTTCAAGCACCAGCTAATGGGCGTTCATCCCATTTCTCGCGTGATCAACCACCCTTGTTTCAATCCAGCCATTGACCAGGATGTAGAAACCTATATATCATCTTCCACGCTAGACCGTCTGCTGACATAAGTTCTTTTAGTTGCTCTTCCATGCGTGTGGAGCTATCCGGCAAAGCTGGTCGTGCCCAACCGAACAAGGATCAGAATCACTAGCCGGTTAATTCAATGATGCACATGCCCAGGTTGCATTTGGAGCTCGGGCATGTGGCCGCATCTCCCTAGCAATCTGTCCCCCAAGAATGCTCTCAACATCACTCAATGCATAAAAAGGGTTTCTTGCTGCCGTCCTCCCGCGCTGGGGTTGAAACCCTAGAGTCACCACCATGGACGCTACTCTGCCAGCGCCATGCAACCTAGGTGATCTCTGGCTGGTAAATGGAGTTATGAAGTCCTTGTTCCTTAGCCTCTCTGGTGAACCTAACCAAGCTTGTCCCAAGTGGAAGGCTGGAGTCAGCCACCATCTCCTTGAACCACGCCGTTGTTTTTTGATCGACGCTGCCAGAACCTTGGTGAGTTTTTGTCGGCACCATCTTGTGTCCCTACATCTCCTTGGTACACAGTGTTCGCAAGAAGAGATTGTAGCCTGTTCCTTTTGCCACAGCCACTGGAATGAGTGAAGCTATATTTGGGCCAGTCACCGCTGAGAAGGTTTTGTCCATCGTGGCTGCTTCATCCTCAGTTTGCCTGCCTCGTGTCCGTTATCTGACACCGCCTTGTACCGTGCCTTTTCCTGTTGGATCGAGGTCGAATCGTGGCGTCAATTGAGTCCTCACAAATGCGTTAGTCAGTCATTCTTAGTGCCGCTGCAGGTTTTGGAGTCCATTTGCCGGGCTATTCTGGTTGGTAGGTTTGTAGCGACCTCTAATGTTCTGTTGCACGCGACAGCTTGCATTCTAGAATTAATATATGTGTGCCATCGGTCCTTAGGCGAAGTCAAGCGTTCGTCTCCATCCAGTTGACGTGAAAGGCAACACAATCTCCTAGTGTTGGGAAGTGGAGCCTTGACTTTTAGGGTTAAAAATAGGTCGAAGAAAATAAACTAGAGAAAGATAGAGTGGATCGAATTAATATCAGACCAAAGTTCTATTTAATTTTTAAATAAAATTTAATAAAGAACAATTTAGTTTGTGAAGCCAAACCTTTTTATCACCCCTGTAACCTCAAGAGCTCCCGGAGCAGGAAGCCATCCCCGGTCAGGGTGCCGTCGAGCTGCAGTGAGTAAGGCAATTGAAAGAGGAGCGGTTGAGGACCTGTTGTTCCGAGTGCGGCAGTGATGTAGGAGCCACCAGAAGAACCATAGTAGAAGATGAGGAAAAGGGCCTCTTCTGTGGGACCCACTTGCAGAAAAGTAAAGTGAAGTTGGAGCCAGTCGATGACCTGCAGACGCGAAGCTTGGAAATAATGGAAGAAAGAGAGAAATAGAGGATTTAAGGAAAGACCACGCGAGTCGGTTGGCCTCGGTAACAGAGCATTTCCTAGATCATTTTTAGTCCTCTCCACAGCTGTAGTATTTGTTTGAGTATGCATACACTTACTCACGCACATTTCAACACACACTAACCCTATGTGTAGTAACAAACTTACACCTATGCGCCTTTTTTGCGATCACCAGCATCCTCTGGAATATGATGGGGACGTCGCACTGTCTTTGTGGCACCATGTGTTTAGAGAAATACATGAAATATTATTTTGAGGTATACCATCGGAAAGATGCACGAGTGAGTCTAGGACTCGAACCCGCGCGGGTTGCCCGCACCATAGCGGCACTAGACACTCGGACGCTGCCCGATTCTCATTTTGTGGACTCAGTGATTTTAGTGGAGGTGCATGGTGCTGGAATAGTCCAGTTTTATTCTGAATCTTGAAATTCTTTTTGTAAAGGATTACCTTTGGAAATTTGAGGAAGTTCCCTCACGTTTCTCGAAGTTATCCTAATAGCTTGTCACATCGAGTCCCACACGTTGGTTTCCTCTGAGTTTCAAATATAGAATGTTATTTCCACAATTTGAATTAAAAATTTAATTATTCAAATTCAAATTTGTTGTTAATTATAGCTTCGTCACATCGAGTCCCACACGTTGGTTTCCTCTGAGTTTCAAATATAGAATGTTTAGTTCCACAATTTGAATTAAAAATTTAATTATCCAAATTCAAATTTGTTGTTAATTAGTTCTCAACATTTTTTGTATCGTTTGTCCAGCTTTTGATGTTGCTGCTAATGATCCAGGAGCTTTTCTACGTGAGGTTATTATCTTCATGACCATTGAAGCTCCTCAAAGATATGAATGATTTTGGTAATTGAATGAGAACCATGAACTAACCTTGAATGAGAACCATTCAAGGTTGCTTGGAACCCTGGCGTGTTTTGCAAGGAAGAAGCTTGTCCAAGGCTAAGGATGTTCTAGAGCCGCGTGGCTTAGTTTTTTTGACCTTAAGTCAATAGGAAAAACCGGTACTACTAAGAGAGGTAGGGTCACTCATTTTGGTTTTACCGGTTTTTAGGGAGTATGGACGCTATAGGCTTTCTGAGGCACTTAAGTGATTAGTGAGAGCTTGAAGATGTCAAGTGTTGTAGCAGAAGCAAGAAGATCTTGAGAAAGTCGAGTCTTAGTAACAGAAGAGTCACTAGACAGTCTGATAGTGTCACCGAACAGTTCGGTGAGGTCTAAAGATAGAAGTTCAAAGAGAAGCAGCTCTGGAGGCAGATTAGCTGAAGTCACCGGACAGTCCGATGAGCTAAGAAAAGCCAGTCCAGAGAGAGGTACTCTCTGGAGTTGAAGAAAAGACGTGACCAAACAGTCCGGTGGTGTAATGACAAGACAGTCTGGTGAACCTGAAAACGAAGTCAAAAGAGGTGTCTCTAAAAGATCAAAAGTGAAAGTCACCAGACAGTCCTGTGAAGGTAATACACCAGACAATCTAATGTCACAAAGAATGGATTTCAAAGAGGATGTTTTCTGCGAGTCGAAGACCAGGAGTCATCGAACAATCTGATGGACCTAGTTATTGGACAACCTAGTGACTACAAAAAACAGTCTGCTTTTTGGCAACGGCTCTCAACGGCCTTTTCAAGGCTTGGAGCCTATATAAACCATTGAGAGAGCTATTGTAGAGGTCACCAATGGCCAATGAAGTTGAAAGATCATTTGTGAAAGCCAAAGGTTATCAAGGAGAATACAAGAAAGCATATAGTGAGATCTTGAGTGTTAGTAAAGAGTAGCAAAGAGTATCCATACATTCCTAGAGCTTGTGAGTCTGAGAGGAGTGTCTTCGGTTTGTTACTCCTGATCTATGGTAGCTAAGACCAGCTAGGAGTCATTGTCCGAGTTTTCGAAATCTTGTGGAAGACGACATCAGATTTATGAGCGGTTTCGGATCCTCCGCTCGAAAGAGACACCAAGAGAGAGCGCTCGGAGTCTTGGAGACTTACTCTAGCATGAGAGTATTATTTGCTACAGCGGGGTTGCCGGTGACTTCACTCCGAGAAGTGAAGCATACCCTTGGGAGCACCTTTCAGAAATGGCCAGAGGAACCGATACTCCGACGAGAGTGGTTCAACGAGTATTAGAGGAAGGTGCCATCCTTCCGAGACCTTCGGAAAAATCAATGAGCATCCCTATCTCTTGTGTCGGTTGCCTTGCTTGTTAGCTTGATAGGTTGTTCTTTTCTTATCTTCTAAAGCCTAGTTGTTTCCTTCTTGGTTGTGCTCTTACTTATTCTCTTTTACTAGGAGTTGTTTGCTAGTTTTGCTAGAATCTAGGAAGAGAGAGAAAAGATATAGTAGTGTTAGTGCCCGATTCAACCTCTCTCTTTCTCGGTCATTAGATCCTTACAGAGGTCTTGATCCCGACTGGGATCTTGAGCTGCCAGACAAGCCATGCTCTGTAATCACTTTTGTATCTATGTTTTAAATGCATGTTTTGATTGCAACCTTAATTGCATTCCTAAGCCATGCCAGTTTACCGTTTCATAAATATTGAGCTGCTTTTATTATTATTATATTATTATTGCTTATTCATGATTAGTCAACTTTATTTATTTACATACGACACTATCATCATAAAATGAATTTGTTTAAAAACGCTTTTGAAATGTGATTCAAATATGGGTACAGCAAATAACTATATACATAACTATTTAGCATAAGCAAGCAGGTGTTTGTTGGCCACGGAACTTTTGGTAAGTCCTTGTGGGTGTACCGATGGCTGGTATGGTGGGACATCTTAGTATGAGTCTTCCCCATGACACTTTGTGATCTTTGTTGGAGGAGAGGATGCAGATGGCTTGCCTTGCAATTAGGGACTTATTCTTTGAGCTTGTGCTTTATTACCTTACATGCACACCGCAGGACTTTGTTTGGGCAGCTAGCTAGATCTTGAACCTTGCCAAGATTGGTAGTCCACCTGTGGGCTAGTGGTGTTGTCTTAGTGTGGTCGAGTTGCAATACCACACCTGAGGGCTTGATACCCTACATGATCAGTGGTAGGCTCTTCACAGCTCTAGCACCCACTGTGTAGCCAGTTAATATTCCTATCCTAGAGGACAGGAACACCAATCAAAACTTGTGGATAGATCTAGAGCGTGTAACAGAGCTACTAATCATAGCACCGCTTTGCATGGGTCAAGATGCTTACATTCTGCAGAGGTGCAGTTCATATGTATTGTCTTGTCCCATGATAGGACACCGTCTAAGTAGTGCTCCTTGTGGAGTACCTTTGTTTTCTTCCCTCTATCCTCTTCTTTACATGTTTTAGACTCTAGCCTTTAAATTGTGACATAGTGTGGACATTACACAGACATTTAAAATCACTACTACAAAACGAGGTTACGACCCGACACTGTTGTGACCGCAACAGTGTGACATCATCCTATAAAACGACACTAATGGCTAACATTACTCAATAGTGTCGGTACCAGTAGACGCCACGAGCAACCGATACTATAGAACACGACACTAGTGTCGGTTATTGTTTACTTCATCCACATCCGACACTAAGAAGGAACACTATAATATCAGACAAACGTGATCTAACAAAAACCGACACTGATAATTAACCTATTTGTGTCGGTCTTCTGACGTCAAGAATAATCGAAACTAGTATCTTTTAGCAGTGTCGGTTTTTGGTGCCGTAGGTTAGGACGACACAGCTATCTTATATATTGTATATAATGAAAAAGGAAGAAAGTACAACAATATGTTCAGACTGCACATTGCTAGACATACAATTTACATGCTCCCTCGACACAGACAGAATGCCAGATCTTATAAATAGGATGAGACTTGCAAGAGTAGGTGAGGTGGGACTAAAGTAAATGAGCAACAGTGTCGGACAAGTATGACATCAGTAGAAACCGACATAAACGTTACTTGTACTACCTACGTTCCAAAATACTCCCTCTCTTCCAAAATATTTATTAAATTAAAGAACCTATTGTGACATCTTGAATTTTAGAAAAAGTCTAAAAATGCGCAATTCAAATTTTTTTTCTAACTTTCACCCTAACAATTTTTCTTTTCACTTCTCACCTTCTCATTTCTTTCTTTTTTTTTCAAAAGGCAAAATCGTCACTAAATTAGAATTTATCTAATTTGAGAATTTCAAAATATTAAAATTTGGAAGTGTGACAAGTGCCTAACTCTTTTTGTTTTTTTTCTTTTTACCCCTTTTGCTTTCTCTCGGTTCATGTGAATTTTAATCCATTTGAGTCTTTTAATTTCCAATTCACATCCAAATTCTTTTGAATTCCAAAATCCATTTAGGTCCTTTGAATTCGAGTCAAATCACAGCCCCATCTTGATGCTTCTTCCTCCCATGCTATTTGTATTCTATTTATTGAAACGATTCAAATTTGAATTCAAATTTGAACAAAATTCCTTGAATCCAGAAATATTCAAAATTCCAATTCCAAACATGGGCCGCTTGCATCCTTTTCCCCCCTCTGGCCCAGCTCCCCTTCTTCCTTCTTCTCCTCACGCCAGGCCCAGCCGCTAGGACGGCCCAACCGGCGGCCCAGCACTGCGCGCTCATCTTTCTCCTCTCTCCTCCCCACCGCTCTCGCTGCCTGGCACGGACGCCAGCGCGGGCGCTGCCA
>BCLG01000286.1:11171-26804 GCA_001602295.1 Zoysia matrella
GCCGCACACGCTATCCCCGCCTTGCCGTCGCGCCGCCCCCCTCCGTTGCCAGGGCGCTGTCGCGTTTCTCTGGCCGCGTCGTGCCCGTGTACAGATTCGCCACCTCTTGCCGCAGCTCCTCCACCCAAAATCGGGCCCAATCGACCTCTTCTCCTCCATTACCGAGCACCCCTGCTCACCGACCGCCGCAGCAATTTCTGCTCGTCGGTGAGCTCCATTGGCTCCAGACCACTCAGGCACCTCCGCCCCTAGCTGCTCACTCGATTGGTCTGCCATGCCCGGCGAGAAACTGATCGGAGTTGTGCCGCCACCGTGCGTCGCCAACTTGCGCCGCCCTCTGCCTGTCGACGGCATGGCACAACGCATCTCCGGGTCCTCCTAAGGCCGTGAGGACCTCCAGCGCGCCGCTTCATCCCTCCTGCACCTGAAACCGAGCCTCCTCCACCTGCCCTACGAGCTGGCGCTGTTCGTCGTCGCCGCGCTCTGCCTCTGCCCGGCCATCCGCCCTGGCGCGTCGCCTCTGCTTTGTTGCCGGCGGCCCTTCGCGCGTCTCCGAGAAGGTTGACCCCGCAGAGCTGCCCCTCACCGGCCCTCTTGAGCCATGAGGAGCTCCACCGCGCAGCTCACGTGCTCCTCGGCCAAAGCCACGAGCTTCCCCGATGCCGTACCCACCTACCGTCATGCGCCAGTGCTGTGTACCGCCCGTGGTCGGTTGCCGGCGCTGCACGGCGCTCACCTGACTTGATTGAGCTGCAGTGCAGCTCACCGCACCATCGCCACAGCCTGCTCTTTCAATCGGTCTACTGCACCCGGCCGGAAATTGACCGAAGCCGGCCACCGCCGAGCATCACTGCCGCGCGCCCTCTGTCCTCCGTCGCCGTCACCCTTTGGTCCGTCTCCGGCCCCTTAGAGCACACATGAAGCTTCCCGGCGCCACCCTCGTGCTATCTCACCCAGAGGCCGAGGCCCCCCGGCCGTTCGCCGCCTGGCCGCCGCTGTGGCTCACGGCAGAGCGCGTGGTCCACAGAGCATGGACACGGTGAGGATCAGGCCACCCAACTCAGTAAAAGCCAAATTTGCAGAAGAGCCCCTCTAGTTATTACATTTGAGTAATCCTACCCCTGCAGCCTTACAAAAGGGCCTAGATCCTCATGTTATCTACAGATTAGTCCTCCGAGAGTTTTTGTCATTTACAAGTTAGTCCTTTTCACTGTTACATCAAGACTCTCGTTCATTTCGGTAATTGCAGAAACACCCACACCCACACCACGAGGGTTGGACACGGAAATCGGCACATGTCCAGGACACAGTTGCCACCCGACCCGTTCACACATGTCCTAGAGCTCAGACACAGACACCTTTCTGTGACCCCGAATCGAGCTTGGACTCGGTCACAATCTTGTGATCTCGAGCCGGGTCACCACTAGACTCGGACCTCGTGTCCACAAGCTTGGACACGGTCACGCATCCGTGACCCCCAGTCGGGTCACTACCGGACTCGGAGGACGTGTCACAATTTTCACGTGTCCACGGACATGTCACAGTTTTCACGTGTCCACGTGTCCACGGACACGATCACAGTTCCCGTGTCCACGGGTCCACGGACACGTCATAGTTTTCACATGTCCCCGTGTCCACGGACACGATCACGGTTCCTGTGTTCACGTGTCCATGGAAACTCCGAACTTTCTCGTGTCCACGGAACCCCCGAACTTTCTCGTGTCCACGAACCCCCGAACTTTCACAAAACCCCGAACTTTCACTCTCACGTGCCCACGAATCCCCGAACTTTCATAAAACCTTGATCTTTCACTTTCATGTTTCCACAGACACATCACAGCTCACGTGTCCACGGACACGGTCACAGTTCACGTGTCCACGGACACGATCACAGCCCACATGTTCACGTGTCTACGAACACGTCACAGAACTCTGTGTCCACGGAGAAATCCCCGATTCTAGGCACCCGTGTGTCCAGAGGCCGTGGATACAGGCCGAGCCAAGTGTCCACACAGCCTTTGCCAGTTTTCAGTCACAGACCAGCTGGCAACATCTCCACGAGGTTCGTCCCCTGTTTCACGCCTGCACACACACCCGTCAACTGTGGACACATGCCGGGTAGCGTGTTCGCGAGGGGAATTTCCTATTTCCCATCGTGAACACCTTGTTCGCCTCACCACCACTACACCTTAACTAAGTTTTCAGTGATCTTGATGCCATTGAAACCATTATCTCAAGCTCCATCACATCGAATCATCCAAACCTCAGCCAACATCCACTCTTGCTGGTTTGCTTTAATAGTAAGTCCTTCGCTGAGTTTAATCGTTGTTCCTTCTTTTAGTTTTATCGTTGTTAGTGCAAGTCTTTAATTATGATGCATTCTAAGCATAGATTTATACTAGCTAAAGCACGCCACAGCATAGCATAACCTCATTATTTAACACATCTTAGTATGCATACCCATGTTAGCACTAAGTAATCTAGTCTAAGGTTAGAATAATAGGATTAATAGTTAAATACAAATAGCTAAATATTAGAAAGTAAGCGATTACTTAGATGGCAGCCTATAAGCAGTCTGTCTTGCATTCACCACACATGTACCACTTGCTAGTTTTAAAAGTCTAACTATATATATTAAACTAGGTAATTGATCGTTAATTACCTAAAGTAAAACACTCAGGTGGGTACAAACTAGATAGTTAATGATGATAGTATGCCCATCACCACACCAAAAGTAATACCATCTACTTAGTGTAAGAGTTCAATTGTATAATATAGTCAAGGAACTAGTCACCAGAAAGCACGTTCAACACATCAGCACACGTTAGTACACGTGTCACCTACTCGCACTAGCAGCATAACTAGATACACGACCACCTACGAGCATGTTAGGAATAAGCATATGCTGATTAGAATACTTATGCATCTACCTTGCATTAGCACACACTAGTACACATACAATCATAGGTCACGTTCACATATTAAAACAATGACATTTCGATATAAGTACAGATCAACGATAAGTGCAAGTGCACGATACGCACAGATAACTCATTCATGAGCCCATTTCTCGGAATCACACACCGTGCACTCACGATATAGCTTAAGCACTAAGTATCAAATAGAATAAATCTAATTGCCAATGAATAGTAGATAATTCCAAACTATTAAGGTATGCACAAAATGACATAAACTACACACCGCGTTCCCGCTCGTACTAGTGAGAATGCACGTTAACCCTTCACTGAACCTCACTCTAAGTCAATAGACACCGCAAAACATACATGACTTGCCTTAAGTTTTCCTCGCGGTGTTATCTGATTCTTAGTTGAAGTTCTTTGGATTTTATCGCTCTTTCTTGAGTTTTGTTTCTTTCGTAGTAGTTTTATTAGGATTTTTCTTCGCGTAGATAACGTTGAGTGTAAGGAAGAGTCAAGCCTCAAGAGGAACCAGAAGGTCTACGTATGAAAAGAAGCTCATAGATTGGGCGCGAAGCTAGAGATTGAAGATTAAGATCTCGAAGAAGAAGCCTCCAACCTCAAGCTTGAAGATTAAAGAATTTGCAGGCAAGCTCTAACCTCATATTGAACCTATAATTTGCTAAGGCTCCTATAGTGCCTATTTATTCTGCTAACATGATATTTTGGTTTGAAACGTCGTGTTAGTCATAATCCTACTTGTTCTTAGGTATTTATATTTATGTCAGTAACTTGCTGTATAGATATGAATACCTTCCTTGAAAACCATTGACGAAGTGTCCTTGATAGCCGTAGGAATTTCATTCCTAAATAATTTTACGGAACGGATATTACCTTGTACTAGATCTGCTTAGGACCCTATTTACGGTGCTCCGCACCACCCCATCATATACCATTAATTTGCAAAATGAGTTGAAAGAGTTTGGGGGTGTGAGTATAAATAAAAGGGGGCAGGATTAGAACAACTGGTGCTAGGTGAAGAAGGGATGTTTCTAACCGTGGGGTGGGGCTCACCTAAAGTGATGGTGATAGGTGTGTAGGCTTCGTTGTGGTCCACTGCCGTGGACGAGACCGCCATCCCTACCATATAAGGACCTGTTCGTTAGCCCTCGACGTGGTAATACCTGTGCAACCACAGAACCTGTACATTTTGGGCAGAACTTATGCCCTCTACGTATTCTTTTCACATCAAACCACTGGGGGGGTCGGTAGTGAAGACACAAGGGAACAGGAGAAGGGCGTGAGATGACTCGCTGCCTGGCCTTTGACGGTAATTGCCCGCGTCACGGGAGCGTAAGCCCGCGGATATAGCCCCTAGTTTGGTAATACCCAAGGATTGGAGGGACCAGGAAAAGACGTGAATGCGGTGGATATTCACGACCCGGCTCCGAGAATGTACCGATGCATCATCGACGGCCTAGAAAACCTCGAGGGATGGCCCCTGTTTGCACCTTGAGTGGAATCTATAGAAACCTGCATAGATGTGGGATATGTGTTATGCAACTCTAATGATCAGGAGTAGCATAACCTGTGAGTAGATTATACAACCTCTGCAGAGTTAAAAATCCTTCCGGATAGGCCGTTGTCACAGTACTGACATGCTACTGTTCGGCACCCTATGATTAGATTTTCTATACTGCCTTGATGTGTGAGTGGGTGTAGCTACCCGTGTTTTAGAAAGTGTCTGGAAGGGATAGTGGAGGCCCTTCCAGTTAAAACTTAGGAACCGACGGGAACGGTTTATACTCCCTCAGGTCCAACTTATTAAATGATGAATAATAAATGCTTTCACTCCCTTTTGAAAATCTTCTGTAGTGAACCTTACATAAAACTGGCTTTTTGACAACATGGATCTTGCTGCCTCATCTTTGCTACAACCAATGTGCATCTATATTTATATCTTTGCTTAGTGTTGGAGCTTGCTGAGTACCTTATGTACTCACCCGTCTGCATTTGTGGTTTTAGACAGTGAGGATCGTGTAGGTGTTGTGCTGGTTTCGTTCTGCTTCCCAAGTCTGCTTGCGGATTTGGGCCCTGATGTTCGCTGCCTGCTCTGCTTTTAGTGGGTCAATCGGTCTAGGATCGTAGAGATCCTCATGGTGTGGCCACTAAAACTCCTGTCTCAGGTTAGTTTTTCATTTCAAAGTATGCTTTCGATATACATTCTGTTGTGTTGTGCGTATCAGCTACTGATCTAGGAACTGATACGTGTATCACAGTGAATCTCAGAAACGGGGTGCGCGACACCTATCCATATACATGTACTCTCTTTTTATATTTAACTTGCAGTAAATTTTTTTATAAAATTACAGAATCTACAAAACTCTTATAATATTTAACTTTTACTATTATTATTTATAAAATGACAGAATATCAAATATAATTTTATGTAACTTATTTCTATTATATAATAAAAAAAGAAGAATGTTCAACGATTTGACTAGGTTCGCCCTAGAGATTACGCAGGTTATGCGCAACCTCAAATGTCAATCTGTCATACAGTTTACACGCTTTCACATCTACGTACATACAGCCAGAGCTTATAAGCTGGTAGATACTACCAAGTATAGTCGAGGTGGGACTAAAGTTACGTCAAGTAATAGTGTCGGGCGGGTATGACATCAGCAAAAACCGACATTACAATGAGTTATAGTGTCGCTTTTGTATGGCGTCAGCGGAAACCGATATTACAATGAGCAATAGTGTCGGTCATGTATTACGTCAGTAGAAATCGATATTAAAACGACAAACCGACTTTGCAGCCGGGATTACACTTTTAACTTCTACTAATAATATTTATAGATTTACATAACTTGTAAACATAATATTTATAAAATTATAAAATTACTACAACTACTTATAATAACTAGTCTTCCATGTCCTAGTCCTCCATGTTGAAGTCCTCTTCCTCCTCCTCCTCCTCCTACTCCTGAACAGCTGCATTGGCCACCTCAGTGGAGAAGCGCTTGATGGTCTTCTCTGCCTCCCTGGTCGCCGCGTCGCGATGGGATGTCAGCTGAAGTAGGGTGTCGAAGGGGAAGTCAGGCTGGCATACCTTTATTGTAGACATTATGCGATCCGCAACTGTCTGCGCCAGGTCACGGTGCTCCGACTCCATCTTCTCAGGGAGCCGACTCAGCATCCCTTCCAGAGGAGCCATGGCGTGGAGGAAGTGGGCAGGAGACCCCCCTTGGCCAAAAGGGAGCTCTAGATGACCCAGCTTCAGATTCATCACAGCACCGTTCATCTTCTTGAAGATATCCGATGTCATATCGGTTTGAAGCCGGAGGGACACCCGCATATCATCAAGACCTTGACGAAGCTTGATGAGTTGTGCCTCCGACTCCTGAAGCTCCTCTCAAGCTCCTGCACTCTCTGCGACGCCACTGAAAATGAAGATGAAGATGGTTCGAAAAAGATGAGATGGAGAACACGAGAATGAAGATGGTTTGAAAGATGGTTGCGACCCCTTTTATAGCCTTTGGGGTGACGGTCCAGTTTTCACTGAGCGATTCACCTTCTGACGCTCCAGTTTTCACTGAGCGACGGTCCAGTTGGATCCTTCTAGTGGGACCGAGAGTTTTGACGATCAATATGGTGTGACGGTCAATATGGAGACTAATGGTGTCGGTCAAGTACGACATTAGCATAAACCAAAATTACAATGAACAATAGTGTCGTTCAAGTAGGACGTCAGCAAAAATCGACATTACAATTAGCAATAGTGTCGATCAATTATGACGTCAGCAGAAACTGACATTAACGTAACTTCTATTTTTCTTTAAAATGAACTAGAACATGTTTGGCACTGAAACAGTGAACCAAACAACATTGAACAATTTCATAATTCAAGCAGAAATAAGAGTCTGAAACACAATACATTTCTCACATTCCCCTACTTTAACAGGTTTGCCACCAATAGTGCTACCATACAACCAGCTAAAGCAGTGATGACACAAACTCCATCAGCTAGCACTCTTGCCTTCATCTTTGTGCTCAACTTCTTGATCACATGCTTTAACTCAGTTAATTCACAAGTCATCTGCGCAATTTCAAGCTTCAAGTTTGCTAGTTCCACAGACACATCAATTGCTTCCTTCTGTTCTTCCTCTGATGGAACCTGAACATGCCGAGGCGCATTTGCAGCCAACCATCTCCTATAATCATTTTCCCACTTGTAAAAACCGCACCTCGTTGGATCATCCTACAATGAGATTCAAAGCATTCTAAAGAACAGGTGCATTAAAGCAAGTCAAATCAGAGCAGAATTGAACCCTCACCTGTTGATTCTCCTCACATTTGAAGAAGAATTCACCGTTCATGTTGGCCTTCTTGCTCTACAGCCTAATGACCCGCTTTTCACACTTTGGACAATCAACCAGGGGGAGTTGCCGGACATCCAAGCTGGTCGCCAGGCTCTAAGACATCGCAGCCTTCACCGAGCTAGATGAAACCCTATGCTCGGACATGGATCGACGCGAAGACGCTAGGGACATGGTCCCGCACCACTTGCCTTCAACGTCGATCCAAGCTAGATGCAATGGGGAATGAGGATGACCAGAAGAGCGAGCGAGAATGGAGAGAATGCCGGCGCGCGGGGATAGAAGAAGAAAGGGGAAGAGCATTTCGGTACAAACAAAAATTAGCAATAGTGTCGGTCATGTATGACGTCAGCGAAAACCAACATTACAAATAGCAATAGTGTCGGTCATGTGTGGCATCAGCGGAAGCCGACATTAAAAATAGTAACAGTGTCGGTCGAATATCTTGAGTCATCTTTGAGCGGCATTACATTAGTGAGTACTACCAATTAACATATCTCAGAATCTTCGATGAACACATATTGATCATTATAAAATAGAAATATCATTACAAATTACAGTAGTAATATTTTACAAAATCTTTTCAAAAACATGTCTTCAAGAGGGTTGACAGAGCCTGGAATGGCAAGGGCCGCGTCTACCTGCTGCTAAATTTCAAACAGAAATTTGACAGGTTATTTACACAACGCAATTTAGTAAAATCAAATTGTAGATCAAAATTCATTATATACGTCGAGAAAAAAACATTAAAAAATTATTAAACTTGTTAACAGTGTCGAGCAAGCTGAAATCAGCATCGACCGACATTGCAAGGACAACAGTCAAGGACAACAGTGTCAGTCTTTTAGTTTTGTAGTTTCGGTTGGCTTGACCGAAATTACAATGTCATTCAGCAAACATAACTTAAATTATTTTAAACTTTTTTACACGTCAAATGTTCCATTATCTTGTACAATGTTTTCTAGGTGATAAGCACTACTATTTCATTATTAGAAAACTTTTTTATAAATTTTGTAATCACTTTTGACCTACATTCAACATTTTATTGTACTCATAACGTATAGTTGTGTATGATTGGTAACCTATAATTCCATTTGAACTAAAAATTTCATGAAAAGACTAAAAAAATTTCAAACAGAATTTTGACAGGTTACTTACACAATGCAATTTTGTAAAATCAAATTGTAGATCAAAATTCATTAAATACATCGAGAAAAAAAATTAAAGAAATTGTTAAACTTGCTAACACTATCAGACAAGCTGAAATCAGCATCGACTGACATTGCACGGACAACAGTGTCAGTCATTTAGTTTTATGGTTTCGGTTGGCTTAACCAAAATTACAACGTCACTCAGCAAACATAACTTAAATTATTTCAAATTTTTTAGCGCCAAATGTTCCATTATCTTGTACAATGTTTTCTAGGTGATAAGCATTACTATTTCATTATTATAACATTTTTTTTATAAATTTTGTAATCACTTTCAACCTACATTAAACATTTTTTTGTACACATAACATATAGTGCGGTATGATTGGTAACCTATAGTTCCATTTGAACTAAAAATTTCATGAAAAGACTCAAAAAATTTCAAACAAAAATTTGACAGGTTACTTACACAATGCAATTTAGTAAAATCAAATAGCAGATCAAAATTCATTATATACGTCGAGAAATAAAACAGTAAAGAAATTGTTAATCTTATTAGCAGTTTTTGTAGTGTCGGTTACCATGACGTCATGGTGTCCGACATTGTTATTCTTACTATATAAGCAAGCCTTGTCGTTTTGTTCCACACTAAACTTGATGTCCTTTTTATTTCCCGCGCGACGCAGTTATACTGCCGAATTTTTTTGCGAACCCTAAACTTGCCGCTGCCGCTCCCGTCGCTGCTACTCCGGCACCGGCCGCGGGTAGTCGATCGTCCTCCTTGGCTCCGGCACCGGTCACGGCTGTTCGTCATCCTCTGACATTCGGCTGCGTGTTCGCCTCTGACCTCGGCACCACTGCGTTTCCTGCTACGGCTCCGGTCTCCCGGCCATCGTCTCCTCTCCCCCTCACCCACTCAGGAACCCTAATGTAAGTCCCCGCACCCATTCTTTCTCGGTAAGCCGCCTCCCATCCCCATTCTGGCAATCTGTAAACTATAAGTCGCATCCCCTCCCACCATTGTTCCTCTCAATTCTTGTGTCTTCAAAATGCTATATGACATTTTTTATGTATATACATATTATTGTTTAGTTTATGGATACATTGTAAGACCTTTGGCAGAAAGGTAAAATTGCTGATTCATATGTTTCTGCTGTGAATTTGATGTGATTCCTATGAAATTCTAGTGCAAATCCTGTGAAATTGCTGTGTGAATAACAATGTCGGTTTGATGATGTCAGCAACCGACACTGTTACCGTATAGTGTCGGTATTGCTGACATCATCTTTGACCGACACTACTATGATCGACTCTAATATATATAACACCTGTACCCTCTTCTTTTCAATATCTATTCAGATACAATAATATATATTTTTCTATTTTTTTAGTACACAATCTCTATAATAGAGGAAGTTGGTGCATCGACACTTGACGCTTCTTCTCTCAAAAGCTCAAGTAGTTCATCTTTTGAGGAACGTTCCCCACCCTATCCTCCGTGCGCAAAAAGGCAGCGTCTGTCGCAAGAAGACCACAATTACAATCCAACCGATGAGGTATTTGATAGTCAAATTAACACTGTTCATTTTAACTCAAATGGAAATGCCTTATATAACTCTATCTTGCGTAGCATATTCTCGCTCCAAGCACTAGACGACTCAATTTCAGTGATGAAGAAGAAGCGACACTGTCGACTGAGGACATGACCACCCTCACATCATCCACTTCACACAAGACATGAAAGGGTGATTCCAAGAAAGCCAACAAGCTACATGCTGGAATTTTTGCTGTAGAAGTTGTCGACCAATGTGGTGGGCCTGTGGAGCCAGAAAGAATCAACGCAAAATGGCGTAATGATTGTGGTGTCTTAGTAAGAGAAAAATTTAGGATTACATTTCATGATTGGCGTAGTGTCCTGAAAGAAAAAAATGAATTGTGGGACAACTTGTGCGCAAAGTACCTTTTTCTCATAGATTGCCTTGACCGTGCAAAAAAGGCTTCTCTCTACACAATAGGAAGATGCCTTCAGACATTCAGGACGAATCTTAATAAGGAATATGTTTGAAAGGGTCTGACACCATTCAACAAGTTTGGTTTCATCACACCTGATGATTGAAAAACATTTGTTGAGAAGATGACATCTGAAAATGCTTTAAAAAGCAGCGAGTCTTTTAAGGAACTGAGTAAAAAGAAGAAGATGTGTCCTAATCTTGGTCCAGGTGGATATGTAGCTAAAATAAAAAAGTGGAGGCTAAAAGAACAACAGGATCGAGAAGCTGGGATATCGGACCCACTAGAAGGATGCAGTGAAGGCACTGGAAACTGGGTCTTGGGTCGATCCAAGTCAACTGATGATGGGCAATTGATTCTTAAAAGCTCAGATATTAGTGAAGTTGTACAAAAAGTCAAGGAGCTAGCTGCAAAGGAGAAAGAAGGCACCTTTAAGCCAAAGAGGGAAAGAGACCAGCTTACTGTTGCTCTTGGAAACGAGGAACATCGAGGTCGTACACGAGCCGTCTCTTCAATGGCTGCGTGAAAATTAGGGTTCCCAAACGACGCGAGCAGCTACAAGAAGCGTGATCCACCCAACAAGGATGATGAACACGAGAAGTGAAAAGAGAACTTCTTCCAATTCCTCAAAGAAAATCCACATTTTGTCCAACTATTTGCTGTACCGCATGTTCGAATCAGTGTCAACGACAACATCAAGACTACTCCAACTACTGAAAACATGCCTCCAAGTAGCCATGGGTCTGAGTCTGAACCGGCCACTAAGTACCCAGTGGATGATATAATCAAGAATACTCCTTGCTCATTGAATATGGCTCTTGGCAGGAAAAGGAGCATCAAAGTTGCACAGGCATTGCAATGCTTGGTCGTACATTTCATACTGTATTTATTCCATTAGAGTGTGCCAAGGTGCAACTAATCAAGGTAGTAGATGACAAGTACTTTGATTTTGGTCTCGATTATTCTGATGAGGAAGAGAGGATTGACACTCTGGGAGATGCCGTTAATAATTTCATCCTTTGGCATCGACGAGACATTGTTTTGCAATCTGCGGTTGAAATGACACCAGTGTCTCGATTTACTCCAGCACTTTCACCTCGGTCTTCTCCAACACAAGACAATGAAGGTGCTGGTGCCGAGAGGCCTCTCATGGGCCCCCCTCTGCCTCTCGAAAGACATGAGAATGAAGGTGATGGTGCTGAGGAGCCTATCATGGACCCTCTCCGCCTCTTGAGAGACATGATGATGAGGCAACTGCTGTTGAAGGGCCTCTCATGGCCCCCCTCCATCTCCCGAGAGACATGAGCATGAGGCTGCTGCTGCTGAGGGGATCATCATGGACCCCCCTCCGCCTCTCGAGATACATGAGGACGAGGGTGTTGCTGAGAAGCCTATTGATGACCTTTCTACGCCTCAACCGACACGTGCTACGGACTCAACATCCAGCAAGAGTATAGATGAGAACCTTCTATTAACTAGTATGTTAACCGCTAAAGTGTAGAACACACATTAATATTTTCTTTTACAGTTCAAACATTCCTCAAGGTTATGAAAGAACCATACACCTATGAGAAAAAGAAACTGGTTGAGCACACGCCTCTGGTGCCCGAGGGTCTTCTGAAGGATCTTGGGATCTTACAGAGGATGATTTTCTTGAGGTCGAACATGATAGGCCACTATTACTGAGCCAGTCCTTCAATGAGAAGGAATGGATGATGCGTAGATTTTACGGGTGGTACTTAAAAGCATGTTCTAAAGGTGTTCAGTGTATCCAAGCTAAGATTCCTGGGAAACTTTTTAGCATTGTGCCAATGGATCTAAATGTGCCATTTGAAGACATACATGCCCTCTATCGACTTCAGAGATTGGATGCCACTCTCATAACCGCATGGTGCTTGTAAGTGTTTCGAACAATAATAATCTTATAATTAGTCATACTATTAATTAACACCATAATTAACTATATATTGTTTCATGTTTTTAGAATGTGCTTCCACTGTGGTGGGGATAAGAAAGTCGGGTAAACCCAACAGCAATAAGGCAATCAGCGATCAACGTCCCTATAGAGCACCCTGACTTGAAGGGTAAGAGGAAGAATGACAAAAAGGCGTACCATAATTTGATGGTCGAAAATACTAGGAATGTTGTAGCAGCCTGCATAGGTAGGGCCATGTACAATTGGCGGGACAGGGAGTGCATCATGGCTCTTTATAACTTTGAGTGAGTATGCTTTCCTCTATCACTTACTTAACCCTACTTTTGACTAATAAATCCAAACACTAACATGATTAAGTGTACTTTTGTTATAGCGATCATTGGATTGATTTCATGATATATCCAAAATTAGGGAAGGCTTGGGTATTTGACTCCCTTGATCGTGAGAGAAGCACTTACAATGATTTCTTGGAAGTCCTTAATGCATAATGACCTCTAATATCATTTTAATTCTTTAGTGATCTGATATTCATAATCACGACACAATATTTCTTATCAGTGATAGCGCTTACCGGTTCAACATCAAGCTTAGAGGAAAATACCATCCAAAATGGAAAGAAAAATTATCGTACAAAACACATTTTCTGGTACTACTACACCATAATTCAATAATCTATATCACTATATTTTTGTCCATATCTTCGAGACTTTTAACCTTTCCATTTTGTTTCTAAAGTGTGCAAAACATGCTCCTGGCAGTCTGCATTGTGGCTACTATGTGTGCAAATATATAGAAGCTGGCTCTGGAAAATATATGACATTGCCCAAAGAAGATTATGTATGAAAAAATGTAAGTACTTGCAGTTTAGTAATATTGTTATATGCATTTTCACACTGTATTGATATTTGTATTTTAGTAATTTCTAATTATGTTCTTAATATTAGCAGCTAGACAAGCAGGTGCAAATGCAAAGAAGCCAATAGGATGAAGCCACACTCTATGACATTGCTTCTCGGATGATCTGCTTCATGATGCATGAGTTTATTCATCCAATGGGTAAATATTTTGACTACCCATTAGGTGATGTGGCAAGACATGAAGAATTTTTTAATTGGTGCGAGAAATATAACAATTCTGAACTAATTCGGCAAAACTTTGAGGCTGGGCAGAAGAGAATAAATGAACAAGACCGGAGTTGGCCGAGCAAATAAAATTTTAGTTGTTAGTTCAATGTGAAGTACGTATATTCATATATATATGTAAATTAAGCTACTGCATTGGATAAACTTGTGTACATATATGACCCTAAACATTCACTTTCTGAATACATTGTCTCTGTCAATATATTTTATTAATCTATTATTTGCATTTGATTTGTGTTATTCGGATGGCTCTTATTCAAATATATGAAAGTGTCGGTTATGTGACGTCACAGAAACCGACACCCCTAATTCAAGAAGTAGTGTCGGCCACGTGACGTCATAATATATAACATGAGAGTCCTATAAACAATGTCGGCAAAATTGACATTTTTGAGACCGACATTGTTAGTAGTGAGAGCAATATCGGTTGCATGACGCCAACATAACCGAAACGACAGAGAAAATGGCAGTGTCAGTCGTATGGCGTCAAAAGAGCGACACTGATGTAACTAATAACAGTGTCAGGTAGATAATATCATGGCGTCCGATATTGCTGTTGTTGTTATTAGTGTCGATCAGATGATATCATGCCGATCGACACTGCTGTTGTTATTTTTAGTGTCGGTCACGCTGTCGTTATCCTAACTGACACTGAAGACGCCGCTATCAGTGTCGGCTAGATAATGTCATTTGACCGACACTGATAATTTGATTCAGTGTCGGTTTCTACGGACCGACATTGATTACTGTTTACAACAGTGTGGTACGAGGGTTGTCGCATAATTTGACCGACACTGCACAACCTACCCGACATTGAAGGGTCTTTTCGTAGTAGTGAATGAACCACCAGGACAGAATAACATAAATTCCTACAGGCAAGATAATAAAATTCAAAAGTTTAAAATAAAATGAATTGCTTCTAAATTAGAATGTTTAAACTTGCTTTTAGTACTTGAGCCATATCTTTATCTTTGCAAATCTTACGTGAATATATTTCTGCTAGGTAGCGCAGGATTTGATAAGTATTTGCGTACTCATGGTTTTTCACACCAATGTTTTTCATAGGATGTCTGGGAGTTTAACTATGACTACTTCTCCGATGAGGACTGAGGTTTGCTTCTACGCTCAAGTGCCGATGGAGGAAGTTTTTCATCAAGTTGCTTCTGCTTGATGTCCAATTTTCTAGATTATCGCAAGTTTATATTTCTGCATTGAGATGATTACCACCCATTGTGCAGAGGGACCCTGCTGGAGGATGGATATTATAATTATAATTTATATGGATGGTCTCCTTCAACTAATCTATCTTATCCATGTTAATTTACTCTATTACGGTTTCTCAATTGATTACTTGTGATAATCATGATTGTCAACCTCCCACTACGCTCGTGTTTAGGTTGTACCTTTACCTGACCCACTTAGCATGTTGTATGCTACTTCTCCTGTTTGGCATGGCTGAGACTTATTTGGCTAATATGATGACATGAGCCAGATAAATTAGTTTTTTTATGTCTTGTTTGACTTATAGTTTAATTTTCTCTTTCAGCTTATGTTTAATGTAGTCCTAATTTTAAAATATTTATGCCGTAGATTTTTAGCGTTATTTTTTAGCCTTTGTCTTATTAAAAAAGCATGATAAATATCATATATTTTATTATTTTTTCATTAAAGGTATTTGAAACACAAATAAGATAAATGGTTAAACATAATATTAAAAGTCAACGGTGTCCATATTTTAAAATCGAAGAGTAGAAGATTTCCAAAAGTCACAGTTAAAGCCAATTAAAAAGCAACCTGAACAATATCATTCACAAATGAGTGCTACTCCCTCTGTCCTAAAATATAATCATTTTTAGATTTGATCAAGCTCAATTTTTTAAGTTTGACCACTAATAATGACGAATTCATATCGTATATAAATTACGTATATTACTAGATTCATCTTACAATAAACTTTCATAATATATAAATTTTTATATTAAAAATTGATTAATTTTGTAGATATTATTAATCAAAGTTAAAAGTATTTGACTTTGATCAAAATCTGAAATGCTTATATTTTAGGATGGAGGTAGTACTTCATAGTCTCATTTT
>BCLG01000286.1:28015-61881 GCA_001602295.1 Zoysia matrella
CTTATGAACCATCTGTGAGTCAAATAAATAGCCGCCGTTTTATTTCTTATATGTCTATATCTGTATATATTTTTTCTCTTTGCTTTTAATATATTTTATCTTTTTATCATTTTTAATCTCTGTCCTCGTATCTAAAATTACAAGTGGACGGAGGGAGTACGTCGTAGCTGAAGGTAGCTTGGCCAAACTGTGCAAACAGTCCCTTTCAAGGACACGTTTGCATTTCAAAAGTACAGTAATTAATTAGTTAGTACAGTCGGGGAAGAAAGAAAAAGAAAAAAGAATTACACACATTCACATTACAAAATTATATTACTACTCCCACCATCTCCTTTGTAGTTTATTTCTAGAATTGGTTGATCGTATCTTTTACCAATCATTTTTATAAATTTATATAAATTGATTAATATAAAATTTATATTTTTAGATTCATCGTGAAAAAATATTTTTATAATATATAATTTATATATTATTAAAATTGATCAAATTTATAGAACTTATCAGTCAAAGCTACAATCAACCAATCCTAAAAATAAGATTCAAATGGTGTAGGGAGTACATCACTATCCTAATCATTATGCAACTGCTTCTCTGTTTTTCAGTTTGTTTATATAGAGTTTTACATCACTATCCTAATTATTATCTGAGCAGACCACATCATAAAGAGTCACAGTAGCACTCTGTGATGTGCAACCCCGCGCTGTTCTTGATATATACTTCAGAAAAATTCTGTTCCGCTTCAATCTTAACACCCTAAAAAAAAAGAAAGAGAAAATAAATACTCTTTTATACTTTTATTATACAGTTGTCGTGCCGATGCAACTGAAATGCCATAATTCATTCACCGAGAAAAGACCATTTTGGTGTAATTCAGATATACGCTTTCGGCGGGTAGGTGTCCACGCTGTCCACCCACGGGTTGCAGCCGTTGCCGGTGGCGTCGGCGCGCACGGGCGGCACGTCGCGGAGCGCGCGCCAGACGGCACTGTTGCACTTGAACCCGGAGCCGAATCCGATCTGCCATACGCGGTGGCCGCGGCGGACGCGGCCCTTGGCCTCGGCGTAGGCAAGCTCGTACCACAGCGAGCTGCTGCTGGTGTTGCCGAACCGGTGCAGCGTGCACTTGCTCGGCTCCATGTCGGTGTCGCCCAGGCCGAGGCTGCGCTGCACCTCCTCAAGCACGGCGCGCCCGCCGGCGTGCACGCAGAAGTGCTCGAACGCGCGGCGGAAGTCAGGGATGTACGGCCGGACGCCGCGGATGCGGAGCACGCGACGGAGGACCAGGGATTTCAGGAACTTGAGCTGCTCCGTGAGCGGGAGCACGAGCGGACCGAGGGTGGTGATGTTTGTCTTTAGCGCGTCGCCGGCGACGGCCATGAGTTCCCGCGCCAGAGACACGCCGACCTTGCCGTTGCCGTCCTCGCGCTGGTACACGCAGCTGAAGCACTCGTCGGCGGCGCCCTTGTGCGTGCGCACCGTGTGCAGGAGCCGATACTTGGCGCGCGCGGCGTCGGCGCGGCGGTTGGAGAGCAGCGCAGCCGCGCCGCCCATGCGGAAGATGCAGTTGGACAGCAGCATGGAGCGGTCATTGCCGAAGTACCAGTTGAGCGTGATGTTCTCGGTGCTGACCACGACGGCGTAGCACCCGGGGTTCGCTTGGAGCATGTCCCGCGCGAGGTCGACGGCGATGAGCCCAGCGCTGCATCCCATGCCGCCGAGGTTGAGCGACTTGACGTCGTCACGCATCCCGTAGTGGTTCACGATCATGGACGCCAGCGATGGCGTCGGGTTGAACAGGCTGCAGTTCACGATGAGCACCCGCACATCGCGCCGCGGGTCGATGCCTGTCGCCTTGAAAAGCTTGTCGAGACAGCCGATCATGACGGCCTTAGCCTCGGCGCGCGCCTCAGCCATGGACAGCCGCGGCGGCCGCGCCTGTATTCCCGGAGGAAGGTACGTCCGGTCGCCGAGCCCGGAGCGCCTGGTGATCTTGGTCTGGAACTCGAGCGCCTCGGCGTTGAAGAAGCCCGTGCTGTCGGTCATGTCCAGGAACCCGTCCTTGGAGATGGCGTGCTCGTCTTCAGGCCTGTAGCAGGTGAACTCCACGAGGTACACGGAGCGCGGCCGCTTGATGTAGTACACGGTGAGCAGCAGCACGGCCGCGGCGAGCCACGCGACGCAGGTGAGCAGGTCGAGCGAGTAGAGCCTGTCCACGCCGACGCCGCCGAGGTCGAGGCGCGCGAACGAGTAGGCCGCCGCGGCGAGAAGCGGCGGCGCGAGCGCGAGCGGGACCCAGGACGAGGGCGCGGGAATCCCGCCAGAGAGCAGGCCGAGGCGGACGTACTTGAGGTTGACACTGCGCGCGAAGTCCGGCAGCCGGCGCCGGATCTTGACGACGAAGCTGCTGGGCTCCGCCGCGGCCCGCTCGGCGACGTCCAGCTCCGCCGTGAGGCGCTCGCGCTCCATGACCGCTGCCGCGGCCTTCATGGAGGCAGGTTAATTCCTCTCAAGTGGCTATGCTCGTCTTGGACGGGCTCGAGCTCGACGACTTCTTTGCGTGCGCGCGAGTTTGGTGAGGTTTGGTTGGAGTCTGGCAGAGGATGGACGACCTGGGCGAATCAATTTATAGGCGCGCGTTTTCTTGGGACGAAAACGAGACAGGTGGCTGCTGCGAAACTAACCGGCTTCGATTTGAAGCTTGGGCGAGCAAGAACTGCCATTTTTGAGGTCAAAATTCAGGCATCGGACAATCTAGCAGAGCATTTCGGGTTCGGTCACCATACTTCTCGATTTGTCGATCAATCGAGTCAAAGACATGGATCATTTGCACTACGTCGATCTTTACATGTTCTTTCTGCGGGGGATGCTACACTTTGCCTCGAGTATATTCGTATGCTAGAAATAAGAGTACGGATAATTGCGCGACACCCCTTATCTGGCATGATCTTGGCTGACGGTTGACGCAGGGCCCAGCCCGAAACAGGAAAGAACAAGCAGCACCACTTCAGCGGTGCACTAACGACTCGCCCTGGCTGCCAGGTGGCTGCGCGCAATGAAACGGGAAGGGGACACAACGGTCGGACCGGGCCCCACCAGAAGATGCGCCCGCCCACGTACACGTTGTCGGCACGATGGCACCGCCACGTCTGCAGCGTGCTTGGCAGCCGCTGACAGGTGGGAGGGTGAGCGAGGCCGCCCTTATGCGGTTGGGACGCTCAACCACCTTGTCCACCTTGCAATTTGTATCGTGGCACGCGAGCGCGACGCGGGCGCGGCTTGCTTATTGTCCGCCGAGACATTGCACTGTGACGCGTTCAACTCTGGGCGACAGCGCGGAAGTCAGCTACTGCACCCAAATTGTATAAATGTAGCGACACGTATTTATATTTTCGCCGCCCGCCGTGCATTACTTCTTCCCATCCCATGCAGATGTGATTTTCAACACTCGTTTTCATGGTGATTAGGACAACAGATTTATTATTCTCTATGTTTCAAAATAAATGAGATTTTTAACTTTTTAAAATCATTCAGCTTATATTTTATTTTAAAAATTTACAAAATCTAAAAATAAATAAGTTAAGCTTAAAATACTTTTAGCAATTAATTAATCATTTCACAATAAAATAAATATTTTTTTTATTTTTTTAATAAAGTGAATGATCAAAAATAGATGTTTGAAAAATCGAAAAGATACTTATTTTAATTATTTTAAGATGGAGGGTGACTTTACTTTAAACTAAATTTGTTTATTTTAAGGACAAACAATTTATAAATAGCAAAACCACTTGCTCTCTTTTTTATAAAAAGCAAACTTGTTTTTGGTGATATCACTAGCTAATAGGTAGCCACTAATTAATACTAATTAGTATCCCTCCGTCCCATTCTAAATGTCTTCGAACGATTCAAATTTTGTCCCACCCTTTCTGTCGTTTTCACGACCCGAGGCACTCCGTTGCTCGCGCCGCCACTTGTCGAAAGCCTCTCTCTCCCTCAAGGCGCCCCCGCCCCTCCGTCCCGGCCCCAGCGACCTCCCTCGCCAGCGCCCCGGCCCACCGTCTCGACCCTCGGCGAGCTCCCCCTCCGGCGCACTAACCCTGCTGCGCCCCCGACGGGCTCTCCGAAGCGGCGGCTCGGCGGAGCGAGCTCTCCGAGGTGCCGCTTCGATGTTGAGAAGCGGCTTAAGGCGAGGTCCGCCCCCACTGCCCCTTCCCGGCAAGCTCTGCCCCCACAATGAAGGGGTCGCAGGCGAGCGTGCGCGCCGGTCGCCACCTCCTCGTGACGAGCTCGGTCCCCGACGACCTCTTTTCACCGGCTTTGACAGCGGCAGTGGCGGTGGCGGAGGCGGACAAGCTTTCCCTTCGGTTCGATGGTGGCGGCAGCGGACGAGCTCCTTCCCTCGTTTCCATGGCCACGGTGGTGTCCGACGTTCTTGCTTCGGTTCCGTGGCGCGGCGGCAGTCCCTGCAAGGAGCGGCTCGGTGATGACTGGATGACGCGCGTCCCGGCTGTGAGTCTGTGACCCTCCCTGATGAAGAAGCTCGCTTGGGTGGTCGCCTCGATGAGAACAGAGGAAAGAGTAGATTGGTAAAATGCTTGAATTGTTGCGAGCCACACCCGAAGTCTAAAACGACACTCAGAACGGACGGACGGAGGGAGTAAGCTAATTGTCAATTATTTGTCTGCTTGAGATTAGTCTAATTATTAATCTAGCCTGCAATGAAGAGTTGTTACTCGGACTAGTAATTTTTAATCCACGTCTATTTAGGGTCTGTTTAGATCCGGTCAACTAATTGTTAGTTCAAACTAAAAATTAGCTGATTAAAAATTAATCGACTAATTATTAGTTCATTGTCTGTTTGAAGGAAAGATAATTTTTAGTCTATCATTCAATAAAATGTCTATTTCGCTCCTGGCTAATAGATAAGGTTTCATATGTTTCGATTCTGATAATTGAAGTTTCATTGTTTTCGAGTTGGTTTTTGAAAATAAAAATTAAGGATATTTTAGGTTTTTTATTGTATCTATGAATTGTTAATCGCAATTAGTCTCTATTAATCCACTGAATCCATTAATTAGAAAACAATTAATCTATAGTTGGACTAAAAATTAGTCTTGCTATTAGTCTACCTGTTTAAAAGAAAATAATTAATTTTTAATCGATAAACAATTAGTTGGCTGAATCCAAACCCAAAGGGATAGGAGCCTTAGATCTAGTACTAATTGTTAGTACATGTCTTCCCAAAACAATTCAAGACTTATCCAACTTCATTCGCATTCAGTAAATAATAAAAATAAATAAATAACAGTTGTAGCTAAGAAACTACTACTATGGTATAACCTATAACCATGCGGATAGTCTTAAAAATCTAAAACAACCAAGATTTTTCCTTTCTTTCGCGGATGAGGCCAGCGTTTTTCTTTTAGATTCGAATTAATTATTGGTCCATATTAGCTCCTTTGGATGGACTAATAAGGAAAATAATTAGAAGTATTTTAGAGGAATAAAAATTAGTTCACTTGTTTTGAGGAGGGAGATTATTTTTTAGTGACAGTTAGTCCCCTAGATCCAAACATGCAAAAGAGGTCCAGTACGATAAATTAGTAAGAATCACGTAGGTCATCCAGAACCTTGTCTTCAACTAGGAAATTAATTACTCCCTTTCGTCTTTTTTTATTTGATGTTTTAGATATGAAAAGAGTTGATAAAGTTTGAGATGCGTTAAAAACGAAGAGGAACGAGATAGAGATAGATATGTATCAAAAATAAAAAAAATATGTATTTAAAATATGAGAATACAACTAAATTAATAAAATTTGAGGAGATTAAAATGATAAGTAATATAAATGAAAGAGTACCTTTATAATTAAAGATAATAATTTAAAAATGAAAGAAGCATAACTGTCCGCTCAAATTTTGACGGCGCTGGCTGCGGAAACATTGGGGACGTAGGTGGATATAATTATGCTACGATATCACTCGAGGTCTCGCGACCTCTACCAATACGTCTGGGTAGCGTGGCATAGGTAGGAATACGTCCCGGTATCACAATAGAAATGCGTGTTTATGAGCAATTTACTTCGGTTTTCCGTGGGGATCTGCACGAAACAGTCATCCTATAGCTGTTCTAATTACTGGAAATTATCTATGACAAATGATATGTGTGTGTTGACATTGAAAGTAGATCGGATCTACACACCACGCATCCACGCATATGTTTGTGTGTGGAACAACGAGATCGTGAGGATCAAGATCACAACAGCTTGATCTATGATTAAGAATGATAATTTAATTACAAACGAAAGAAACTAGCATACCTGCTCGTTCAAATTTTGATGGCGCGGGCTGCGGCCACACTTGACATACGTGCATGTAATTATGCTGCGGTGTCACTTGACCTCCACCAATATGTCTGGGTTGCGTGGCATATGTAGGAATAAGTGTGACACCGTTTTGGCAACATCATTGCACGTGTGGGCTTCAAAATTTCAGAACCGAGCCCAATAATTTTTTGAAACAATTCAAGTGGATTTTCAAATTTTCAAATTTGAAATCAAACTTCAAAGTCCGAGTTCAAAATTTTGAAAAAAATTTTGTGAAATAAACTTTCCCTTAGAAAGTTTTGCAAAGACTTTAATTTAGGACATTTTTCTAAAAATTGTATTTAAAGTTTAGAAGGCCCAAAGGAATTATTTCTTTTAAATGATTTCCTGTCTTCAAAATTTTATAGAATAAAAAGTATTTTGATTTTAAACTTGGGCCCAAAATAAAGGTTGTTCCTTTCAAACAGTTGTAGCCCTGTGCAAAGTTTCAAAATTTTTTAAGCTAGGAAAGTATGAATTTCCAAGCAAAACAGCCAGCAGCGAAGAAAAATCTTTGAAATTAGAAAAATTGAAAAAATCTCACGGGCCCCACCTATCAACCGCACTGTATCTCTTCCTTCCTCATCCTATGGAGCTCTCGTGCATCCAACCCACGAAGGCCGCGACGTGTCCCTCTCGAATCAATGCTCAAGCTGGTTACCCCCCTCGGGCAGTCGTCTCTCTCCCTCATTCATCTCCCAGCCGGCCGTCTCACTCTCGCTCTTGGCCGCCACCGTGGACCACCCTCTCCGAGCCATCCCCAGCCTCTGTCTCTCAACGAGGAGCTGCGTCTCTCGTCCCTCGAGCTCCCCACGACCTCGCCTCCACGACCCTCGCACTGAGCCGCACTGAATCGAAGTTTTCCTCAATTTTGAAGCTTTAGACTTGCCAGTCGTCTCTTCCGAATCCGGCATGCCCAGGTGGTTGACTTCCTCGTTATCTTTTTGTTTTGGGTAGAGCACACCAAGGCGCACCATATAAGTCGGTTAATCGATCGATTCCTTTCGCTTGGCGCAGGAATTTTCAAAGTTCAACCTCGCCGGCCGCCTGAACCGTCGACCCTACCGCCAAAGACCATCTTGAGGGCCCCATCGACAACATCTTCTTCCTTGCCGGCCTTCTCCACCCTCCAGTGAAGCTCTGAGTGAAGAAACCTTCGACCCTCGTGCTTTCTAGTGCCACCACGACCTCGCCGGACCCCTTCACGTGCCGCCGCCTGAGGCCTTCTGGTGAGCACCATCGACCTTAGACCCGTGCTCTGGACCCGCACTGCAGCAGGGATCATTTTGGCACTACCCTTTTCCGAGTTGACCGCCGGGGAGCCACGCTGGCGCAGAACAGTGCTCGCCATGGCCAGTCGTCCTACCGCGCCTGGGAGCTCGACTCCCCGCAGATCTTCTATGGCAGATCCGATCCCGTGCGGTTCATCCCCGCAGCCCCGCGTGTGGCCGCCCAAATGGGCCAGGTCCTTTGCGGCCCACTAGGTGGCCTGGACCAATTAGGCTGGGATTTTATTTTATATTACAAAATGATTTATTTATATGATCAGAAATCAGCTTAAGATTGTAAAATCTGTAGAAACCTCATCCTAACTCAAAAAACTATGAAATAAATTTTATTAGGGTCCTGTCAACTAGAACTATGTTTTGAAGCTAACAAATTTTTATTTTATGCATAGAAATAATTTATTTAATTCAGATCAGACAATAATTCATTAATGCATTATCATTATTCCTTGACATGATAAAATATTGGAAAATTCACTTTCCTGTCTATTTAATTAAACCTTTTGGTTATGCAAAGTTTCATATTTTTCTTCATCAAAAATAATTTTATAAAGGTTATATTTTGTTTAGACACTATTTAATTCATTATAAATTTATTTGATTTTAATAAATCTTAGAAAAATAGTCTTCTATTTATTTAGTTAAAATTTAAGTTTTAGAAAAGTTTCATATTAAATTCATCACAAATAATTTTATTAAATGTTTTATTGTGTTTAAATGGTATTTAAATCATTATAAATCTATACTTTGTCAAAAATTTATTTAAACCCCTCTGATTTTGTGAGCAACTCCAAGATGACGTTTTGTTTTCAAAAACCATTTTCAAAGAAGCTTTATAACTAAATTTACTAGTCATCTTTTAAAAATAAAAAGCTATCATCGCATGTGCATACTTCGGCTTATGCATATCATTTCATGTTAGGAGCCGAGCTAACTGAGGAGGAGTTTGGCGATGTTCCGTTTGCTGAGAAAACTAACTATGAGTAAAGCACAGAAAACCCCAGTGCATTAACCCCGTTTTAATATTTTCCTTTTATCATTGTGTATGGTTAGTGATGTACTGTGCATTAGGTTTCTAAGAGTTGATTGCAACCTTAGATTGCATGATGTTACCTAGTTACCCATGTTAAGTGTCTTTGACATAAAAAACTGGATATAGAGCTATGCTATAAGTCATAGTTAACGGTAGAAGTCGAGTGAATGGAACTTTCACTCGTGAGATATAGGTTATCCCCTTTGGTTTGGAAGTATTGCATAATATAAGAAAGTTGGTTTAGTGGCATCACATGAGATGATGAATTAGAGACCGGACGGAGGTGATATATAGGATGGATTGGGAAGGTCGAGCCTTCACGGTGGTAGCCCCGTCTGTGTCGGTTAAGGACCATACCGTTGTCGGCCCTGCTGAGCACGTTTGAACAGTACTGATTACATACCGGATGTATGGGCCTCGGAAAACCGATGTAGCTTGAATTGCAGCCTTGTGCGAACATATCCCACCTTTTTGGCGGATTGAAATAGCATCTGCAAAAGGGGTTGTACTTCACAAGTCGCGATTGTGTAGGGCCCTTTTGCTTGGGACGGTAGTCGCGGACCGACAAGGCAGTGGTTCTCGTGAAAGGTTGCCGCATATGACTTCCGAGAAGTGTGTACCTGTCGTGTAATCAGGTTTCTTTAACTAGACGTAAATCAATTATAATTGCTGTCCCTCACAGTAACGAGTACCGCTTGTCTCACTGTGTCATATCGTAGTAAGAATTGAAAGAAGAAGTGGTTGAGGAAAGAATATGGTTCGTTTGATATATTTATTAAATTGCTGGCAACCATGATTGTGATAGTGTATAGTGCAAACTAAATTTATTTTCTTTGGAACTTAATCTACTGCTAAAACTTGAAAGTAAAGATCCACTCTTAGCGCTGGTTTTTGCAAATAGCTATCCCATGTGAGTCAGCCTTATTATACCTTTTGGATTCAGCTGTAGTTGGCCATGTTGTCGGGTAAAACTTGTTGAGCATTCGAATACTCAGGGCGTAGCTCTTTGTTGTTTTTGTTTGCAAGTTCTCTCTCTTCCTTCTCCAGACCAACTGACAGGAGCGATCCTCGATGTAGCTATGTCTGTTGGGAGCCCTGCTCACCACACTGAGTTGTTGTGTACTGCTAGAAGATACATCGTATGGGCTCGATGTCATCTTATGCTTAGTATCTAGGAGATCCTAGTAGTCTTTTCAAATAAGGTGATTGCTTTCACACTTTTAAAAACTTTGGTTTGTAACTTAAACAACCGTTTGTATTATATTTTATCGTGTTTGAGTTGCACTGTTGGTCCTCGCTTCGCCGAGTGACACTCGATAAGATCCTGTGGTTGATGGATCCTCTCTTTATGAGGCAGTCTTTCACAGCTAGTATCAGAGCAATATCGGGAACAATACGACTTTAAAGCTATTTTTGAAGAGCTAACTACGTTGAAAACGCCCTAATTTATGCCCAACTAAGAACAATATTAGTGCTTGACTTATCAATTGACTTTTTGAGTGTGCTAACTGCTCGCCATTAGTTCATGTAGAAATTGAGAGATCGTGCTTGCCACCGAAGTCACGTACGGTCAATTATATTGGCCAAGTTTTTATTTTGGTGAGGTTTGATAGGACGATTGCATATTGAGTATTTGCATTTAAAAATCGTAAATAACCAAATCATCTAAAAAAAATCTCCTGTCTTGTTTACAAAAAAAGGGTTTTTAAAATTTTAACCCAATCAACTTTGGGGGTAAAAAGCCACCTTGAATTTCAACTGCTATTGCAGTTAGGACAGATTGTATAAAATTTACAGGGCACATATACTTTTGAAGGCTAGGTGTTTGACTTAATGTTTGGATTTTTGGGAGTGTTGTTTGTGCAAAGATGAAGAAGACCTGTCTAATCAAAGGACAACAATGCCTTCATCTCCAAATTTGGTACAAGATTTTTCACGGCCATGCTGATGTTACATGAAGAGAAGACTTACATTGCTACTATTTCAATACTCTGCAAGCCTGCAAGACGATAAGGTTCCTAGGGACGACACAGTGTAGTGCTACTCTGTTTTTCTTGCCACATAATCACCATCACCATTTCAATTTGAGGGGTTCATTTTTCAATGCCCGTACCATGAAGTTTGTTTGCCCAAACCTTGCATTCCGATCTATGTCATAAGTATTTCCAACAGCTTTGAGGGAATTCTTCAAGACATCTGCCACCCTGCTGAATTTTTGTGGCTCATAGCCCTTTGGGAAAATTCATAGCTCCATCATTTCTTAACCAGTCTTCGAGATTAAGGATTCTATAGAAATGCTATGATATTCTAAACAGGTTTGGTATTCAATGTCCTCTAAGATTCGTCCCACAAACCTCTCTAAAAATCCAAACTAGATTAAAATCTCATTCTGTCCAGGACAGAATTTCAGCACATCGACTGTCATCTTTCAAAGAGCCTATCTTCTGTTCTGTTTACCGTATAAGGAAAAGTAAATATGCATTGGAAATCTATGGAAGTCCTCTACAACTTTGTTGTTGAATGTTAGTTCTGATTCAGCCTCTGTAAGTGTCAGAAATTAGTTTTGTGACTGCTGCCAGTCCGGAACAGAACGATTGGCGTTCTGTTTTTCCTTGCTCTTTGATCAAGAAATGTGGCGTAGAGCAATGGCCTCAATTAACAGTCTGGATTTACTGAGACTCCATCATCCAATTCCTTTTGATTCTGACTGTACAAGGTTGTGAGATCCCTCGGCTTCTGAAGACAAGTGATTAACATGAACGTTTGGTTTTTTGGTGCAGTGATTCATATGCGCTGAAAGAGAAAGAGATAAAAGAAGAATAATCTAATCAGAAGATAGGAACCGCCCTCACATCCGCTCAACCTTGGCTCAAGGAACGATATTTAGAGTCATGAGAAGAGTAGGTTCAACATGATATTTCTGATACTTTACAAGCCTGCAGGACAACAAGTTTAGAAACGACCCAATATAGTGTTAGTTGGTCTTTCTGACCACATAATCATTGTCACCAACTCGACTCTAGGAATTCCTTTTCTGATATATTTTTTCTACCCTTTTTATCCTATAACTATGCAATTATAACTCAAAGGTCTAGAAGGTTAGGATCCAACATAAGGGTCAGTTGACATTTCATGATGTAATTCAAATGAAGACAACGACTCAACCTTATGATCGTAGTCAAAGGAAGAGACCATCCATCGCCGATGTCTTTGTCCCGGAGATAACAGTTTTTTTTTAATTAAACTCTTTACTCATGATGTTTGAAGACAACCATCTTGTTCCTTCGATAAGCTCAAACCACGTAACTGCAGACCCTTGGTACTCTCCTTTATGAACTCGATCATTCCTGATCAACTGATAGCATAATTTTAGTGTTAAACCAATTCCCTCGTATTGAGCATACTTTCTTAAAATCCTTGTCTCATCTCCTTGAACTCACCTTCTTGTTGTGCACCCTAAAAACTATGATTTTGTTTTTGAGTTGTGCCGGTTCGTCCAGGTGCTTCTCAAAACTAAAATTTTGATACAAGAGAACCTCCTCCTTCGTCCTTGATAAGGGATCTAATTATAATATCCTTCTGAATGGATGATGTATTATCCGGAGTATGCAACCGGAATAGAGAATATTGTACTTGGTGTTACTCATCTAGATATTCATTCTTGTCCTTGCTTTTAAACCAAATTCCTTCCTTTAGTTGGGACAGATACGTGTATTCTTCTTGTAGTCTCAATTATTTCTTTTGAGCATGATGCCGTTCATTTATATCCGACTCAGAATCTGGAGAACCATTGAGTCTCCATATGAATCTTTCACAGATCCTTGCAGCAAACTCCTGTGCTAATCAATACTTGATAGTGTACACACCCTTGACCATCCTGTTTATGTCATCTCTATCTCATTTTATTCTCGAAAACTTATTTTGTTATTTAGTTTGCCTTAGTTGTTAGTGATCCTTGTATTCTTCCAAGATTCACATCTGAAAGAAGCACAATGCTACTAAGTTAATGATAGGTTAGTTCCATGCCGCATCAGCCCATATTTTTCGGTAATAAAAAAGTGCAAGTTTGTTGGGTATTAGCTAAAGTACCAATCGAGCCAGCCAGAATAAGCAATGTTTTTCCGTGTCACAACAGAAGAGGTATGTTAGAGGCCTCAAGAGATGTGATGACCACCAATATCGAGCAACTGTAACCTTATCTTGTTTATTCAGAGAAGCATTACCAATTGTTGATAAGAAAGAATGAAAAGAAACAAGCTAAAAAATTTTACAAAGTTCAGTGGAGCAATCACACTGAGGATTATGTCACATGGGATACCCAAGAATGTGTAACATCCCGAATTCTCGAATTAATAAAGTGGCAATTTCCCTAATTTTCGTTCTAATTAAATTGTCTGTTCCAATATTTTGTTCTGTTCAAAATTCATTCGTTCCGAACCTCGTTCCGTCCAAATTCAAAATCCGTTCGTCTAATCTGATCCGGTGCCGAAATAATTTAGTCCGCGTAATTTTTACGTGTGGACAAAAATTTTCTCGGAATTCCCTAATTAATTTTTGAGTTTCTAAATATTTTTCTTGATTAATCTCTTCAGCCTTTTTAATTATTTCGTAATTTCTAATTAAATTTCCAGATTTATTTCTAACCCTACCTATTTTTTTCCCCTCCTATAAATACCCTCTAACCCTAGCCCCAAATGCTTGTCTCCTTTTCTTTTCTCCTTTTTCCTTTCTTTCATCGCAAGCTGGTTTTTCTGGCAACCGCCTCCCCTCCGCGGTGCCGCTCTCTGGACTTCCACGCGCCTGCCTCGAGCCTCGTGCCTACCTGCGTCGTCCGTCGGCTGCTCCCGCGGTCCGATTCCCGGGCCCCAAGCCGATCCGCGCGCCGCTGGAAGTTCGCTGGACCCCGCACGTTACCCCGGTTCCTGCGTTGATCTCCGCGTCGCCTGTGCCCCCTGCTCGCCTCGGTCCTCGCTCCAAGCAACGCCCCACCGCGAGTCGTCGCCGCGTCCGTTTGTCGTCGTCACCGTCGCTCTCCTGCCTCCGTCGTTTTCTAGCGCGTCAACACCGAGCCGTTGTCTGCCCCGCACTGCTTCTCCGACGCCGTTTTCTGCCCCGCGCTGCAGCCGTTGTTTCTGGCGCCGAAGTTGCCCGACCCAGTCCTCTAGTGCAAAGCCGCGCTGATCCAATCTCCGATTTCCGCGCCGATTCTCCGAACCTCCGGATTTCCGTCTCTAATTTCAGATCTCGGTGAGAACAATTTTCCTTCTCTTAAATTCCTTTTCCTTTCCGATTAATTGTTAGATTAATTGCAAATTTATTTCTACGATTAATTATTCCGCAATTAATTTAAATCCTTGTGGTTTCGATTGTCTACAATTTTTGAGAACTCCGTTTGATCTCCGTTTAATCCTGAAATTGTTCCGTTGATTGTCTCGTCGCGATTGTCGTGTAGGGTTGTTTCGAGAAACGTTATGCGCACGTTTAGTCTAGTAATTTCGATTTAGATTTAATTTCAGTTCTATTCTTTATCGCGTAATTAGTGTCTAATCCCTGTTGTTTGTATTGTGATTAGTTGCTGTTCCTGAGGAGGAGTTCTGCGAGCCCGATCAGTTCGACGATCCAGATCCTGACTTCGATCCCGATTTGCCAGGTAAGCCGCGTTCCTTGATCACTTTGTTCCCAGCATTTTAAACTGCATGTTTTGTTTGCAACCTAATTTACATGTCAACTATTTTAAAATGTGCTAGCAACATTCCTAAGCGGTGCCTATTTACTGTTTCACAAATATTAACCTTAGGATTGCTTTAGTACATTTACTTTTACTTTTATGCTTAGCCATGCTTAGTTGCATTTATTTTCATCTCACACCTATCACTATAAAATGGAATTTATGTTAAATGCTTTTGGAACTGTGCTTCAAATGTGTGAGTATTGCAAATAACTATACATAACTATTTAGCGGGGGCAGGTTGGAGTTTGAGGAGCTGAGGGACTTTTGAGAAGTCCCTGTAGGTGTACCTGTTACAGGTACAACGGGAAGATCCGGACTGGGATCTTTCCGTGAGACTTGTTGTTGGCGTTGAGGTTAGAGATTGGTGCCTGCCCCGGCAATTAAGGACCGAGTCCTTCGAGCCTTGTACGCTCAGTTGACAACTATGTACACCACGTTACCCTGTATGGGCAGTTGGCTTGATTTTGAAGCTTGCTGAGACTGGTTGTTTACCCGTGGGTTGGCGGTGTAGTGTTAGTGTGGTGTAGAGCTATGACTCCCCACATGAGATCGAGATACCCCACCTGATCAGTGGTAGGCTCTTCACAGCTCCAAAACCCGATTGCGTAGGCTTTTGGGATCCCTATCCTGGAGGACGGATGACGCCAGTTAAAGCTTGTGGACGGGTCTTGTGTGTTTGTCGGGACTACGACGGTAGTTCCAGATGACGCATCTCGTGGGTCCAGGTGCATAACCTCTGCAGAGTTTTAGTCGATGCGCATTGCCACATCCTTTTGGAAGAACACCCCCTGAGTTGTGCTCCTCGTTGAGTAGTTTTGCTTTTTTCTTCCTCCTTCCCTTTTTCAAATGTTTTTGACCCCGGCCTTTGAGCTGTGGCCGAGTGTAGAGATTACATCGGCATTAAAATGAACCCCTGTCCGAGATAACGGAGATCTTTGCGGGGCAAGATAATAAAATTTGATAAGTTTGAAAATAAAGCTTTATTGCATACTTTTAAATAAAATAAAATGTTTTAAACTTGCATTTAGCACTTGAGCCATGTCTTTACCCTTGAAACCATTTGCATGCATACATTATTGTTAGGTAGTACGCGGTTTGCTGAGTATTCGTACTCACGGCTTTCTAATTTGTTGTTTTCAGAGGATACTCTCAGCTTCGACTTCGACTACGTCTCTGACGGCCCGTGACGTCCGCTCCTGCGCTTGAGATAGCCTGTGTGGAGGAGGTTCGCTACCACTGACGTTTGATGCTTCCGCTGTTGCTTTTGTTGGATTCACGATAGTGATATATCTGCTCTGAGATATTTTCGGTCTGCGTGCCGATGGACCCCTTTGGATGATGTTATTCTAATAATTTCACTTGTCATGCTATTTTTCTAATCTTGTTTCTTGTTTAATATTTCTGTTATGGTTTCTTGATTAATCGCTTGTGATATCGTGCTTACCAAACTCTTGGGATTAGCAATGTCACGGGAGATCGGGACTTATCGAAAGGTAAGTAAAATCTCGGTCGTTATAGAATGTTTACACAAGAATTTTCCAGAGTTCTTTTGATCTCAGTGACGTTTAATTTTCCCCCTCTATTGTTTTAAATCTCGAGACGAGATTTCTTTAAGGGGAGAGGGCTGTGACACCCTGCATTTTGGCAACAACAAAAGAATTCAGTTGCACATGTGGGCTTCAAAATTTCGGAACCGAGCTCAGTAATTTTTGAAACAATTCAAGTGGATTTTGAAATTTTCAAATTTGAATTCAAACATCAAAGTCCGAGTTCAAAATTTTGAAATGAAAGTTGTGAAAGAAACTTTTCCTTAGAAAGTTTTGCAAAGACTTTAATTTAGGAATTTTTTTAAAAATTCTTTTTAAAGTTAGAAGGCCCAAAGGAATTATTTTTTAAATGATTTTCTGTATTCAAAATTTTATAGAATAAAACGTATTTTGATTTTGAACTTGGGCCCAAAATAAAGGTTGTACCTTTCAAAACATTTTAGCTCTCTGCAAAGTTTCAAAAATTTTGAAGCTCGGAAAGTATGAATTTCGAAGCAAAACAGCAAGCAGCGCAGAAAAATCTTTGAAATTCGAAACAATGAAAAAATCCCACAGCCCCACCTGTCTACTGCACTGTATCTCTTCCTTCCTCCTCCTACCGCGCGCTGCCACCGTGACCGTACAGCTGCCGCCCTCCTATGGAGCTTGCGTGCATGCAAGCCACGAAGGCCGCGACGTGTCCCTCTACTGGTTACCCCCCCCCAGCAGTCATCTCTCTCCCCCGTTCATCTCCCAGCCGGCCGTCTCACTCTCGCTCTCGGCTGCCACCGTGAACCACCCTCTCCGAGCCATCCCTGACCTCCGTCCCTCAACGAGGAGCTGCGCCTCTCGTCCCTCGAGCTCCCCACGACCTCGCCTCCACGACCCTCACACTGAGCCGTGCCGAATCGAAGTTTTTCCCAATTTCAAAGCTTTGGACTTGCCGGTCTTCTCTTCTGAATCCCGGCATGCCCAGGGTTGACTTCCTCGTTTTCTTTTTGTTTTGGGTAGAGCACACCAAGGCACACCACATAGCTTGGCAAAGGAATGGATTCCTTTGGCTTGGCAAAGGAATTTTCAAAGTTAAACCTCGCCGGCCGCCTGAACCGTCGACCCGGCCACCGACGACCATCTTGAGGGCCCCATCGACGACGTCTTGTTCCTTGCCGGTCTTCTCCACCCTCGAGTGAAGCTATGAGTGAAGAAACCTTCGACGCTCGTGCTTCCTAGCGCCGCCACGACCTCGCCGGATCCCTTCACGTGCCGCCGCCCGCCGCCTGTGGCCTTCCGGTGAACACTGTCAACCTTAGACCCCTGCTCCGGGCCCGCACCGCAGCTGGGATCATTTTGGCGCTACCCTTTTCCGAGTTGACTGCCAGGGAGCACGCTGGCGCAGGACGTCAGCGAGCGCTTGCAATGGCCGGCCGTCCTACCGTGCCTGGGAGCTCGACTCCCCGCGGATCTTCTGTGGCCGATCCGATCCCATGCAGTTCGTCCCCGTAGCCCCGATCCCAAATGGGCCAGGTCCTTTGCGGGTGGCCAGGCCTAATTAGGCTGGGATTTTATTTTATATTATGAAATGATTTATTTATATGATCAGAAATCAGTTTAAGATTGTAAAATCTGTAGAAACCTCGTCCTAACTCAGAAAACTATGAAATAACTTTCATTAGGATCCTCTCAACAAGAACTATATTCTGAAGCTAACAAATTTTCATTTTATGCATGGAAATAATTTATTTAATTCAGATCACATAATAATTCATTAATGCATTATCATTATTCGTTGACATGGTAAAATATTGGAAAATTCACTTTCCTTCTATTTAATTAAACTTCTGCAAAGTTTAATATTTTCCTTCATCAAAAACAATTTTATAAAGGTATTTAAATAATTATAAATCTATACTTTGTCAAAATATTACTGAAGCTCCTATGATTTTGTGAGCAGCTCCAAGATGACATTTTGTTTTCAAAAACCATTTTCAAAGAAGCTTTATAACTAAATTTACTAGCTATCATCGCATGTGCATACTTCGGCTTATGCATATCATTTCATGTTACGAGCCGAGCTAACTGAGGAGCAGTTCTGCGACGTTCCGTTCGCTGAGGAAGCTAACTGTGAGCAAAGCCCAGGCAAGCCCCGGTGCATTAATCCTATTTTGTTATTTTCCATTTATCACTGTGTATGGTTAGTGATGTCCTGTACATTAGGTTCTAAGAGTTGATTGCAACCTTAGATTGCATGATAGTTACCTGGTTACCCATGTTAAGTACATTAGGTTCTAAGAAGAAGTGGTTGAGGAAAAGAATTTGGTTCGTTTAATATAATTATTAAATTGCTTGGCAACCATGATTGGTATAGTGTATAATGCAAACTAAATTTATTTTCCTTGAAACTTAATCTACTGCTAAAACTTGAAATTAAGAATCCACTCTTAGCACTGGCAAACAACTATCCCATGTGAGTCAGCCTTATTATACTTTTTAGAGTCAGCTATAGTTGGTCATGTTGATGGGTAAGATTTGCTGAGCATTTGGATGCTCAGGACGTAGCTCTTTGTTGTTTTTGTTTGCAGGTTATCTCTCTCTCCCTTCTTCGGACCTACAGACAGGAGTGACCCTCGAGCTAGTTATGTTCGTTGGGAGCTCTGGTCGCTGCGCTGAGCTGTTGTGTGCTGTTAAAAGATGCATCATATGGGCTTGATGTTATCTTATGCTTAGTATCTAAGAGACCCTAGTAGTCTTTCAAATTAGGTGATCGCTTTTGCGCTTTTAAAAGCTTTGGTTTGTAACTTAAACAACCGTTTGTATTATATTTTATCATTCTTGATTGTACTGTTGGTCTTCGCTTTGCCAAGAGACACCCAATAAGATCCATTGATTGATGGATGGTCTCTTCGTGGGGCGGTCTATCACAATAAGCATATAAATTGGTTGAGATCCGATTCAAACTCTAACTCAACTCTTTATTTTTTCTAATAAACCATATCTTTATACAATTCAAATTTATCATCTTAGAAACAATCCGGCTTAGCCCTTTATAAAATAAGATCATATCTGATTCTAGAATGTTTCAAGTATTAGGGCCAGTCCAATAATAATACTATATGTTTGATTTATACTTCTCCAACTTTCCTACTAGATTTAATACATAAACACAATTCAAGAGGCCCTTGCAACATTAAGAATGGACACGATCCATGGACTTGGCCCTTTATTTCTAAACAGAACAAAATCAAAATCCGATACTTTTAAGGCATGGTCCATCCCAAAGCGATCTTTTTATTTTAAAGTCCATAATAATCCCTAAAAATTCTATCCAAATGGAAGATCCAAGGACTTCGGCACCGAGATTCGTTCCATTGTCAGACCTACGTACAAATACATCCCCGAAAGACTTCTACACCTTGACCAGCGACAAGCGATACACCAGAACTGGCCTATAAGATTACTATACAATGGGAACAATATGACTATGACGAGTAGCTCTTCAGCATCCCCATATTGATACACAATTGGACGATTCACTAGCTCGTTGTTGAGGCTCAGATTGGGTCGACACACCGAGAGAAATAGATCATGCGGGTCGCAACGGATCCGATCCATGAATCTACCAAAATCGGAACTTCCAGTTTGGCAAACCAGAACTTCAGGTCTTCCTGATCAATTCAGAAAAGGGGTAGGTCTCATGATTTCACTGTGGAAGGCAGCTAGGTTTACAAGAAATCCTGCAAAAGGATAATCAACATGCTTTTGTGATGAAGAACGACTAATTTACAAGTAAACTATCAATGGCTATCGAATCTCACGCCCGGAAGGGACCCCGTGTGGGCGTGAGCATCACCGAACATGCCCTAGGTCAGCTAGAAGGCCTAGGACGCCATCTCTGGTCGTGGAGACTCGTGGATGAACAACATATGAGGTTGGAAGAGAGAATTAGGGTTTGAGAGGCAAAAATGTAATGGTACGATTGAAGATGTGATTGTTATCACAAAATCAACCGTGACCCTCTCTTTATATAGATGGGGGATTGACTTATCCCGTGGAGAGTCGGTAACTCTAACAAATAGGCAACAAATCAAAGATTATCCCTTTCTTAAGAAACAAGAAAAACTGGAACTTGCGGAATCCAAAACCAGAACTTTCGGTTTCTTCAGGGTGCAAATCAGCAAAACCGGAACTTCTGGTTTACAAAATCAGAACTTTCGGTTTTGCAGCTGTATGCATTTTGAAAACTTCGTAACTTCTTCGTTCGGGCTCCAAATTATATCATCCATATGTCCATTTCGATCATCTCGATGAGGGCTACATCTTAGAATCTTCAAACCAGAGATTTACCTTCATCTTCTTTCATTTCTAATAATTTCTTTGTTTCTTTTATGAAAATTGGTCAAAATGACTATTTGTAACCTGGAAACATGTCTAAACACCAAACTTGTGAAATAATTAGAGTTAGCAATGATGTAGACAACTTTTCTACTAGTGAGCCGGTTGAAACCGAAACTTCCGGTTTGGCATATCAAAACTTTCGGGTTTGGACCATCCGGTAAATGGTCGAACACTCTGATGGATTAAACCTCGACCATAGAGAGGGTGCTCCCGGGCACTCTCGTCGGGCATCGGACACTACGGTGAGGACTTAGAGAATTTTTGCCATAGCGAGAGTGTTGAAACTGTAACTTTCGGTTTTGCATGGGTGTCAATTTTGGTTGTCAACATATGCCCCCTGTTTTTTGGTAAAGTTTACATACCAAAAAAATATTATTTAGACCAAAATTATCCAAGGGTGATAGTTACTCAAACAAACAATTCACTGTATTTCAATGATATTCCTACCCCTAGTCGAATGGAATTAGACACCTCACCACATACTTGATAGTCAACATTATTAGTAACAATCCACCTTGTAGTATCTTCATCATGTAAGACTTTCACGAATCACCCTCAAGTCCTTGGATTCCGGCTTCATCAAGTTCCAAAACACCAAAAGCCGAATCATTACTTCATGCCAAGACCAAAACTTTCAAAAGTGAAAGCCCAATATCATTGCTTTTTTTGGACATAACATTATCAAGTTCAAGTATTTGTTCTTCAGGTGATTCAAGACTAGATATTTGGAGTAAAAGTTTGTAAATATAGACTCTCATAGATGAAAAAATTTTGTTTTCTTTCATCTCACATGGCTTTTGCCCTCAAGTATCGAAGTTATTAGTCGCCCAACGATGGTTGGCTGCAACTCATCGGCTATGGAAGTCTCATGCTTTTCTACTCATGTCGAAACTATGTCATTCTGCATTTAAGCACTCCCATCAAATTCTTCAATGTTCGGCAATAGAACTTATTAGTTAATAAAAATGCTTATATACCGAATTTTGGACTTCCTTTGAAATATTGGGCTAGAATCACATGGGCAATGACTAAAAAGACTCTCCAGCACTTTGATTCGGCTCTATCCAACTTTAGAACAAAAATAGCCGAATTATCAGTTTCTCAATCAAAATCGAAACTTCCTATTTGCCAAACCGGAACTTTTGATTTTTTTTGGGATTTCAACATTGGCAATTTTGAGTATCGATCATTTGACAACTGAAAATTAAATTTTATTGCATTGTTTAGCATCTAGGCATGCACCAATGTGAGTACTATGATACATCCTTCATATAACTCATATGACCGAAATAAACTTCAAGAAGTAATATAAATGCCATATATGTAGTTATTTCGGTCTTCATAACTAAAATTAATTTTAACAATTGTATGATCATTTGGACATAACCCATCATAGCATGAACAATATTCGTACTCCCAAGGATTAAAATAAAACCAAGAAGGATGAGAACAAACATATGTAGATGGCTCCAAGTCATACGCAATGGTGACATGGACAATGAATCAAGATGAAAAAATAACCAATAATCTTGATGATTGGGCACATACCTTAATTGTTACTTGTCCTTTTTCTTTTCCACTATCCTCTTTGCACCCATCACTTGATCATCATTATTGTTACATTTTTGCAAATTTTCTTTGGAACCCATGCCATACTCTTCTCTTTCAACTCACCCACACTAAGTTTTTCCAATTTCTTTATTTCCAATTTGAGAAACCGAGTGGACCTCTCGGTTGTGTTCCTGTCTTCGACAATTGGCAATTCTAATTTGCTCTTGGACACCTCAATCTTATTTGGTTTAGATTTAGAATCAAGAATATCAATACTTGGTTGTTTCATCTCTTTGCCACCAAAGCCCAAGTTTTCGAAGTATGAATAGGCTTTTCTTCACCTAAATTCAGATCTGAACTTCTTTCCTTACGGCCATATTTTTTGACATGATAAACTTGCCGAACCACTTTTACCTTCTCTTGAGCCGTTGACCGATTCTTCTTATCGAAACGGTCTCTCGTGTATGGTTTTCTTCCAGTAGTTTGCTATTTTGTATTTATATTTTGCCTAGGATAGAATTGAGTTTGCATCCATGAACCATGCCACTCTCATAATGAATAAGGATGAAAACTTATAGTGGGTGATCCACATGGCATTGGTATAATCGGCGTAAAAGGAAGATATGAAGCTTCTGAATAAACTTTCTTCCTTTGTTGATTCGAACTCTCATGTTTGTATTGTGGAGGCACTCTTGATGGCTTAGTGTAATTTTGCTTAGAAGTACTCTTTGCATCTCTTTCTTTTACATATTTAGCCAAAAGCTCCTCAAAAGTAAGCTTTAGCTTTCTACCCTCATGTTGGCCATGGCATTTACCAACTTTAACCTCTTTTGAATTGATTCTTGGATTCTTGCTTATTTCCTTGACTCTGCGAAAATCGAAAGTTTCGATTTGGCAAACCGGAAGTTTCGGATTTTTTAGCTTTGCTGAATTTGACCGATTTGAACGTAATCGGTCATAAGCAAGCTTAAAAACTTTTTATTGCCCCCCAATACGCGATGGATCTTCTACAATCTCTGTCAAATAATCACTTTTAACAATATCATCATGAATCTCATCAGTAGTTATATTCTCTTCATTTGAGGGCTTTGAATCATTTTTGCCAACAATCAACTCATTACTTCTAGATGAAAATTGGCCTGTGACCGATTTGGTAACCTTTTGCTATCAGGACCAATTGAAGCCAATTGTTCATCTTTATGTGTTTCTCTAAAACTCAATCGTCCGCCATCAATGGACGATTGGAGCTTTTGACAGAACGTATTGCAATTCTTAGTACTATGATCAAAAGAATTATGCCACTTAAATACGTTGACTTCTCTACATCCTGAAGTGATGATATGACTTTGTGATTCATGAGCCTAATAAAATTATTTTGTAGCAAATTATCAAATATATCATCACACAAAGTCAAATCAAAAGTGTACTTTATATTCTTTAGCCAATTCCTTTGAGGAGACGGCTTTAAGGCTAAGCAAAAGAGTGGTTAAGATTTCTCATCTATCTATTTGGCTACGCAATTACTTGTGTTTTCTTTTATCAGATGCTTTAGAATCAACTACAATGCTAGCATCAATCAATTTTGTTTTTCTTCTTTTAACCCCAGAGTGACCACAAGCAAACCAATTAGATAGCAACTTTGGCAACGATGAGGTTGAAACTTTGAATGCCAAAATATTGCTGTTATCAGCACTTCTAATTTTGACAGTGCATTGGCTAATACTACGTGAAGCCCCTTTGTTGCTAACAAGTAAATTACTCTCCCCGATCGATCTCTTAGAGTTATTTGCCATGATAGTGGTAATGGATGCATCAACTGAAAACTCATGATGTGATTGGAAATTAGGTAAAGTACTCATAAAGCTTACTTTATCAAATATATTTGAGAGGCGTGGAACCAAGATATGAATCTGTGAAAATTAGAAGTTCCAATTCATGAAACCGGAAGTTCCAATTTTTCCAAAATTGCTGAAAACCACCAAACTGTGGTATGGCAACACCTTCATCTTCTTTTCATCTGTATTTCCATGCTCTTGCTGATGCAAAGATGAGAAGGGTTCTTTAATTTTTATAGTTTTACCTTATTCATCCTTCTTGAAGCATGAGAGGAATTCTTGAAGTTCTTGAACCTCCCACACCTTGTGCTGCTCCTCTATGGCCCTCTGACGTTCTAAGAACACCTTCTGAACCTCCTCAAAGACTTCATCTATAGATGTCACATTGATGCATGGAACAGTGTTAGAGTCATGGTAGGAAGTGGCAAATTCGGCTTTGCATTAGCCTAAACTTCTATTCAGAATAACTTGAGGTGAAGTGTGAATTAACATGCCTATATGACACTTCATCTATTCAGCTATGATTATTATTAGCACCTAGAGCTGAATTAGTGGATGAGGCATATGCAAGTGTAGCATGTGAAGGTATATGAATGTTTGCTAAATTTTTATTAATTCAGCAACGTATGGAGCCGAATTATGATCATTAAGACTTGAGTATAGTGTTGAATTTGTAGGTGTAACCTCAACTCTAGTAACATGCGAGGCATCATGTGACACTTGAGAACAATTAGATGAAAAATATGAACTAGCATGGCCATCTGTGTCGTGTATCGACATATTATATGAAGCTATCATAGATGGTGCAATTGGTGCCGATGCATTGAAAGAAGAAACATCATATTGAGTATTCATAAAATTATTAGTATGCGGTGTTCCATAAAACTTGGCCAAACTCATCATGTTGGCTTGATCTTGATAGCTACTCATCGGCATATGAGCTTGCCCCATTGCCGATGCATGAGGATATGTGTATTAGATGTTTCTAGTAGAATTTAAACTTGAAGTAAATGCGTCATGAACAATGGGTCTTTGCATATATATTCAAAATGATGATTCAAATAGTTAAGGCCACTATATGTATAATGACTAGTCGATGCAATATGCTCATTACGATATCTAGCAACATCAATATTAGAATTTGCGGTGCTTGCAAAATGATCATTAAGTGATGATATAACATCCGAATATTCTACCTTGTGATCATCGTAGCAATGTGGATAGCCTGCCATGTGTTTGCCTCTATTTTTGTCTTGATCAAACCTCAACAATAGGGTGACCTTGATTCCTTTTTCTTCTTCTTTGTTCTTGGCTCTTACGAGTAAAAACTGCTCAACAAGAATAAGAACAACCGCAAATAGATGCAATCGGCCCAAAGAGACTAGATACAATGCTAATTGCAAACCACAAAGATGGATCAATTAGAGAAAAGGCTAGGTTAGAAAAATTCGGTTGTTATGATCAAAACCAAATAACTATCCCTAGTGGAGCCGCAAAAAAGTGTGTTGACTCTTGGATCGGGTCACACACCGAGAGTATTAGGTTGTACGGGTCGCAACGGACCAGATCGACGAATCTGCCAAAACCGAAACTTCCTATTTGACAAACCAAAACTTTCGGTTTTCCCTGATCAATTTGGGAAAGGGGCAGATCTCACGATTTCACTATGGAAGGCAGCTAGGTTTACAAGAAAGCCTGCAATGGGCTAATCAACACGCATTTGTGACGAAGAACGACTAGTTTACGAGCAAACTAGCAAAAGTCGTCGAATCTCACGCTCGGGAGGGACCCCGTGTGGGCATGAGCGTCGTCGGTCGTGCCTTAGGTCGGCTAGCAGGCCTAAGAAGGCATCTCTGGTTGTGGAGACCCGTGGATGAACAACATATGGGGTGAGAAGAGAGAATTAGAGTTTGAGAGGTAAAAATGTAAAGGTACGATTGAAGACGTGACTGTTGTCCCTCAATCGGCCGTGGCCCTCTCTTTATATAGAGGGGGATGGACTTATCTCGTGGAGAGCCGGTAACTCCAACAAATTGGCAACGAATCAAAGATTATCCCTTTTCTAAGAAACAGGCAAAACCAAAACTTTGAAAATCCAAAACATGAACTTCCAGTTTATTCGAGGGGTGCAAATTAGCAAAACGAGAACTTTCAGTTTACAAAATCGTAACTTTCGGTTTTGAAGCTGTGTGCGTATTGAGAACTTCGTAACTTCCTCGTTCGTGCTTCAAATTAGGTAATCCATATATCCATATATCCATTTTGATCGTCTCGAGGAGGGCTACATATTACAAGCATCAAACTAGGGATTTGCCTTCATCTTCTTTCATTTATAATCACTTCTTTGTTTATTTTTGCCATAGAGAGGCTGCTGAAACTGGAACTTTTGGTTTGGCAAATCGAACCTTCTGGTTTTGCTTGGGTGTCAACATTCGCATTACAGTTTTTACAGCCCACACGCAATAATGAAAATGGCATTATACTTGTAATATCTATATCGATGAACATGTGGGAACTTGTTTGGCATCCTGCGTGTGATGCATTGAGGGGACACCAGTCTATCACATTAGAAATCGCGCGTCAGGGCAATTTTCTTTGGTTTTCCATGGAGATCTGCACGAAATGGTCATACTATAGCTGTGCTAATTACTGGAAACTATCGATGACAATGATATGTGTGTCCAGTGACAAGTCCTTTTGGCAGTGTTCTTAATGTGTCAACTTGTTAATATTTAATGTCAAATAAGTGAATTAATATTTAACACTGTTAATTCTAGTCTTCAAATTCACCGGTTTCCCTAGAAACTTTCCTCTTTCCCTACGGTTTATTGATATGTCCTAAGGAATGATCTTTTCCCTAGTGTTAATTCAAATAACATAGGGAAATGTAAATTTTTCCTAGCATGCTAACTAATTTCCTAGGGAAATCGAATCTTTCCCCATGGTTGTGGCCACTTTTCTAGGGAAATCAATTGTTGATTCTCTCCTTCCCATTTCAAATTTTCTCAGTCGCTCTCTCTCTCTCGATTCTTCTTCCCTTTCTCTTTCTCCTCAAATCACTGTCACTTTCTCTTTTGTCCTCTCCGCCATTCCCTCACTCTCTTTTTTCTCCTCTCCTATAGGCATGAAGAAGCAGTTAGCATCAGCAGGCGAGCCGGCAGGGCCGTGGCCATGGTGGCTATGGGTGGCCGCGAGGCGGCAGTGGCACGTGGTGGCGGCGATGGGAGTGGGGGGCAGTGCAGAGGGTGGCTGGGAAACGGCAGTGGTCAAGGGGAAGCAACACCAAGCTGCAGGGCAACCGGGACGCAACAACGGCCAGGGTTGGTGGCAGTGAGCCGGCAAGGCGGCAACAAGGGTGGTGGTGTAGCTGTGCACCTCATCTCTCTCTCTCTCTCTCGCGCGCACGCATGCGCGCAGGGGTCTCCAGCGGCTATACTTCGGCAGTTTTCTATTGTAGGCAGGTGCGACAGAATGAGGACCAAAGGGAGGTGTGATGAATGGAGGGGGAGCACTGATGGGCTCGAGCATCAACAAGTGGATGTGATGGTCCTTGTGATGAACGAAAGGCGACGCATATGGCCTCAAGCAGCGGTGACGCTGGCAGATCAGAGCAACAGCGGGGTGTCGGTGAGCGGAGGTGGAGAGTGACGTGGCAGCGAGCAGCGCGACAAGTCGCGACGGCAGACAGGTTGGGCTAGCGGGTGGGGTCGGGTGCGGGCAGATGCGGCGGTGGCCGGAAGACGTGTGCAGGTGGATGCGGTAACAATGGCTGATAGCAGTGGGATGGCGGCGGCCGGAGGGCCATTGATGCCTTTTCTATTTTTTTGTTTAGTTGAGACAGTTTCCCTATGGGGACACATTTTGCAGGGAAAGGTGCTCCTTTGTTTCCCGTGGATTTTTAAAAAAACTGTAGGGCACCCAGGATTTCCCGTCGACATCCTCTCTATGAACCTTTCCCAAGGACAACCCCTACGGAAACCTTTTCCTCAGTGTATTTTGGCTCTTTTTCCTAGGATTTCGATTCTTGGGAAACTTGCTGATTCTAGTAGTGACAGCTTAGCTTCAAGTATGCTGTTGGTTTTCTAGTTTTATCCTACAGCTACATAAAAAAAAATAGGATAAGTTTATTTTACCCCTTAACTATCAATGGTCATCTACTTCACCCTGTCAATATTAAAACAAGACTTTAACCCCCCTCTTGTTATAATGACCCCTCAACATTAATCGTCTTCTACTTCATGCTCCAAACTTTAATACTGGTGAGTCGGCACTAATGTGCCATGCTGTGTGCCAGCATTGCTGCTCCAGTCCCACTCCACGGTGTCCTGTGACGTGTTGTGCCGTACCATGAGCTGCGTTATGACACACATGTGTCAGTTTTAGTCGCCCGCAAGCGCGAGCTGATTGATGTGGACTGGAGGCTAGCGGCTGTCTTGAGTAAGCACATCCAAGCTTGATTTGATGTTCACTCTGGTCCTTCCACTTAGTGCATGTTGCGGTGTCTTTCAGCAGTGGCTTGTGGTGGGGAGCAGCGTTGACGGTGTGGCTACCGTAGATCTAAGGTGGTAACTATGACTGGCAAGGGGCGACTCAACATCAGCTAAGTCCCCTTTCCCTGGCTATCTCATAGGGTTAGTGTTAGGTTTTAATTTTGGGGGTGATTCCAGATTGGGCTTCTTAGGCAGATTTGGTTCTGATTTGTGGCTCGGATTTATCTTTATTCCATCCAAACGGACATCCTCTACTAATCACTACCCTAGTCTGTGACAACACCTAATCCTGACCATATATATGAACATGAACACTCAGACATTCTGCACCATTACTTAGGGCAAATAGTGGCTCAAATCAGGTTGAGGTTACTAATTGATCTAGGCTTTAGACTAACAGGCTCTAATACCAAATGTAGGATCTTAGGATGTAAACCTTAGGATCTTTTAGCCTAAAAATATAAACACAAACACATAAGGTGGAATTTGGCGTACTATCCTTGTCCTAGATATAGGATCTTAGCCGTTGCACTTGATGTCGATGTAAATCTCAATGCTCCTTCACAACATGGTTTCTAGTCGGTTGAGGTTACTAATTGATCTAAGCTCTAAACTAACAGGCTCTAATATGAAATGTAGGATCTTAGGATGTAAACTTTAAGATCCTTTAGCCTAAAAATATAAACACGAACACATAAGGTGGAATTTGGTGTACTAACCTTGTCCTAGAGATAGGATCTCAGCCATTACAATTGATGTCGATGTAGATCTCAATACACCTTCACGGCATAGGTTGTCGTCCCTTTGTGGCCTCCACCTACTCTGCTCGACGACAGCCACCGCGGGGAAGAAGTCAATCCAGCGCCTTCTCACGATCAAGATTGGTGTAAATTTCATGACCATTGGAGCGTTAGAAACCCCATAGGTATGCATATTTTGGTGATTAAGTGAAAAATATGAACTAAGTAGATTGAACATTATTCATCTCAAGAATCTACGAATTGGCTTCCTTGAAGGTGATGATGACTTATGAGCATGATTGGATGCTTGATGTTGTATCATGGTTGAAGATGAATTAAAGATAAGGACTTGCTAGAGCCAAGTGTGACTTAAGTGTAGGCTTGAGTCCATAGGAAAAACCTGTACTATTAAGTTGGGTCGAGTCACTCCTCTTAGATCACATGAATGTTAGAGAGTTTGGATGCTATAGTAGTCCTCAAAGGTACTAAAATGATAAAGGATGAGTGAAGAACTCAAATTTCAGCTTCTGAGATAGTCTCCGGACAATTTTGTGACTATATTGACAGTTTTGCACAAAAGTGTTGTGAGGCTGGATTTTAAGTATCCGAACAATCCGTAGACTATAATTGTGTAACAATCCAGAGAAGGGCTCGATTCGTTGGATCATTGGAAGATTTGGTCATTGGATAATCTGGAGACTATGCCATATAGATTTTAGAGAAGGTTTTCTCAAAGCAAGCAAATAAGTTGGTCACTAGACAACCCGACGGGGTCATTGGGCAGTCTGATAACTATGGAAAATCAGGTTTGGATTAACGAAGTAGTTTGCCACCAGACAGTTTGGTGACTAGAAGAAAATGTAGTTCAGAGAAGATGTTTTCATAGTTCAATCACAAGAATTTTCACTGGATAGTCCGGTGAGTACAAGATGCTCAGTCCAAAGAAAGTTAAGTTTCTGTGAGGTCAAAATAGAGTCACAGGATAGTTCAAGACTGAAAAACTAGATAGATTTTTGGAAATGGTATAAACAAATTATAGAGTTGGTAAACTAGATATAGCTGTGACATAAACTAAGAGAAGAGTACCTGCGGCTAGAGGTGTTGAGAGGCAGGAGTCAACAAGGAGAGCACAAGTGATTGTTTCAGAGATGTTTAGTGCTTGAGTGAAAGTTACTAGAGTATCAATCCACTTGAATGCTTGTATATATGCGTGCTTGAGGGGAGTGATTAGTCTTGTTACTCTTAATCTATGATAGCCTAGACTAGTTAAGAGTTGAATTAAGCTTATAAGGTCAATCCAAGTTTTGTTAGCGGTTATGAATCTTCTGCTTGAAAGGGACATCAAGAGTGGGTGTTTGAGCTTTAGTAGGCTTATTCTTGGATAAGGTAATTCCCGTGTAATGGGGATCGTTCATGCTTCAACCCTAGGAGTGAAGTGTACTTTGAGGTTACTAATCTAGGAGCAATGGGAGGGACTGAGACTCTAACACGAGTGGTCCAATGAGGTTTAGAGTAATGCACCATCCTTCCGAGACCTCAAAAAATCTCTCAATCTCTCTCTCTACTACTTAATTGCTCGTTTAGTTTTCACGTTTACTTTCTTGCAAGTAGTATTGATATGCTATTCCTTGTTTACTGTATTGTGGCTCTCATGCTAGTATGCCTTGTTTGTTTGCCTTTATCTTATCACTAGCATGTGTAGCAGTTGCTTGATTACTTGCTTACGTGTTTGCTCTTTGTATCCTTAGTTTAGCGAGCCCATAGCAACTTCCTTGGTTTAGTTCTCTTGTCTAGATTGTTGTCCTTGTCTTTGTCTTTCTCTAGTGCTAGAAGTTGATAGTTATCTAGCTTCTAGGTTGTGCTGCCATGTTACTTGTTCCCCTAGTATGCTAGGAATTGAATGTTGGCCCACTAGCAGGTACTGAGTGTTAGAAAAGTTAGAATTACTGAGTGCCTGATTCAATCTTTCTTCTTTGTCACTAAGGTCCTTAGAATTTGGTATGTTGGGGTGAACTCGTGCGCGATTTGAAACTTGATGGTGCAGATGTGTTGTCGGTCACCCTTATTTATATTGTGTTATTGATTTGGAATGGTTAGCTTGGATTTAGCTAGGCTCTGTATGGCTCTGCATTATCTCTTACTAATTTTATGATTAAGCTTAATTTTGAAACTAATGCAATCTGTTATTAAATGCCTTGCAGATCATTACGCCAACACATATCTCCTAAAATTGTGGTCTGCCAATCCACAAATATAGATAGTGTTTGGATGACTGTATCAGGCCATCTAGGATGAGCTCATCTAGGATCTGACAGTGTTCTCGTATTTAGTTGGTTGGATTGAACCAATTTGTGATTAGGTATAATTAGTCAGCGTAGTTATTATAATAATAATTAACTAATTTTAATTATAGTTAAATATTATTATATATATTAATTATTAATGGTATTTAGTGATGTTCAGCAATAACTTAAGTTACAACAAATGATAATTAGTAGGGATAGTACAAATTAGCATAGTTTATTGCTTATTATAGATGTAAAATATTTATTATAAAAATAAGTCAATTATATGTGATATAATATAATCTTCTTAAGTAGCTTATAAACATTCCCATGGATCAAACCAAATATAATCATGTATATCTCCTACGGCTAACCAAACATGCTACTTGTACCGTCTCATCCTGGACATCTCATTTAGCACAATTCCATACAATCCACTACATCCACAAACCAAACACTAACTCAATCCACTCGTATTACTTCCTCTATTCTAATATGTTAGAGTCGGTGTTTTGACCACCGGTATAGTAAAATTTACGTAATCAGAGGAAGATACGATGCGCTCTTCATATTCGAGGTGGCCTAATCTATGAAAGACTCAAAGGTTTAGCCTGGTTCGGGCCACCGGCGAGGCGTAATATCCTACGTCTAGGAGTGGATGAATCGTATGAACTCAAGAACATGAGTACAATGGCGAAAAGGCCTTGGCACGAACAAGAACCCTAGTGCTCGTATGTGGTTGTAGTTACAATGGACTGTTCAAACTTGCTTACTTGTCGTCTAAGGCCCTCGTGCCCCTTTATATAGGGGTCAAATCGGCGTTACAAACTTGGCATCTACGAAACCTACTGGCCCTCTGACGGGTTGGGTTGCGGTCGTCGTTGAAGTTGATCCTCTGGCGCCAGAGCAGGCTGCCGGTGTCCTTCGATCGTCCTTTGTCCAGTCATAGGTGACAGAGGACACTTTTCTGTTTCGCTTTACCGCCGGCCGAAACACTTTATCGATCATCTCATCTGGTTGCGTTACCTCCTTTTGGAATGCTTTTCCACCGGTAGGGCTGCTTTACCTCCTGTTGTACGTTGTTAAAAATCTCTGTGCTCGTCAAAAGTTGACCGTTAAAACGGTGGCCGACCCCCGAGGGTGAGCGAGAGTGTTGGCTTCTAGCCGTTAGCTGGTTGAACCTTGTCATCATGTGCCGCCGACCCTTCGGTGGTCGGGCTGTTGTAATCGCGTGGCTCCAACCCTTGGGGATAGGGATGTTCTCTAATGGTTTGATGCGATGAAGTCCTTCGTAGGCTGTAGATTGGTGTATGGGCTGTAGCCCATGTCTGGGGCTTTGTATTCACTCTGAGTCCATAGGTACCCAGGGTACATGATACTGACAGTTAGCATTTGAGAAGTTCAAAGGAAAAAATTACAGGCAGAGGAAATGACCCTGCTCCCCTAATTAATGCATGATCACCCACTAAAGCTCTCCTCTCCCTGAGTTTCCATCGGCGAGGCAAATGATGTGGATCTGGACACCATCTCCTTCACTGAGCTGCCTGTGCAAGGAGGGAGGGAGGAGGGCAGCTGACCGGCATGGTAGTCATTGCCGTGCCATGCGGCAAAGGGGAGGTGCCCAGGCGGTGAGGGAAAGCAGGAGGGCGGGCGGCGGTCAGGGACTCAGAGGTGGGCGGCATCTGCCATTGGAAGGTGGGCAGCGGCGTGGGGTGGCCTGCGACATCGCGAAATGGGGGCGCGGCCAGCGTGGGGGCGAGCGGTGCACGACATCATGAGGGCGTGGCGGTGCGCAGCGAGTATGTTCGCTAAGCACACGGCGGCGGCGCAGAGTTGGGAGGTGGAGATCAGAACGAGGAAGGGATAAGGTTTCTGAAGAGGGAAGTTTGTAGGTTCCACCTGAGTACAAATGATTACATATTGAACTTATTTGGTTCGAGCTCTCCCAAATACTTATATAATGGAATGGAGGGAGTATTCGTTATATCGTCCTGGTTTGATGGCATGGTGAGCTAATGGCTAGTTCGGTGGTGGACGAGTTATCCTATGCAACAGGCAGAGAAAGCACGCCATGTTGTACTTGTTTCAGAGGAACCAGCAAAAAATAGATTGGGAAAAGTGACAAAAAACAATTTTACCCTTATCAAATATCAAATTATTATAAAAGTTGCCACCGCTCCTCAACGACTCATTCATACTCTACTATTCAAACTCGCATCCTACTCGGACTCATATATTGTACTTCGTATATTTATGCCTCGGCTTTAGTTTTATGGCAGGTGTGTTACTGTATTGGAGTTCATCATCACGTGGCCAAAAGAATACGAAGCAACCGTTTTTTTAAAAACAAAAGACAAATAGGTCGTTAGTCAAAAAAAACTAGACAAATAGTTTTTATAATATGGCCTCTAAACATGTCCACTAGATTATGTTTATAAAGCACCAAACACGGCGCTGGAATCGACCGGTTTCCAAGGCAAGTTATGCAAACAACTCGTTAAGAGTCCACTGCAGCTGCTGCCAATGGGAGGAGAGTGAACCAGACGCATTTGTGCCGCGCTGAACGCATGGAGGAAACTCTAGATACCGTGCTGGACTTGACTGAGCCTGGTAGGTGCAAAGCATGTAAAAAAAAAAA
>BCLG01000286.1:70943-139781 GCA_001602295.1 Zoysia matrella
GGGAGCCAAGATGGGCGGCGGCGGCCACGCGCAGGGCAGGGGCCAAGGTTGGCGGCAGCGGTGGCCACACGCGGGGTGGGGTCCAAGGTGGGCGGCAGCGCCTGGCCTCCCTGCCTCTTCTCCCCTTCCCCGGCGATCACAGGCCACGGCCAAAGCTGCCACCGGTGGCCTACCTCGTGGAAGCGAAGGGATGTGAGGACAATCTTTGTTTTTCTATAGTTGATTCCGTTACAAATAGTGAACCAAACAAAATCGGTTTCAACTCATTCCCTTTGCAATAACAATATATTTCGATTACCATTACGATTACGTTACAAAATTTAAACCAAACGCCATCCAAGTGCTTACAAATTTCTCGGTACACACAACAGACAAAACATCAGGCTTCTAGAATTGAGCATATGCATGTATACCACAAAAATGTGTTACTTGTTGCTAGTTCTCGGTTAACCAAGATTCTATAAAAAAAAATATGAGACATATTTTTGGAACAAATAAGTTACACTTGCAGAACATTTCTTTGGTGGCGTTAGAATATTTTCTAATTGAAGCTGAAACATTTAGTTCATAGGTGATTAAAATATTACATATCCCTTGATCACATTAGATAGAAAAGGTAAAATGGATATATGGATCGTCAGATTTTTATGAAGCTGAAACATTTTTGGTATTCAGCTAAGCATTACTGTCAAATATAAGATTTAGAGAGATTGGGAAGATCTAAGTGGTTAGATTCATCTTTTCAATAGCTAAAAAGTGAGTAGACGAGGAAATTTTCAATCAGTTGAGAAGACGACAAAACTTTTTTGTGTTCTTAAAGATACATAATGATATGCAGATTTAATTTTTGTGTATACTCCCTACATTCTAAATAAAATATAAGCACTTTTAAGTTTAGTCAAAGTCAAACTTTTATCACTTTGATCATTATAATGTATAATTAATAATATTTTATCATATAAAATTATATTTTTTGAATTCTTCATGAAATAAATTTTCATAAAAAGTTTATTTATATATTAAAAATTATATACTTTTCTAAACATTATTAGTAAAAGTTTTAAAAAATAACCTTATTTAAACCTAAAAATACTTATATCTTGAAACGGATGTAGTATAAAGATACATAATGACATGCGGAGCTCCATGACAACTACCACCAACATCGCCAGTAACTCTGTTTTGTAACATACAGGACATTGCAGTTATACATTGTCACTAGTTAAACATGTCTTTGTAATAAAGCAGCACTAGTCTCCAAATCTCATCAATCAGATATGGAGCAGGCACCGGAGCGACTTGCCTTCCTCGAGCAACTGGAAGGCATTATTGATATCCGAGAAAGGCATCTTGTGTGTTATGAAGCCATCGAAATTTATCTTCACCTCCTGAACAAATTTAAGAACAAAAGATTATGTTACCATTCAATCACGATACCTTTGTCATTTTTATAGTTCATAACCGTGCCGTTTTCAACAGAGAAAATTTTCCTGTCGTACTGCTTCATGGATTTCAGCAACGTACCCCGTTCATGCACTTGTCCACGAGCTCAGGCAGCTCGGACTTGCCCTTGAAGTCACCAAACACACATCCGGTGATCCGCCGGCCGTCGAAAAGCTCCATAGGGTGCAGCGGCACCATCTGCGGCATCGCATGGATCCCTAGCACCACTGTCAGGCCCCAACCCTGCATTCATTATTGTTTACTCAAATTCAGCAACTGTTTTGTCTCAAGGAAATTGAACTGTACTTGAGTTTTCTACGCGTAAAACTAGATAGAGACTAAGGAGTACAAAAAGACGTACTTCATGCGTAGACAGGAAGGCCTCTCTGAGAACATTATTGATGCCGGTACACTCGAAGCTGTAGTCGACACCGCCATCAGTCATCTCCCTGATCACCTGCAGAGAAGCACAAAGCTCTGCTTAGACTTCACTGTAGGCGTCAATGAAAATTCTAATGAAAATGTTGATCTATGTTTTCGCTGCAAAAGAAAGGTGCACTTACCTCGTGGACTGGCTTGCCACATGCCTTAGAGTTGATGAAGTCAGTGACGCCCATCTCTTTTCCTGCACGGATGGTCAACAATTTTTCAGAGAAATAACAATTTTTTTCTTTTGAAAGAAAAAGAGAGCACGATTTGTAGGAACTAGAATTCTAGATTTAATTTGCATATATGTTTTACAATGTTGACACTTCGTTCGAATCCATTCTGAAACATAAAAACTAACTGGCAGTAAACCGAATAAGAGCAGCCGGTAATTTTAAGGCAAGGAGCTCTTGCTTTTCAATGAAGTTACCGAGAACATTAAAACAGAGGTTTCTTACTATAACATTTCTGTTCTTTTCATCTCCGATACTCGATAGAGAAATGTCATAGGAAATTTTGTCAACAATGAGATGCAAGGGGTTCTACTTACCCAAACTAAAAGAGTAAAGTAGTTTCTATTAATGATATGGCAGGAAGTCTCCTATGTGTTATTTGGAAAAAGTAGAAGCAAAGAGCAGATGCTAGCTTGGGTATGCTGAGCAAGGAATTTGCCTCATCTACCTCAATTTCAAATGGGAAAAAAAAATAATGGACAGAATGCGGGGGAATAAATTGATGGGCCAGATCCTTTTTTCTCAGTGACTTAATCTACATGGGGATCCTTTTCTCTAGTAAAATATCATGAATCACAAGAAACAGATAGGTTCGATGCTTGCAAGCTTTCAACTCTTTCATGACACAGTTTTGCATGAAATTCGATAAAATAGAATTGAACATGTCAGTATCATTTAAAAATACTATTTATAACTTTCTTGGTTCAAGAACGATTTTTCTAATCTTTGCTTAGCCATAGGTACCTTATAATTTTGTTTGTGATTATTTGTTGTCATTATTATTTGCCGTGATTTTTTTTTATGTGTCCATGCATGGAACTTTACTGATTAACAGCATTTTCACAGTGCAGGTTGGTTATCCTGACCAGCTTTTCTCCGCGCAAAATTTTTCAGCCTCAATGCATGTAGTTGTAATCACTACCCTGGCGTGAATTGTGTTTATCAAGTTTTATAGGCTCAGATCATCCACTGATTTGCTGTCAAAAAGACTAAGTGGCTACAAGTGCAACACTCACTGCTAAAACGTTGAAGTTTGATGCAGTTCTTACAGCTACAATGGACTGACTAATCGATCACTTACTTGTTGGATACCAAATGTACCAGTAATCAATGAACAAGTCAATGTCGATTGCGATTTTTCGTGTGTGCTGTCAGGCCAAGTGATAAGACCAGAAGTGTTCTGTTCGGCTCTGGAACCATCATATATATGGAAAGCGACATGCTCATCCCTGAATCTTGGTCAAGCTAATATGATTTCCACGGGTGCATTTTTACCACTTTATAAGCATTATCAACAGGAGACAACTGTCAATCTTTAAGACAAGTCTTGCCTTCTCGCTGAAACTTCTGCTTTGTCCTTTATAATTTCAGTTCTGAACTGAACATCATAAAATTTGGTGTTCTATTGTGACCTCCTTGGCATCTTTGACATGAAAATTATATGCGTACATGGAGAACATTTTGTTGAAATTACGCTGAAAATCTTTTGAAGCAACAATGACCAACAGTTGGATAGTTTCATAGGTGTTATAAATCAGAGCTTCATCATCTTTATGTGCCAGCGCTTGTGCCAATTTCTAGGGTACAAAAGAACGATCTGGTCCGGTCATTGCTTTTAAGTCTAACAAACACATGTCAGCTATTTTAAATCCTTCAGAGAAAGAACAATCAAAATGGACAAGACAGGGTTAATTGAAGTAATGTTCAGAGAACTTGAAACTGGAAGGGTCAAGTCATGCTTGCGTATTTTGTTTTGTAACTTGACAAGGGGAAATGGGTTCACAGAATAAAAACAGTAATCAGAAACCAATGGGAAGATGTGGCTAAATGCGCACCTTTGGCATACTTTTCAGGGTTTATATCAACCCCAATGATCCGAGCCACCCCACGCAGCCTGGCGCCCTCAGCAACCTATTGAAAAATAAATAAATGTTGCATAACCATGTTTGTGGTTCTCTCAAACCATACCTGTGTCAACAGTAAATTCTCTTTCAAGTTGATAAAATTTGGTTCATCTTACTAACCGCGAGACCAATAGAACCAAGCCCGAAGACAGCAACGGTGGACCCCTTGGAGACAATTGCTGTGTTCCACGCAGCTCCTACACCTGAAGAACAAAAACATATGGTAATTGTAATTTTCATTTTTTTTAGTTAATGTCAATGCAATGCCTGACAAAAGAAATAGGAAAAGGCCAACAGTTCCTGGAAGTATCACTGCTTGAGTTAAATTGCTGCTCCTGAGCAGTAATGTCCAGATGTTACTTTTCTCGGTGCTCTGAGTCAGCAATCACTATCGAAGCCCATGTTTAGATCTAAGAAAACGATATAAATTCATTTTCAGGACATTTTCTCGTGGATGTGTCCGCAAGGTAGAAGGCAAGAGAGATGGCGACCAGATGAACTGTCACAGTTAAGCTTGCCTCCGAGGGAAAAGTCATATATGGAGCAATAATAGCAAATATCGACAGTTAAGGAAGGAAGAACAACACCTCCAACAAGGGCAGCTATCACTCGACAGCAACTCAATTGAAAGAAAACCGTTCAATTTTCGATGGGTCCAATGAAGTACAGTCCATTTTCAGAAGATACGGGAATATTGTTTCCATATGTCAATATACAATATAAGTAAAGCAATAACCACTTGTACTTTTGCTAGTATGCACGATCAGAAATACTATATAAGAAAAGCGATGTATGTACGGTTGTTTCCATATGTCAATATACAATTATAAGGAACTTGTTATCAAGATGGGATATGATGGAATGGACAGCCGGATGCGTGGGCTGGACACATGGTTGCAGTATTGATCTGCAGACAGTGTTGGCCTGACATAGGAGCAATCGCCAGGCTTCCAGTACTACCTCCAGCGTGCCATGACCATTCCGGTTTCGAAATCAAATCATCACAATGACAAGAAAGCTTTCCAGCTGAGATTGGTCGGTTACCTGTGGAGATGCAGCAGCTGAGGAGGCTCATCTTCTCCAGCGAGGCCTCGGGGTTGATCTTGACGGCGCACGCCGCGTCGAGCACGGTGTACTCGGCGAAGGTGGACGTGTTGAGGAAGTGGTAGACGGGGCGCCGGTCGCCGGTCGCCCCGTCCACCACGGCAAACCTCGTGCCGCCGTCGGAGACCATGGTGCTCTTGAACGGGTCGACGCGGTAGGTCTCGCACAGGTTGGTCCTGGAGGAGGCGCAGTACGCGCACGCCCCGCACTCCCCGGTGAAGATCGGGACCACATGGTCCCCCGGCGAGATGTCGTCGACGCCTTCGCCCACGCTCTCCACCACTCTGCGGCGTGTGTGTATGTCGCATGCATGTCGCCGTCAGTGAAGTTGCACGTCGAAAGGATCACGATTTCAATGCGTGACAGCTACGGGGAAGATTGTTGTGGCAAGTTGAGTTCATGCTTTGCTTCACTGGGAAAGTTGGTCTCCACGGTTAATTCAATTTTCAATTGAGACGGTATTTTACGTTAAGATGGTTTGGATTTCTGAGATGAACATAATACTATAAAGATCCTCGAGATCTGAAAAAGTCTTTTCCTATTGGCATACAGTATGCCGTTCGTCAGATTTTGTCGGTTGTTAAAGCCAGAGATCAATGCACTGCAGCGGCCTGCGGGCGCGCATGAGCATGGGCGCTTGCGTTGCAGGATTCAAGGCAGGGTCATCGATTCATCGTCTCCATCCGCCATCTCCTAACCAGTTCTTGTTACTCTGTCCAGCACTACTGCCAAATGGGGCCTAGACTAGAGTTGCCCCCCATTACTGACAGTTGGTCAAAATCATTTTCTTCAGGAAACGGCAAATTGACCCTCTTTTTCTTGTTTCAATTGATAGCCAGATCAATATTCATAATTAATGGATGTCTAAACGGGGATCCGGGTGTACATATATAGCTCCCGCTTTCCTAGTATTCCAACATGGGTCGGACCACATTAGATCTTTTATTCGTATTCTCTCTTCATTTGTGCAGTACAAACTGTTTCTAAGAATCAATGATTATTACTTCCTCGATCCTAAAGTAAGTTTTCATTTAAATTCCGTACTATCTATCTTAGACCCATATTTTTTATAGATTAATTAACTTAAAAAATACGGAGGTTACTTTTAAATTCATCATAAAAAATATTTTTTAAATATATATTATTAAAATTGATTAAATTTATAAAAAAACTTTACTCAAAGATAGGTTCGATTAGGCCTAGATACAAGCTTATTGTTGGACAGATAGTATTTTAGTCTTGTCTACTGACGGGACACAATGATATCAAGCAAAATTCAGGACAGGACTACAGCAGCCCCAGCAACCCACGTGATGGGTGCACGTTATTAGAAAACAAAAAGGATTTTTTGGCGAAGTTTGTTCATCCGTGAGTTGCAAGAAGTTAATTGGCACCCGTCGCAAAAAAAATGTTACTTAGCACGTGTTCTTTTGTTCACTTTAGAGTTCAATCGTATTCATCGTAATGAAACGACATGTTTTTAACATGAAAGAGTCTGCGGAGTTATTACTCACCCGGATGCCTCGTGGCCCAAGATGCGAGGAAACTTGCTCTGCAGCTCGTTCTGTGTAATCGCGTCCATACAGCACCGTCACATGCATGGCAGCAGGAGTAGCAGAGATTACCAAAGGGATCACATAAAAAAGATCAAGCCACGGGCAAAACAAATTAAAGCATCTCAACACAGAATGAACGAATAGATAAACAAAAGAAGGAGTAGCTACTACCTATGTTTCAGTACAAGTTTATTTCTAGCTTTTGTAGACTAACATTTACCAATATTTTTTTATAAATTCAGATAAATTTAAAACTTAGTATTTGTACTTTTAAATTTGTTAAAATAAATACTTTTATAATATATAAACTTTATATTATTAAAATTAATTAAATATATCAAAATCATTGATCAAAGTTGTATTCAACAAAAGCTAAAAATAAGTTTCTATTGAGACAGAAGGAGTACTACCTCTGTTCTAAGATATAAACATTTCTAGATTTGAATAACGTCAAAATCTTTTAACTTCTACCAATAATATTTAAAGAATTATATAATTTTTAATATAAAAATATACTTTTATAAAAGTTTATTTAATGACGAATTCAAAAAATATAATTTTGATATGATAAAATATTATTAATTATATATTATTAGTGGTCAAAGTAATAAAAATTTGACTTTGACTAAACTTGAAATGCTTATATTTTAGAATGGAGGGAGTATTAGCTTATACTCCATCTGTTCTTTAATTGATGTCGCTGTTGACTTTTAAATTTAACTTTAACTATTCGTCTTATTCAAAAAATTTGCTCGAATGTGTAAAATTTTAAGCTGTGATTCAAATAACTCTAATGATAAATCAAATTATATCAAAATATATGAAATTTATTAATTTTTTTTGAATAAAACGAATAGTTAAAGTTGAATTTAAAAGTCAACGGTGACATCAATTAAAGAACGGAGAGAGTATTTTCGAATGATGTAGAGTAAATGTTTTTCTGAGATGAGAAGATATGAACTGGTGATAAATAAGCGAATGACATGTGATATCATAAATGAGGCTCATTTATTGAAAAAATAAAGAATTAATTTCATTCGTTGATCTATTCATGTGACAGCTCTGAATATAGTTGAGTAGATGAGATGGTTGCAAATAAATCCGTTTTGGAATGATGCCTCGGCTCCAGCTGGCTATACACATTGAAAATGTGAGTATGCAGCGTAGCCACAGCCAACAACTGCAGCGGTAGCCATGGAAAACAAACAGACACACTGTCGTCTTGATACATGTGTAAAAGCACATGAATGAATAGTGTTACCTCTCCTTTCCACGCGCTGAGGTCAGTGTGGCAGATGGAGGTGAAGAACACCTTGACGCGCACCTCCAGCCGCCCCGGCGGCGCCACCTCCACCTCCTCCACGGACAGCGGCTCGCCGGGACCCCACGCCACCGCAGCTGCACGAATGATCGACCATGGTTGGTCCAGCCGTCGATCACGGGCTCCACGGACAGAGGAGGGAGAAAGCTAAGAACACAGAGCAGAATTCGCACTAATCACCTTTGCATTTGATGGGCTTTCCTAGGGTGACGGTGCCGTTCGGCAGGTAGCCGTTGCCGTTCGCGGCCATGGTGTGGTATCCTCCGATCCGTGGACGGCTTCGCGCTTCTCTCTCTCTCTCTGTCGATTACTTTGAGAGAGGGAAAATGAAGTGCCAGGGAGCGCCGGCTGCTGGAGTGTTATATAGCCAGACAAGGGTAGGGGAGGGAAGAACGAAGCAGATATTAATTCCTTTTTTTTCCTCTTTTGTTTTTTTTTGTTTCCTTCTGAGGTTTGAAAAAGGCGGTGGGTCCTTTGACTTCTCAATCAATATTTTATCCGTACTAAAACAAGGTGTCAATTGGGCGGATTCAGCATGATGACGTTTCACCCATCTTGTCTGGCTGGCTACTCATATCTGTGTCCTTCAGATAAAGGTGTTGAGGCATTTGAGCCCAAAAGTCTATTAAAATTAATGTCCTTGTGGTACAATAGAAAAGATATTGAGGCATTTTGTCAAGATATGCTAATACATCCTAGTATCCTGACAAGATACTCCCATCCAAAGACGTTGTTTTGGGCAGAATTTTAGTCAAATATTGGAGATGTAAATTATAAACAATTTTTATTTGTTAATTTACATGTGGAAATTATATTATTAGGTTTGTCTTGAAAAGTATTTTCATAAAAGTATAAGTATTTTCATAAAAGTCAAATCTATGTTTTGAAAACCATGTCGTTTTTAAAACGACTTTCTTTTTACACCCGATGGAGTACAAATTTACTAAAAGTTCCACATCGGCCACAACACAATTTGATCTTTGATGTTCTTGCATCTCTCAATAATCAATTTCTTTTTTAAAAAAGAGGCTCTGCTCTCAAGTAGATGGAGGTTTTGTGTCAAACTTCATGAAAAAAAATGGGCTAAGAAATTTAGCGAATGATAACTCAAAAAACTAATAACGAGATATGATAGGCTATAACGGTTAAATTATATTGCGAAGACAAACAGCTTAAACCCTCGAAAATCAACTATAGCAGAAGCTATAACCGGCTACTTCACGGGACTCAAACTAGAACAGTTAACAGACATTTATTCTAATGAAATGACGACTATTCACATTGGACATTTAATCATATTTGTTACAAAATATACTACTCTTTCTTTCCAAAAATATTAGTATTTTTAAAAATAACCGACTCTGTCATTGCCAACCCCCTCAACTCGAGTAATAAATGGAGGTTTTGAGAGGTCTCGATGGCAGCCGGCTTGAGACATCTCAAAAAGAAAAAAAAAACCGAGCCCGTCATGCCAAACCCTGACGAATCCCTGACGCCACGGCATCGAGATTGGCCTCGGTCAAAAGTGAACTCGTGTTTCCAAACTCCGACCCCAACTAAACAATGGTCCTGCTTCCTAGGGAGGTTGTGCCACGATTTCCACGGAGATCGCAGAGGGTGCCTTTCTCAGCGGGGCAACAAGTCGTCGTCCGGCAAAAATGGCCACCAGTCTCCGTGTACGAAGAGGACTTGCCTGACGTAGAAAACGAGTTGAAATGCCGTGATTCCGTATCAATCTTTTCTTCAATTGACTGGTACTACATGAAAACTGGCACCATATGACCTTACAATGAAAAATGTATAATTCTATAGGAGTCTTTCAAGTCAAGCTTAATATTTATTTTTTAAAAAAAATAATAACAAACTTGCTCTATGAGATTTGTGTCTAGCATTTCGTTCGCACTTGTCAATACAAGTGAAATCTTGGCCAAAGTCCCATCTTGGATACCTTAAAACTATATAACATCAAATAAAAGCGAATCAGGATATCAGGCTGCTGAGGGCTATTGAACTCAGTGAAAGGAATACTATTGACGCTCGGATCGGCCAACACACGTGCGCACATCCCTGTGCAGAAGCAGAACGGCAAGATCGCGAAAATAAAAAGTTCCGGTATGACAAACCGAAAGTTTCAGTTTTGACTGGTTCACAGCAGCAACTGGTTATCGACGTCCGAGAGGGACCCCGTGTGGACGAAGACTTCTTAGGGTTGTTCTAGGCTCGGTCAGGCTAGCTAGAACCTCTTCACCGCCACCGGGACGGGAGAAGAAGAGAAACGGAGTTGAGAGAGGGGCTAGGGTTTGGAGAGTCAAAACATATGAAGTAAATTGGTAAGTTCGATTAGGATCCCCTCAATCAGCCATGAGTCTCCCTTTTTATAGAGGTGGGATGGTCTATCCTCGTGGAGAGCCGGTGACTCCAACAAATTGGCAAGTAATCAAATTTGAAAATGTTTTCAAAAATCTGTGAAAACCGAAACTTTCGGTTTACAAAACCGAAACTTTTGGTTTTGTCGGTGTCTGAATTAACTAAGTCTTGACGTCTATATTGAAAGTCGTGAGGCCTGTAACTCCATGTGCATCTTCAACATCAACATTTGCCTTCATTCTTCGAGCCTCCGACATTTCATCACGTCTTTCGGCACCTTCATCGGTCAATGTATCTCATCATGCTTGTGTGGGCTGAAAAACATACTCAAACACCAACAGTATAGATAAATCGAGCCAGTCCTTGGCTTGGGCAAACCCTGTTTTCTTCAAAACCGGAAGTTCCGGTTTGTCCCTCAGGCACCGAGAGGGCTTGCCGGAGACTCTGACATTGTACCGGACACTCTGGTGCTCCGTGAGGTGGAAACCGAGAGGACTTGTTGGAGACTCCGGTGAGGTGCCGGATACTCCGGCTGTGGTTTCTGCCAAAACCGGTACTTTCGGTTCGGCATACCGGAACTTCCGGTTTTCCTGTGAGTGCAATTTTCTGTTGTCAACATATGCCCCCTTTTTTAGGTAAAACGTGTGTACCATAAAACATATTATCAACCGAAAAACGCCTAAGGACGATGGTTTTGCAAAACACACTGGCCATAATACCGCTTAGGCAACGATATTTGAAAATATCATCCCGTACTCTTCAAGCATTTTACCACATGCTCGGGTAGTATTTCTTCAAGTATCTACCATTCAAAGCTCTTGGTAAGCGGCTCCCTTGCAAAGTTTCAACCATGTAAGCGTTCCCGGCTATCATTTTTACTATCCTATATGGTCCCTCCCAACTCGAAGACCATTTCCCAAATCTGTTGCTCCTAGAGCCAATGGGCAGAATTGTTTTCCAAACTAATTCGCCCAATTGAAAAGTTTTGGCTTTTACTTTTTATTGTAAGCTCTAGCAACCTGGGCTTTGTCTTTCTCTATGGCTTTTAAAGCTTCTAATCTCTTGTCGGTCACCTCATCAATATTATCTATCATCAAATCACGATACTCATCTATGCACAATTCATTTTGTTTGGCTATCCTAAAAGCGTCCAGATTTACCTCAACGGGTAAAACGGCTTCTTGTCCGTAAACAAGTTCATAAGGTGTAACCTTAGTGGCTCCATGTCTAGAAATGCGATGAGCGCACAAAGCCTCCGACAAGATCTCATGCTATCTCTTAGGGTTATCTTCTATCTTCTTTTTGATGAGCTTGATCAAAGTTTTGTTACTAGACTCGGCTTGCCTGTTAGTCTGAGCATAGTATGGAGATAAATTTAGCTATTTGATTCCATAGGATCCGGCAAACTCACGCACTTGATCGAAAACAAAAGAAGTACCTTGATCCGTGGTCAAAGTTTGTGTAATGCCGAATCTATGTATGATATACTCGGTGATGAATCTTATTACCTATTGATGAGTCATATTCTTGAGTGCCACCACTTCGATCCATTTGGTGAAGTAATCTGTGGCGACCAACACGAAGCGTTGTCCTTTCGAAGAGGGAGGATGTATTTGACCCTCGAAGTCCAAGGCCCATCCCTGGAACGGCCACGGCTTGATGATAGGATGCATTGCAGCGGCAGGTGCCATCTGAATGTTTCCAAACTTCTGACACTCCTCACACCCTTTGTGGTAGCGAAAGCAATCGGTAATCATAGTTGGCCAATAGAATCCGGCCTTCCTCCATAACCACTTCATCTTCGGAGCCGATTGATGCATAACACAAATGCCTTCATGAACTTCACCCATGGCCACCTTGGCTTCATCATCACCTAGACACTTCAAAAGCAAATCGTCTCCCGTTCGGTGATACAAGTTATTGTTGATTATGACATATTTAAAAGCCATGTGCCGAACCTTTCTCTCAACTCTCCGTCCTAGATTAGTAAGATAATTGATTATAGGAGTCCTCCAATCCATTAATTTGACCTTTTCATGGTTGGAAACATAAATAGCCGAATTTTTAGACTTTCTATGAAAACTGGAACTTCCGAAATCACGAACCGGAACTTCCAGTTTTTCCAGCGTTCCAGGTTCAACACAGAGAAAATCGGGACTTCCAAAACCAAAAACCGAAACTTCCGGTTTCTTCAAAACTTTGGTTTTGTCCTTTTTGATTATCGGTTCCTCAACAATAGCAAATCTCCCTCTACTAATGTTGTAACTAGATGCTTGCTGTGCCAAATCATTAGCTCTAGCATTTTCTTGCCCAGGGATATGATGCATATGAAATTCCTCCATGTTCTTAATAATATCTAGGCATCTATTTAGGCAAGCATTCAATGACCCATCTAGACATTGAAAAACTCCAGCAACTTGCTGTACCACTAACAATGAGTCACGAAATGCTTCCACATGCTTCACCCCCATGGATTCTAGCATTTCCAAACTGAATAACAATGCTTTATACTCGGCCGGATTGTTGGTGCAAATATAATCCAATCGGTTTACAAATTCAAAATATGCATTATGAGGAGAAACCAGCACCACCCCTATACCATGACCTTCTTTGCAAACCGATCCATCAAAATAGATTTTCCAAGGGGCAAACGCTAAGTAATTCATATCTAGATTGTGGTCTAAATCAATCTGATGCTCAACAATAAAATCAGAAACAATTTGGCCTTTCATGGATTTTAATGACTCATAGGCCAAATCATACTCGATTAAAGCATATGCCCATTTACCAAGTCTCCCACTAGATATCAGTCTATGCAACATATGCTTAATGACATCGGTTTGACATGTCACTACACAAGTGCTAGATAATAAATAATGTCTCTAACTTTGTGCAAGCATAGTACAAGGAAAAACATAATTTCTCAATGAAACTGTACCTTGTTTCAATGTCCACCAATCTCTGGCTCACATAGGCGATCACATACTCCTTCCCTTCGGCTTCTTGCGTCAAAACAGCACCAATCACCTTATCCTCCGCGGCCAAATGGAGGCGAAAAGGAACCCAACTCTTGGGCGCCCTAAATATCAGCGGCGAAGACAAGTATTCTTTGATCTTATCGAACGTTTCTTGCTGTTTTGCCCTCAAGTAAATTTGGCTTCATTCTTTAGCCGAAGAATAGGAGCAAATGCATTAATTTTTTTCGACAAGTTGAAAATGAATCGCTTTAAGTAATTCACTTTTCCTAAGAAGCTTTGCAACTCTCTTTTATAAGTAGGCGCTTGCACGTTCTTAATTGCCTCTATTTTCTTAGATCTATCTCTATGCCTTTTTCATGAATTATGAAGCCTAAAAACTTCTCGGCCGATACACCAAAAGCACACTTGAGTAGATTCATTTTCAAACCGAAACGACGCATTCGGTCCAAGGTAAGTTGCAAATCGGCCAAGTGAGAGTCTAAAGCGGCCGATTTGATCACCATATCCTTTATGTAAATCTCTATGATAACACCAAGTAAATTATGAAAGGTAAAGTTCATGGCTCTTTAATATGTGGCACCCGTATTCTTTAATCCAAAAGTCATAACAACCCACTCAAAAATCTTACAAAATCGAGACATCTAAAAGCAGTTTTAGACATATCCTTTTCGGCTATAAAGATTTGGTTGTATCCCGCATTACTATCAAGAAAGCTAATAACTCTATGGCCGGAAGCATCATTAATCAACATATCGGCTATGGGCATAGGATATTCATCTTTAGGAGTGACTCTATTTAAAATTTTGAAATCAATGCAAACTCTAGTCTTACCGGTGTTCTTTTTTTTTCCACCGGCACGATGTTGGATATCCACTCCGCATACCTGCAAGGTCTTATGAATTTTGCATCAGATAATCGGTAAATTTCTTCTTTAATCCGATCATGCATATTTGGGTTAAACCTGTTCATCGGTTGCTTAAAAGGTCTAAAACCAGATTTTATCGAAAGCCGACGTTCAACTAACTCGCGGCTCAAAACAGTCCACATATTCTTTTAGTAAACCGATTAGCTTCACCTTATAATCGGCTTTCAGATTTTTATTTATATAAGTTGATCTTGAATTATCATCGCTACCAAAGTTTACCGCTTCAAGAGGATCGGTCGATGTGAATCCTTGTCCTAACCTGTCCATATCTTCTATTTCCTTGATAGCTTCGAACATATCGTTCGCATTAGACCGATAGTGTTCCACTCTCTTTCGTAACCATTCAAGATTAGACTCCATCAAATCACATTATATGGTTGAGCCAATTTTCCATCGGCTTTACATTAACCGGTACAAAACCATCCCTAGTGACACTAAGAAAATCATAATCTGTTAAGTCTAAGCCGGTCAAGCACTTGACGGTATCATAAGGTAAAGAACATGAATCGGCCATAGCAATACAAGCCGATACATCAGCATGAACAACTTCCACATCATCACCAACCGAATGGATTAAGAATTGATGAAGTGTGGAGGGGACACACTTGTTGGCATGAATTCAATCACGCCATAAAATCAAGCTATAGCCACCACGCACATCGGCGACGAGGAAAGCGGTGGCCATTGTCTTGCTCCCAATGGTGAGCTCCACAGAAACGACCCCTTTAGCCTCAAAGGGTCTCCTCCTCCCACACCGTTCAAAGTCATGTTGGTCCGGATGAGCTCGTCATCGGCCTTACCTAACTTCTTGAACAAAGAATATGACATTAGATTAACAATGGCACCACCATCCACAAACATGCGAGAAATCGGTGTGCCGACGATATGACCCTTCACATAGAGGGGTTTCAGATGGTTATTTGATTCTCTGGGCTTTTCGAAGACAGCGTTCTTCGGCCCGAAGTCAAATTGTGCCATGACCTCTTCTTCTTCAACGAGAGAGTAATCGGAAAGAGATAAACAAAGAGTATTAATTTCCATACCATCTCGAGGAGGCGTAGGCTCCTAGTCCAGAAGGTCATCGTCGTTGAAGTCGGCCATGTCAACATCACCAGTTGAAGAAGGAGCAGTAGAATCCTCTGCCTGCACAAAATCAGCAGAAACCGAAACATCTGGTTTTGGCAGAGCCGATTTTTTAGGCTCCGAAGTTAAGATCTTTGGCTCCTCTGGAATTTCGGCCTTGCCCTTCATCTTCCACTGCTTACCCTGAGGTATCATAGGTTTGACTTCATTGAAAGCCTCCTCCCTCATTTTTTTCTAACTCCCGCTCCTTTTTCTCTTGGAGGTGCAACCTTTGAAGCTTCCTCTTTTGAGTGCGGGTAACACTGGAGGGACACCACCTCGGCTGGGTGTATCGAGTAGGCCCTCTCACATTTTCAGAAGGTGGTGGAACATTTTCATCTTGGACCGGATCTCTTATCTTGATCGCCCATCAAAAGTTCTCCCTATTTTAACATCGGTCATGGCAATTTTAATGACATCACCGGATGCTGCCCCTTGACCTCCAGGGAACTCAAGAACATGCTTGCTACTCTCCCTTTCACTTCTAATACGCCACTCTTGTCTTAGGGGAGAAACTGGCTTTTCAGGAGAAATCGGAAGTTCCGGTTTGCCAAACCAGAAGTTCCAGTTTTGCCGATGAGCAGAACCAGCACTGTTTTCTTCACCATTGACCGATAGATTGTTAAATCGGTCGTTCACAGAACCATATAGCCTCTAAAATACACTCTCTCTGGGTGCATTCCATCTCGGATGAAAAGATGGAGGAGGCATTGGTGGCATAGGCACCCATGCTCCCACATATGGGTTCCACATCGGAACTGGTGGAAATGGCATAGGAGGGCACCATTGGCGGTATTCCAAACCCTGGGGGTGGAGCCAGCCTAGAAACATGCATTATCCTCCTTCTTTGGCGGACTATTTTCCCGCCGTGGTGATCTTGGCCTTTTTGTGGACCGATTGCTAGAATCGGCCTTTTGATTTTTGTATTTGGCCATTGGACGGTCAAAGGTGCTCTTGGGCTCCTTCTTCCTGTCTACGGCCTTCCCTTGGTTCACCTTCCACTTGCCCGCCTCAGGATTCTTTGGCTTGATCATGCGGGCTTTCCGGGGTAAACCAGAAGTTCCGGTTTGGGAAACGGAAGTTCCGATTTTTCCTAGCCAGCAGCAACAACCATTTCTTCGCTCTTTTTTATTTGCCCCCCAGATGAAGAGCCACTTATGGTGATTTTGATGGACTCTCTGCCGTCGGGGGACTTTTCCAATGCAACCTTCTTTGGAATAATTTTCTCTCCCACCGGGAGAGGTCTTTCATCACCCAAGATCACATTTTCCCCTCGTGTTGTATCGGCTTGGTTTGGCCGAATCAACACTTTGGTATTGATGTACAGGGTGTTCACCGGAAAAGAGTGCTTGTCCACTTGCATCTCTTTGAGACTCAATCGTCTCTCATTAAGGGCTGATTGGATCTGTCGATGGAAAACATTAAAATCATTAGGAGCATTAGAATAAGAGTTGTGCCATTTGCAATATGCCTTTCGTTTTAATTCTTCCGCCGGAGGCAAAGTGTAAGAAATTTTAATGTAACCACCTCTGTATAACTCATCAAATATCTTATCACATTTAGCTACATCAAAGGTGTACTTTACATCGTCTTTTGATTCTTATGAATCGGTTTGAGCGAATCACAAGCAAGAGACTTGGTCTTTGATGGCTAAGCAAATTTAGCAGCAAGCATGTCATTAGACTCATCATCGGTGCTCTCCGAATCATATTCTATGACATGCATATTATGGCATGGTTTGTGATCATGTTTTACTTCTTTGCTTCGGCCTTCATGGGCCAAAGCTCTTTGTTGGAGGTGGGTAAGAGCGAGGAAATCGTGTCCCTCCAACTTTTCTCTAAGGTGATACCGCAAACCATTAAAAGCAAGATGAGCTAGGTCTTTTTCTGAGATCGTCAAATTGAAACATCGGTTTTTTACATCTCTAAATCTACGGATAAAATCTACAACGGATTCATCCCTACCTTGTCTAACCGAAGTCAAATACGACAATTTCAACTCATTATCCCTGGTGTAAAAATGATCATAAAATTTACGCTCCAATGACTCCCATGTGAAAATAGAACCCGAGGCTAAAGATGAAAGCCATGGAAAGGCGGTTCTGGTGAGTGACAAAGAAAATAAGCGCACCTTTAAAGCATCATTAAAACCCGCCTCTCCTAATTGAGCAATGTATTGGCTTATGTGCTCTCAAGTGGTCTTACTATCCTCACCATTAAATTTTACAAAATCGGGAACACGCCATCCCATAGGGTATGGGACTGAATCAAAGTATGAGGGGTATGGTTTTTGATAAATTTAGTCTCTCCCCTTGATGTCTAGTCCTAGCGTTTCCCGAAATTGTTTGCCCAAGTCCTCTTTAATGAAAGCAATGCATTCCTCCATATTAGTGATAGGCACCCTACGAGGTGTGCATTGCGGTGAGGGGTTCATGTTCGCTCTCATGGTATTAAATTGTTCATTGGGTATAGAACCATGAGGAACACCGGAACCGGTAGGTGGGATAGGTGGAGTGCTATACGCTACGGTACGGTATGGAGGAACAAAGTTAGCCAATTCATTCAATCGGCTACTAGCCGGTTTGGGTATGGTGTTAATTGGCTTTACGCTAGCGGGTGGTACTACCATTGCATTAGTTTGCACATGAGATGAAAAACTAGATTGCCCATTAAAGGAGTTCAATGGCATTCCATACAACGGTTGTTCTACGCTAGATGCATTTGGCGCCGATGAACTAGGAGATGGATCTACATGCGCAACATGAGAAGTAGATGATGCAACACCAATGCTTTTCAATGTTTTAGACATGTTTTCTTGAATCATGTGTTGCATATCATTAGCTAAGGCCTTTTTAATGTCGGCAAAGTAGTGTGAAAGGTCCTCAAAGGTGACGGCGGGGTAAGCGGAAGTGCTCACCTTGGCAGCATCCGTGGCTGCGTCGCCGTGGACGGCCGGAAGAACGGCTTCTCTCACTTGAGAGATCACGCCTTAACGATCCTTCTTGAAGCATGCTAGGTACTCACAACGCTCTTGATCTTTCTGTGCCTTGTACTGCTTCTCGAGGGCCTTTTGGCGCTCTAGGAATGCCTTGCGGGCCTCTTCGGGCAGCTCCTCCAATGACGGCATGACGATGTTTGATGGCGAGAACTCGGAAGACATGTTGTGGAAACGACGATTCGATTTGATGGAATCAGAATCTTTCGTCCCCAGCGAAGTCGCCAAAAGGTGTGTTGACGCTCGGATCGGGCCAACACATGCGCGCACGTCCGTGTGCAGAAGCAGAATGGCGAGATCACGAAAATTGAAAGTTCCGATATAGCAAACCGGAAGTTTCGGTTTTGCCTGGTTCACAGCAGCACCTGGTTATCGGCATCCGGGAGGGACCCCGTGTGGACAAAGACTTCCTAGGGTTGTTCTAGGCTCGGTCAGGCCAGCTAGAACCTCTTCACCGCCACCGGGACGGGAGAAGAAGAGAAAGGGAGTTGAGAGAGGGGCTAGGGTTTGGAGAGTCAAAACATATGAAGTAAATTGATAAGTTCGATTGGGATCCCCTCAATCGGCTGTGAGCCTCCCTTTTTATAGAGGTGGGGTGGTCTATCCCCGTGGAGAGCCGGTGACTCCGACAAATCGGCAAGTAATCAAATTTGAAAGTGTTTTAAAAAATCTGTGAAAACCAGAACTTTTGGTTTACAAAACCGAAACTTTCGGTTTTGTCGGGGTCTGAATTAACTAAGTCTTGACGTCCATATTGAAAGTCTTGAGGCCTGTAATTCCTTGTGTATCTTCAACATCAACATTTGCCTCCATTCTTCGTGCCTCTGACATTTTATCACGTCTTTCAGCACCTTCATGGGTCAATGTATCTCATCGTGCATATGTGGCCTGAAAAACATATTCAAACACCAACAGTATGAATAAATCGAGTCAGTCCTTGGCTTGGGCAAACCTTGTTTTCTCCAAAACCGAAAGTTCCGGTTTGTTGCTCAGGCACCGAGAAGGCTTGCCGGAGACTCTGACATTGTACCGGACACTCCGGTGCTCCGTGAGGTGGAAACCCGAGAGGGCTTGCCGGAGACTCCGGTGAGGTGCCGGATACTCCGGTTGTGGTTTGTGCCAAAACCGGAACTTCTGGTTCAGTATACCGGAACTTTCGATTTTCCATTGAGTGTTGCGGTTGTCAACAAATACTATAAAGGAGGTGTAACCATACCCATTCTTACATGTGCCCCAATTCTTGGTGGCGTGGTGACCAGCGCGGCGACGAAAGGTGGTACGCTGCGGCAGCAGGGGCGGCCAGCAGCGGCGAGGATGACAGGCTGCGAGGAGCGACAGACGGGCAGTGGTGGACAGCCACAGGCATGTATGAGTTATCTGAACCAGATCTACATATTTTCACTAGGAATCTACCCAATTTCATATGGAATGATGGTTTTCCTATGTTTTTCACTTTAGAACCGTAGGACCTGTCAACCTTTTCCCTAAGAAACGCTTTCCCTAGAGTGTTTCATAGAGAAATATATTTTCTAAGGTTTTAAATTCTTTTCCTACTATTTTTGTTTGAATTGAAACTTGTTGATTCTAGTAGTGTGACCAAAACTGCTTGTCTTTTAATGATATAACTGCTTTTCTCTTAATGTTTGATTGATATGAAAACTACCGCCGTCCAACAATAAGTATGCATCTGGATCTAGTCAGATGTTTCTTTGACTAAAAAATTCTACTCCTATAAGTTTAATAAACTTTAATAATATATATATATATTAAAAATATTTTTAATGAATCTAAAAGTATAGGTCTCATATTTAAATCTATAAAAATTATTGATCAAAGCTACATGATACGGAATTAAAACATAAACTTCTTTTGGGGCTGAGGAAGTATTATTTATGACTCAACTCATAGTACTCCATATTGGTAGGCTTGTAGTCAGGTCGATGCTTTTTAGAGTGTTTGGTTGGGCTGTTTTTTAGAGTGTTTGGCAGGGCTTTTTCGACAGCTTTATGCTACTATTATGTACTGTAAATACAGTGAAAAATACTGTTTATATAAGATATTTTCACCCGAGCCGAACAATCCATGTGCGCGAGGCTTTTCCAGCGCACAACACTGTAGCAACAGTGTTGCTACAGTGCTAAACCGAAGCTCGCTGAGTCATCCCAAACGGCCCCTTATAATAGGCATGCTGCTTTTTTTTTTTATCTTGTGGGTACGGGCTATCTGGGCAGAAGCGATATAACTAGACAAATCTAGCTTTGCGGATGTCAGACGATCACATGGAGATGAAGATATTGATCAAGCAGAGCAACTAATGTCACTTGTAGAACTAGCGGAAATTTACATACTAGTTCATAATATTTTAGCAACATATTTGCAGACTTCTAGTGCACGAGATAAGCATGCAGTTTTGTCTCAAGCAACTAGAAAGATTACTAGTTTTTATTTCAAATGATTTTCCACGTTTATTCATTGTCGGCAGGTCTAGCACTAAACACATACAATTTCAGTGATCGTGTAAGAAACGATGCCATGACACTTTTCCTCAGAAAGGAAGTCTTAGCTTATGCACTGTCTCTGTGGTAAGTGGTACAATCTGGGCAATTACAGAGTCTCTAATCGTCCTTTGACTTTTCTGTCGAATATGAAACTGGCAGAAACAAATTTATGAAATCACTATATAAAAACGAGATATTATTATGACAAATGTGATAATACGGTATCATTTCCACATGATCCATCTCTATCAACAATTACTTGCCATTTGTCTGCATAAATATTCCTCATTTGTCCGAGCAATCTACGTACAAAAAGTTTATGTATACAAATTTCTTCCGTCTACGATCAGGGAGGGACATGTCACCTTTTGCTAAATTATCTCCGCTCATATGTACTTACTCCCATTTTAAATTATTGACACCATTAATTTTTAACATCAATTTTGACTATTCGTCTTATTTAAAAAATTTGTTCCAATGTGTACGACCCGCAAAAGTGATAAAAAGCTAAAACAAAAGGCCCTTTAATTGGCTGGGTGCATGGTACTCATGCAATCCATTTACCGCCCGTCCCCACATGAGGTGGGATTGGGATGTATGGCGTCACTCGAATACTCGATCTTACTCTTTCGTACACTGTGTAAAAAGGTTAACCTGCTGTTGTAGTTGAAACATTGAGGGTAATATACTAACCCCCACCCATCTTCTAGGCCTCTTAAGAAATAACCATAACTCACTACTCCCTTCGGTTAAAAAAAAAGTTATTTTGAACAATGATACGGTCTTCAATACATAACTTTGACTTCTATTCTTTATGAAAATATTTATTAGAAAATAACATATTTATACTTTTATGAAAGTGATTTTCAAAATAAATCTAATCATATGATTTTTATATTCCTAAACTTAACAAGTTAAAAGTTATTTGAAATTTATATTCCCAATGTTTTGGAATAATCTGAATTGACCTATCTCAAAGAGATTCCAATTATTTAATATGAATTAATAATTTGGATTCATTAATGAATGTACTTTTATGTGTCGAATTCTTGGGTACAATATTCTTAGAACTGATCCCTCCGTTATTCTGTTATATAGAACAAAAGTTTTTGCTATATTGTGTCCTCAGTATCCTTTTCCTATCAAAGATCAAAGAACTTTTGATAATAGAATCCTCCTAAAAAAATGGAGGATTCTATTATCAAAAGTAGAGTATTCCTGCAATTGGATTTACAATTTCTACCTATCTTATCCAAAATTCACAAATAAATTGGTTTAGTATTGGTAAATCATATTAATAAGAGTGTAAAGGCTTTGATTCTAGAAACTTTTTCCAAATAAAAAAAATCTTTGTATTTAATGATGAAATTCTAATTTTCCTAAATTCTATGGACGCTCCCAATCTTGACGATTCGCAAGAAAATAACTATTATTTTTTTAAGTTAATTATTATTTCATATTTCAAGTTAGCCGCCACGGTGAAATTGGTAGACACCTACTAACGGACTTGGATGTCAAAAATGTTTATGTTTTATATTTTAGACTAGAGGAAGTAAGGTTGGGAGTATTTTTTATTATTTAATCCTTCTTTAATTAATATTTAAAAACGGCACCAAACTATATTTTCAGAATCCAGACCGTTTCAGTCACGTCAATCGTCGTTGCGCGACTTGTGAAGGAATCACGCCACGTGGACCGGCGTGATAGCGTCTAGGCCACCCGCAGACTCGAGCTGGAGTCCACGTCAGTCACGCCGATCGGCCTGACGCGACTGGAGTCATGCCGATCTGTTTGGCGTCACTCAAGTGGCTATGAACAGGCCGCCGGCTCCTCGCGGCTTCTTCGTCCCTCTCTCACACGCGCTGCTCGGTTTATCTCTCCATCGCCGTGCCTTGTGCTCCCAAATCCAACTTCAATCGAGCTTCCCTCTTCCTCAAATTTGAAGAATGAGTCCAGCAAAGGTAGCTCTTTTATTCCATGCACGTAGATTTGTTTTTCACGAATCTTTTATTTGATTTTGGAGTAGTTATGGTTTAGTGAAATATATGTACTTTTTGTTGAGAAATAGTTAGGATTACCTATTGCATTTTGACATAAACATATGGTACTTTGTGCATCGTTAACATTATTGTAGTAAATAAATTTTGCTTAATATTAAGATGTGTAATTTTTAAACATTTGTTTGGGGTAAGTTGGGTCATTTGCATCTGATGAAGCCGAAGAAAGATTACGATTGCCTCATGTGGGCGGATGGTGAAATGCCTCCACATCTTCCCGCTCCGAGGTGTGAATGTAATTCTATTGCCGAGGTGATTCAGTCGAGACATCCATGAACAGCAGCACATGCAAATTATACGTGCCCTAACAAAGACTATATAAAAATATTTTATTAAATAAATAATGAAGAAATACATATGATTAAGAATGATTTTATAGGGTCATTGGAGTAGTTGCAAATTCTTTCAATAAATTGATGGTCCAAAGATGGTTGATGAGAGAATTTTACTATTTCCACATGACCCAAACGAGACGGTCCGGTATGAAACTTTCGAGCGATGAGTTCTGTCGGAGCTAGCAAATGGATGGTCCTGTGGCAACACAGTAAGTGATGATGATGCATGGGTAATATAATGATTTGTGATATTTGTTCGCATTCTCCATACACGTTTTCACTTCAGCATTTGTATGAAGAGCTATGCAACTTGCAAAGACGTGTTTGGGATCCCTGTGACATTATAAGCATCGTTGATGATGATCCTACCATGTGCGATGATCCCTTTTTGTAAGTGCCCACACCACAAGTTCGGTTCTACGAATCCACCACTGCCACCGCAATCAAACTATGCACAGGACATGTACTATGCGTCTGGGTCGTCTTCTCAGTTCTAGTAGAACCATCTATATTGTGCTATGTAATCGAAAGTGTATGATTGTTGCGTCTGGGTCGTCTTCTCAGTTCTAGTAGAACCATCTATATTGTGCTATGTAATCGAAAGTGTATGATTGTTCCATGCCATCTCTCATACTATGTACTCCTAAGGTATGACTGTACCTATGTACTATCTATTTCTATGTCCCGTTATTTATTTTTTGAATGTTTCACTCTTGTTGTGTCACGAACGTATTATTTGTTGTAATATTTATTCACTCTGAATCATGCCATTTGATGTGGCGTGACTAAGTCCTGCCAAGAAAATTGGTGTGACTTATCGCGCAAAGAGGAGACAAATTCTACGAAATTCCAGCCTTCGCAAGAATTACGCTAGGCCACTTGGCGCGAGTAATCACGCCAGGACGTCATAAAATCCAGGGAGGGCCTGGAAATTTCTTGCTCGGCTAGTTGCGCCATTCGGATTAGTGCGACTAGTTGCGCCATGCGTCGCAGAAAACCAGAGAGGGCATGTAACAGTGCCGCGGGAGTCACGCCAGACAACCTGGCGTGACTGAAGTTTCTGTCGCCTGACTTGTCGCCCCATGGATCACAGAATTCCAGAGAAGTCCTGTTACGGCCGGGGGAGTCAAGCCAGACGAAACTGGTGAAGGAGTCACGCCTGTGATTGGCGTGATTCCTGTATTCGTACGCACATTGAAAACAGTTCAAACAGTACAGTACATACAAGAGAAATAAAGACACAGTCCAACCAAGAATGATAAAACAAAATTCATACAAAAGCATACGAAGCACAAAGTTCCACATACTTAGTTCATTACAGTACACACATACTTAGTTCATACAAGCTCACACATACTTAGTTTATACGGGCCACGTAGTTCGACATCCATGGTTCATAGAAGCCACATAGAGCAACACACAAAGTTCATACAATGCACATAGTTCAACATCCATAGTTCATCCATAACGACAACTGAAAATGCTTCAAGGACCCGGTGTGTACGGCTTTGTCCTCTTTTTCTGCCATCCCGAATTAGTGGGAAGCACATTCCCACTGTGAATGTCTCCTTGGTTTCGTATTCTTTTATGTACGGCTTGAGGACGGCGAGGAGCTGGTGTTGCATGATGTCTTCCCTGCGGTGCACCTTGGAGCTGCGAGGATCCAATAATGTCCTGCGATTCATAGTTTTGTCAGCTAAGGCAACATGAGTCAATAAAGATAAGAAATGAACTACGGAACCTGAGTGTATTGTGGCTGATTATCGGTAGAATCGTCGATATCGTCGCCATCCGATGGAACACGTGCACAAGACTGCGAGACACGGAGGCTCAGGCGTGTGATGGTGCCAGCGCATCGACATCACGTGCATTGATAAAGTTCAGCTTAAGTGCAAGTCGACGGCAGCTCTTACGCACCCTCTGTATCCATTGTGTGTAAGTACTTGTATTGACAAAAATGTACAGCTATGGATTTAAAATACAAGAAACGTACCGCGGCTAACGCTAACCTTTTTCATGAGTATATGCACTACAAGCTTTTCAGGGATAAAGATGGAAAGGTGAAAGCCAAGCCGCTTGAATGGTCAAATGACTATTAGCTTCATGACTTTTGAAGTCCCATAAAAGGTATGAATTGATTTTAGTGATTGAATGAACACCATAGGTAACGGTTGTGTTTGTAGGAACCACCTCGCTAATTCTACATCAACAAGGTGGGCTTCCTCGGTGGATGGCAAGGACGATCACTAGAAGAGGAGTTTTCGGGCGTTGGAGGACCAAGGCTAAGGACTAACTAGAGAGTCCATAGAAACGCCGGTAGTATTAAGGGAGGTAAGGTCATTTGTCACCTGTTATACAAGTGTTAGAGGGTGTGAATGCTCCTTAGATCCTGAGAAAACACTGAAGATGGTAGAGAAAGTGAAGTCGAAGTGCAGAGAAGACACCGGACAGTCCAGTGATGATGCGAGGTTTGGTCCCGATCTTTTGATGGAGATGAAAATCATGATTGGTGGATGGAAGCGACGTTCATGGCCCGACCACAACCGTTTACGACATTGCGCCTTAGCGACCGATACACCGATTCCAAAGGGTGAGCTCGAACATGTAGAGCGCGATCAACCAGACATAAGGGCTCTTGTCCTGCAAGCAATCGTAGAACAAGCAAGAACGAGATGAACAAGCTCTGAATTGCTAGATAAAAATATGACTTCGATCTAAAAACGCAAAAGGTGGGGTTTCGATGGCAAGAAGACGGGCGGTCTAGTCGACACGCACGCTGCAAGCAAAGTAGCGGCGGCTAAACTTCAATTTATCAAAACTCAAGTGTTCTTGGTGGTGGCTGAGGCCTTAAACTTGGGTGGAGGACGGGGGTGCTGGGGTCAACCTCAAAGCCTAGGACGCGACCCTAATGGGCTCAACTCAGTATACGGCCAACGGCCCAAACTAGGGTGACGCCGCATCTTCTGTAGCAAAATATTGATTAACACTGATTCCGATGTCGTATGAAGGTGGGGTTAGATCCGTTAAAAAGTAGACTTGATAAGCTTTCTAAGAAGTACTTGAACGTCCAAAACGGAGCCCGTATGAAGTTGTGACATGTGTTAGAAGTTGGTGTTGTCCTGCAATCTGAATCCAGCCTGCGCGACTCTATCTCCTGGTTGGTTTTTTCCTTGGTTCCTAAGCAACACAAGAGTACACAGATTTCCATGATCTAAAGAAGTTGAACATGGGCTTAAGAGTGAACTTACTTGATGATTCGGTTGACGTGCATGGGCACGAGTCATAGGACCTATAATCGGAATATGTATAGGTGTAGTAGAGGAGGACGTATCGATGGTGTTGATGTCCTCATCATCTCCCCCTTTTTGCATTTGAGTCGTCCTCAACTCTAGTACATCTTCTTCACCCAAATATGGCTTCAAATCTGCAATGTTAAATGTTGGACTAACCCCAAAATCTGCAGGCAGATCAAGCTTATATGTATTCTCATTAATTTTTGACAACACCTTAAAAAGTCCATCAGCTCTAGGCATCAACTTAGACTTTCTTAACTCTGAAAATCTATCCTTTCTTAAATGTAACCAGACCAAATCTCCTGGTTCAAAAGATAATTGTTTTCTACCTCTGTCACTAGCAATCTTATATTTAGCATTCATGCGCTCTATGTTTTCTTTAGTTGTTTCATACAGTTTTAGCATCAACTTAGCACGTTTCTTAGCATCAAGATTTACCTTTTTAGATGTTGGCAAAGGCATTAAATTAATAGGAGCACGTGGTTTTAAACCATAAACAATCTCAAAAAGGCACATCTTTGTGGTAGAATGCAGCAAACGATTATAAGCATCATCAGTTTTGTGACATGGGATGAAATGTGCCATTTTAGAAAACCTATCCACGACAACGAAAATGCTATCATGTCCCTTCCTAGTCCTAGGAAATTTCAACACAAAATCCATAGAAATGTCTTCCCAAGGAACGCTAGGAACAGGTAGAGTCATATACAAACCATGTGGATTTAATCGTGACTTAGCCTTTTGACATGTAGTGCAGTGAGAAACGAACCTCTCTATGTCTTGTCTCGTCTTAGGCCAAAATTAGTGACCAGCAAGAATATCCTCCGTCTTCTTTACTCCAAAATACCCCATCAGCCCTCCTCCATGCGCTTCTTGTAACAACAACAAACGAATAGAGCTAGCTGGAATACATAGCTTGTTAGCCCTAAACACAAACCCATCATTGAGGACAAATTTGTTCCATGACTTTTCATCTTTACATTGCTGCAACACGTCTTTGAAATCAGCATCATGCACATACCGATCTTTAATTGTTTCTAACCCAAATACTTTATGGTCAAGTTGTGTCAACAAAGTATATCGTCTAGACAAAGCATCAGCAATGACATTCTCTTTCCCCGTTTTGTGTTTGATAACATAAGGAAAAGACTCAATGAATTCAACCCATTTAGCATGCCTACGATTCAAATTGCTCTGACTACGAATATGTTTCAATGATTCATGATCAGAATGTATGACAAATTCTTTGGGCCACAAATAATGTTGCCATGTTTCCCAACTTCGCACAAGAGCATACAATTTCTTATCATAAGTAGAATAATTCAGCATAGGCCCACTCAATTTCTCACTAAAATATGCAATAGGTTTTCCTTCTTATAGCAAAACACCACCCAAATAAAAGGCACTCCCTTTTTGGTAAGCTCATTTAATGGTGCAGCAAAGGTGCTGAACTCCTTCACGAAGCGGCGGTAAAATTCAGCAAGTCCTAAAAAACTCCGCACCTAGGTGATGGACTTTGGAACAGGCCATCCTTGTATAGCCCAAACTTAATTTTGAAAGTAGTTTTTCATTCATCTCCCAATTTCATGCGAATCTGATGGTAACCGCTACGCAAATCAATCTTTGAAAATAGGACAGCACCACTCAATTCATCAAGCATATCATTTAATCGTGGAATAGGGTGACGACATCGAATGGTGATGTTATTAATAGCTCTACAATCGACACACATGCGCCTGGTTCCATTTTTCTTGGGCATCAAAATAACTGGCACAGCGTAAGGACTAAGAGACTCATGCACATAACTTTTGTCGAGTAGCTCTTGCACCTGGCGCTGAATCTCCTTAGTTTCCTCAGGATTGATCTTGTTTGGCGCACAGTTGGGGAATGAGGCACCAGGAATGAGATCAATCTGGTGCACGATCTCTTGAACAGGTGGCAGCCCTAGAGGAATCTTGCTTGAAAAAACATTCAAATACTCCTGCAAAAGGTTAGCAACCGCAGGGGCAAAGGACGCTGCATATTGGAAATTGAACTCAAAGCATCTTTGCACACCAATGCATAGACATCAGAAGTGGAAGAATCAAGTCATTAATATCAGATTTAGTAGCAAGCAAGCACTTTCCTTTCAAATGTATCTTATTTTTCTTATCAACAACAGATTTAGCAATTTCAGGGTTCTTACTAACTTTTGCTGCTTTCGCTACATCATGACGCACAATCGCTTCTGGAGACATAGGATGCAACACAATTTTTCTATCATGGTGCAGAAATGAATACTGATTTGACCTACCATGATGCATAGAATTCCTATCAAATTGCCGCGGTCTACCTAGTAGAATATTACAAGCTTGCATAGGTACGACATCACATTCAACAACATCATGATATGATCCAATAGCAAAATTAATGCGCACCAATCTGGTTACCTTGACCTTACCGCTGTTTTTGAGCCATTGAATGTAATATGGGTGAGGGTGCAGTTTGGTGCTAAGTGCAAGCTTCTCCACCATATCACCACTGGCCAAGTTATTGTAGCCGCCTCCATCAATGATCATGCGGCAGGAACGATCCTTGATGACACATTTTGTTTGAAACAATGTGTCAGTGATTTTGCTCTGCTTTCTCTATCTGTGCACTAAGCAAACGCTGCACAATGAGGCTCGCATAGTGATCCGCCTCATCAGCACCAATATGCTCTTCAGGAAGGTCTTCGTTACCTGCATAGTCAAGTGCAACATGTATATCTTCATCTAAATCACTAGCGGATGAATACTCACCATCCTCTAACAATGAGAACACGCTTGCTTGGACAGTTGCGCTGTACATGTCCATAGCCCTTGCAACGGTGACATTGTACATCTTTAGTTCTCCTTGTAGAGGCTACCGATGTTGTGCTCTCGGCAGGGACTGCAACAGCCTTTGATGGCATGGGTGCTCGACTTGCTGAATTGGTCGGAGGGATACGTGGCTTGTTGATGGTGTTGGATGCTGACGGCGTGGCACGACTCGAGGAGGAAGTGGCTGGTGGAGAACATCGAGTTAGAGCACTAGTCGTGGGCAATTACCATGAATTAGCTCTACCTGTAGAAACATTAAACTTGGAATTCTCACGACGTCCTTGCACTTCTCGTTCAGCTTTACAAGCAAAATGAAACAATCTGAGTTACGTTATTGTAATCTTTATAAGCAAGAATGTCCTGGATCTCCCAATTTAATCCAGCCAAAAATCTCGCCATCGCGGCCTCCTCATCTTCCTCTATCTCATAATGCAACATACCTATTTGCAGCTCTTGATAAAATTCCTCTACACTTTTAGCACCCTATCTCAATTGCTGCAACTTAATTAACAGATCACCAGCATAGTAGGAAGGAACAAATCTAGCCCGCATGACCCGTTTCAAAGCATCCCATGTTTGTGGTAGGTTATTAGGATTTTTCTTACCTAGTTCTATCCACCAAACAGAAGCAGAATCAGTGAACTCACTAGTAGTAGCCCTAACTTTTTTATTTTCAAGAAATTCATGACAAACAAACTTTTGGTTAACAGTGATTTCCCAAGTAATGTATGCATCAGGATTATATGGACCATTAAATGGAGGTATCTTAAATTTAATCTAACCAAAAGCATCATCATTATTATGTGCAGCCATACCATGATGATTGTGATGCAACCGCGGGTGACGACGAACCTCTTGATCATCTTGTTCAGTATCAGCAGAATACGCATCAAAGTTATCCCCTCCAGCGTCGCCTCCATTGTTGGTGTTGTCCCGCGGTGGGTTTCCACTACCATCATTACAGTCATCCAAACGCCTCAATATAGCAGCGAGGTTGGTGTTTAATGTAGCAACTGAAGTCTCAAGTGCAGCAAGCTTGTTGTTGCCTTCGATCTTTATGGTCTCTAATGCTCTCAGCCTTTCATTAGTCACTTACAAATCTATATCAATTCCTTTCGTGTGTAGCCTCACCCTTCGCTCAAAATATTTTATGATGCCACTTATACGAGGGGAATGTGGATCACCCCGATCACCTTCTGTGCCTGACATGGTTAGATGCACAACACAAAAGGAAAAAAAACATGTGAAGAGAAAAGACTCCCTAACTAATGTGTACGTGGTTCCTGATCTTCCGTCAGGTCGTGATAACTCTCGATTTGGCGGAGATGTGACACACACCCGATCCGGCCTCAAATCAACACGATTCGAACCTCGCAATCGCAGCACCACTTCTCCTTTGGTTATCAACCGTGCACACACAATTGACCTCGCCAAGAAGGCTAATCCTGCGAATCGAAGAACACAAACAAGAACAAGGAAGAACGCAACTCAATTGTGAAATCTGAATTAAATCACAAAGTTAGATAACCAACAAGCTGTCAAACGACGAAACTGTTTCATAACAGAAGAAAACTAACCAAAACCTGTCTCTAATGACGGCAGCTACTGAATTTATAGAGTTTAGGTCAACCTTAAGGGCAAACCCTAATACTAATGGGCCTAGAAAAGATACAAAGCCCAAAGGCCAAAAGATAGTGTCGCAGCACTTAGGCAGTTTCTGGACGTCATTTTGTTTCAACGATTTCCGCTGATTTCGGTCGAATTTGGAGATGAGACTGGTGCTGTTGGAAAGTTTATCTTGTTAGCTTTTCAACCATATCTAGAACGTCCAAAACGGAGCTCGTATGAGACTGAGGCATCCGTTTTACTGCAGGCTGCTCCAAGAGCCAGAGTCAGACTCGAACCCGAGTTGTTTGGATCTCCTCCGGGGTCGAACGTGTGCTTCTGATCTTGAGCATCTCCAAGTCCTTCTTTATGCTTTGTTTGACTCTCTCCAATATTCCTAATCATAATAAAGTTATTAGGTAGCAATCTATTCTCAAAAGATGGAAGACATGTGTTTTGGAACGAGCTCACCTTTAATCTCAACTGTCGTGGGTGAGTTTCATCAATACTACTTTGAGAACTCTTATGTGTATCTAAAGGAGTGATGTCCTCATCACCTAACACTACTAGGATGCAGCTACTACAAGGCTCTCACTCTACCCGTTCACACAAGCTCTTACCAATTCCCACCTTGCTCAACAGGTGGGTGACAACTACCAACAAGTCGGCAAAGAGGAAATGAATGTATCGGCACCGCGGCACAACAATGTCCAGCTGTAGTGAGATATATGTGTAGCTATAGGATGGCCGGCAGTGTTACACAAGGAAAACACTAGTACCACGTTAGTTAAAAGCAAGCTGAGTAATCGTTCAAAGCCGGTACTGTGCTGGTCCTAAGCTAAAACCCATGCTAGAGACGCGAGCCTGGACACAAATGAAGGCCACAAAGAAGAATATTGTTGAAGGAAAAACAACCCTCTCTGTTTTTTATTTCCTTTGTTTTTTCTCTCTGTTTGTTGTTTGCTTTTATCGTTTTTCTTTGTTTTTTTGACTGAAAAAAAGATGAAATAAAGTACAAATAGCAGATGCTAGATCTCTTTTGTGATTGCGACGTTCTCGGGTGGAATTTTTTAGCAAGTGAGCATCTGTTGAAAAGTTAACAAGGGGATCTTTCCAGATTGTACGAAAACATTACAAACAAGCAACGAATCGCAGAGATATGGCTGTTTTCTTTTGCAATAAATTCTGTTACTCGAATCTGTTGTTTTCAACAAACTCAGATCTGAGTTTATTTCGTCCTTCTATTGTAGATCTGATCCAGGGACTTGCATAAACCAACCAAATGTAATGAACCAAAAACAGGGATAGTGATTATGTTGGGTTTGGAGGATTCAAACATGACGCTGAAGCGTGATAAGAACTCAAAACTCTAAAGGCTATGGGATTATGGAAATTAATCTGCTATATTTTTTTGGCTTTTCTAGACTGTAGGTAAATAACATATTGGATATGAAATCTCTCACCGAACAACATTGAGCTCTGATACCACGTGATGCGAGGTTTGGTCCTGACCTTTCGATGGAGATGATAATCATGATTGGTGGAAGGAAGCGACATTCACGGCCCGACTACAACTGTCCACGACATTGCGCCTTAGCGACCGATATACCGATTTCAGAGGGTGAGCGTGAACATGTGGAGCACGATCAACCAGCCACGAGGGCTCTCATCCTCCAAGCAATCGTAGAACAAGTAAGAACGAGATGAACAAGCACTAAATTGCTAGATAAAAATATGAGTTCAATCTGAAAACACAAAAGGTGGGGTTTCGATGGTAAGAAGACGGGCGGTCTAGTCGACACGTGCGCTGCAAGCGAAGTAGTGGCGGCTAAACTTCAATCTATCAAAACTCAAGTGTTTTTGGTGGTGGCTGAGGCCTTAAACTAGGGTGAAAAACGATCAAGGGGTGCTGGGGTCGATCTCAAACCCTAGGACACGCCTTTAATGGGCTCAACTCGGTACACGGGCCAACAACCTAAGTTGGGGTGACGCAGCACCTTCTGTAGCAGAATATTGATTGCCACTAACTTTGATGTCTTATGAAGCTGGGGTCAAATCTGTTGGAAAGTAGACTTGATAAGCTTTTTAGAAAGTACTTGGACGTCCAAAACGGAGCCCGTATGAAGTCATGGCAGGCGTTAGAAGTTGGTGCTGTCCTGCAATCTGAATCCAGCCTGCACGACTCTATCTTCTGGTCGGTTTTCTCCTTGGTTCCTAAGCAAGACAAGAGTACACAAATTTCCATGGTCTAAAGAAGTTGAGCATGAGCTTAAGAGTGAAGTTACTTAATGATTAAGTTGACATGCATGGGTGCGAGTCATAGGACTTGTAACCGGAATATGTGTAGGTGTAGGGGAGGAGGATGTATCGATGGTGTTGATGTCCTCATCAGGTGAGGTTGAAGCCGAAGTCCAGAGAACGTGTCTCTAGGAGTCCAAAAGTGAAAGTCACCGGACAGTCCGGTGAAGGTATGCACCGGACAGTCTGGTGTCCTATCGAATAGATTTCAGATAGGGTGTTTCCCTGGCCCAGTGGGGGAAAGGGTCACCGGACAGTCCGGTGATTGCATAAAGCAGTCAGCTTTATGACATCACATCCCAACGGTTATTTCTGGGCTTGGAGCCTATTTAAACTTTGGAGATGAACATTTTGTTGTGTGACTGAGGTCTGAAGAGCTAAAGAAAACTTGTGAGAGGCCAAAGGACACCACCAAGAGAGCACATAGCAAGATTGGAGATCTTTGGTGCTAGTAGAAGAGTGATAGAGAGCATTTATTCATACACTTCTAGAACTTGTAGGGCTTTAGAGGAGTGATCTTTGCCTATTACTCTTGCTGTAGGTAGCCTATACAGGATAAGAATGGGTGATCGAGCTTCCGAGGAGATTGTGGAAGTCGTCATCAAGTTTGTACGCGGTTCCGGGTCCCTGCTCGAAAGAGACACCAAGAGGAAGCCCCCGAGCCTTGGAGGCTTGCTCTAGCGCTAGGGTATTATGTGCGATAGCCGGGCCGCCGGTGACGCTTCACTCCGTTCTGGGAATGACAGGAGGAATCAAGACTCCGATGGGAGTGGTTCAACAAGGATTAGGAGAAAGCGCCTACCTTCTGAGACCTCGGGAAAAAAATCGCAGGCATTTTCTATCTCACTCTCTTTACTTACTGCATTTACTTACTGTTTGAGTAGTGTGATAGGTTGTTCTTTGATTCCTTTTGTGGCTATCATGCTAGTTTTTGTTTGTTGTTCTTATCTTATTACTAGCGTTGTTAAAGGTCTTGACCTACTAGAGTTGCATATATTTGCTTCCGTTGCGATCGAATCTTATAGTTTAAGTTAGTAGCGAAATTAGCTCTATAAGTCCACTGATTCAACCTCCTTCTCGTGTCCTTAATACTTACAAGTGGTATCAGAGTCAAGTGCTCATTTTTGTGATTCACCGACTTGAGTAAGAATGCCGAACGGGATGGAGAATTCACCCGTATTCGATGTGGACGATTAATCTTATTGGAAGGCTCGCATGCAAGCCTACCTTAAGTCAATCCACGGGAAAGCGTGACATTTGACTAAGAATGCTACGAATGAGAATGAGAGACTTGATCTCATTTTCATTAAATTCAATGCAAAGGCCAAGAATGCCATGTTTGAATGTATTTCAAAAAATGTCTTTTCTAGAATCAATTAATCATCTACCGCACATGATATTTGGGTGCAATTGCAAAATATACATGTGTGGGCTCTTTCGAGGCCAAGGAAGAGCGTTATTATGTTCTCAAGAACAAATATGATTCTATCACGATCCTACCTCATGAAAAGGCTAATGATGTTTATTCTCGTTTGCATGTAGTGGTGAAAGAGATCAACATAGCCTCAAGAACAAAATTGATGACATAGAGATCATGAGGAAGCTCTTGTGGATGTTACCGTCAAGCTATAACTCCATCGTCATGTGTCTCTTTCAAGCCAACTTGGCTACTCTCTCCGTTGACGTCATGCTAGGCAAGCTCACGGCCTACGAGGGTTATATGTTAGGCACCTTCACCGACACTCAATTGCCCAAGAATCTTGCCCTTCTAGTTGAAGAATCTCTCAATGGCAAGAACAAGAAGAAGAAGAAGGTGGAGGAAGATGAGAATGATGAGAGTGACAATGAGAACCTTGCGCTCTTAATGAAGAAGCTATTTCGTAAGGGAAGACCCTCATCTTCCAAGAGGAACTCCAGATGCTTCAATAGTGACAAGAAAGGCAATTTTGCGAAGGAGTGTCCCAAGCCTAAGAAAGAGAGAAAGAAGAAAGCATCTCGCGAGAGTGAAGACGAAGAATGCAAGCCCAAGAGGAAGTTTAAGAAGAAGTTCTTCGTCAAGGAGAAGAGCAGGAACAAGGAGAAGAAGAAGTCCCTGCATAATGCTTACATTGTTGGTGAATGACTTACCGATGATGATGATTCGGACTCTTCATCTTCTAGTGAAGAAGAGCTCGCCGGTATTGCTATGACAAGCTCCTCCAATGAGCTACCACCACCTCTTTGCTTGATGGCCCGAAGTTCTGAGGGCTATGTAGATGAAGATGATGATTTTAAAGAAGAAGAGGAGGACTATGATGATGAAGATGATGGACATAGCTATAATGATCTAGTCCTTTTCCTTAAGAAGGCCAACAAGACCACCATCAAAAAGACCAAGAAGATTGAGGTGGTGACCAAAGAGCATGAAGTAGCGGTATTCCGAGTTCGAGAGCTTGAGGGGGAGCTTAATGCTATTAAGCATTCTCATGGTTGTTCTACGTGAGTCTTATGAGTCTCTTATAGAGAAGCACGTAAAGCTAAGTGAGAAGCATGAGGCATTGGTGCGCACCCATGAAGCTCTTGATCTTGACTCTCAAACTCTTCTAAGCATTTAAATGAAGCTTTTACTCCTCGTGATCTAACCCTCTCCAGGAGAGTACTACTCTTGAGCCATCTATTTCGAAGGAATACATGAAGCTCAAGGAGGAGAGGGAGGCCATAATGGATGCATTTGAGCGGCTTACTAGAGGAAGGTAAACTCAAAAGGAAATCCAATGAAAGAACCTCATCAACAACCATAATCACAAGGGCTTACGATCACATCCTTTCTCTATTAACATCATTGGCAACGAAGATGAGATCCTCCAATGGATAGTCCCGCTCAAGGCGGATGACTACTATTGTGAGAAGTGCTGCCTTAATGGTCATGGCTCCAAGGATTGTCCCAAGGTTAGCGTGCCTAAGATTATGCCTAACGCTAACCTTTTCTATGAGGATGTGCACTACAAGCTTTTCAGGGATAAAGATGAAAAAGTGAAGGCCAAGCCATTCGGGCCACCAAATGACAATAGGACAATCAAAAAGATTTGAGTCCCCAAGGTGATCGTGGACCGAGAGGAAACCTAAACTCTCTTGGGTTCCCAAGAAGAAGTGAAGGGACCTAGGTGGTGGACTGTGAAGCGAATTGAAGATTTTTGAAGTCTACCACATGTTGATCGAGCTACAACGCCAATCTACTCTTCAAGGAGGTTTATTCCTGTACGTAGTAGAGTAGGTTTCTTTTCTTGTCTTTCATGGTAGTTAAGACTCCTCCTTAGACTAGATGTTTGCACTATCATGCATCATGTGTAAAAAGATAAAAGAAAAAAACAAAAAAATTAGATCGGTGCCTAACCATCTTGAGATATCCATATGCATAGAGGAAGAGCATGAAAAGGTGGTTTGCCTATCTCAAGGCAAAGCAGCGGGCATATGGTGGATAAGCTTGAGATGGGTCAAACTTGGCACCGAGTAGGTTTTTTTATGCAATGTCTTTAATTTGCTTGCATCTATATGGCATGCTTTAAATTCTCTTGCACTAGCTAGCTTGTTTGCTTCCATTGCATATAGGAACCTCGGAGGAGGCGTTGTACTCTATGGAGAAAGTGACTACATTGTCCATATGGATTGACATACTCCACAAAGAGAAATCAAAGCAATTGTGAGCTTCATGCCCATTGAACCCTATGCTTAACGGTCTCTAAAATCCATTTACGTGGATCGTGAACAAGGATTCATACATTTCCTTTTGGAGCCTCCTTCTTGCTTTGGTTTTCATCGCTCGATATTAATTGCGATTTACAAAAATGCTAAACTCTTTGGGAGCTATCTATTTGCAAAGGAGTGTTTGAGAGTTCTCTTTCTAGACAAGTGTGGTGTTTATTTGGTTCTTTGGTGAGGACACTTAAAGTCTAGAAAGAATTCTTTGGTTCTGCAATTCCTTGAGTTCACCGGACAGTCCGGCACCTTCACCGGACAGTCTGGTGACTGTATCTTTGAATTGAGTGACCTGTAGAGTTGGACTGTCACCGAACATTCCGTCGGGTTCTTCGGACAGTCACCTGCTCATCGCCCTTGTGCTTGAAATTGCTTCGCCATGTGATTTCCTCAATGTCACCTCGCTATTCACCAAAACCCTCGTAGGGTTTTAGTTTTTGAGGTGATCGGTCGTCCTTTTAGTGAATTCTTTGGCGGATTCTGGCTTTCCACTGTTGGGGTATTGCATCTATCACTTCCTATTCATCAGAAATGCCCCGCATGTCTTGATTGTCAATTAATTACGAAAATTGGTATAGTTGCATAAAGGTCTCACCTTTTATTGCCAATTGACGTGATTAGTTGACATTTTCTGTAGTTAGTGCCATATTGAGGTCATCCCTTGGATATTTTGATATGGCATTGAGTCACCTGTCCCTAGTGCCACAATTTGGATGCATTGCTATTATATGAATTGTGACATTAGTCTGTCGATATCACCATTGATCTAATTTGTTTTATTTGGTCGGTGATATGTTCTTGTTCTACCGCTAGGATTTCATTTTGAGTCGCTCACCTTTTGTGCTTACAACCTATATTTTATTCCTATGTGGTGCAGTGACAGTTGGTCAGTGGGACAGAACAGTGGACAGCAGCAGTTCAGAGGTTTCAGTTAGTCCAGATCATTCTTGAACGGGTTAAGAGCCAAGCTCTTAATCCTATCTTGAGGAGATAGCTGGTCAGTTGAGCTTCAGTGTCAGTTGTTCTTGAGACAGTTGTTAGTATGGGCAGACAAAAGTCCTCTGTAGATGAGAAGGGGAAGGGCAAGGCTGTAGAGCCAGAGAAGAAGAAGAAGCAGCGGATAGGTGACCCCGAGTGAGATCGTGCACTAGCAGCAGCGGATGTGGATGTAGCTCCACACAGGAGGTCAGGAGCTCTGAGGATTGGAGGAGCAGAGTCTTAGGGGGAGTTGAGGAGGTCGACCCGACAGAGAGTGGCGACCACCTCTCTAGTGGCAGAGGTGCAGACGCAGAGAGCTTCTGCCAGTAGGCAGTTGAGAACCACGGAAAGAGAGGCAGCCCAGAGGAGTTCACAGCTGAGGTCACAGAGGTGCCCTCATCAAAGGTCTGGGGTCTGCGAGGTTGCACATCCAGAGCCGAGAGAGCTTGCCGGGTCATGTCCAGAGTTGCAGAGGTCGAGGTGGATCTATTGAAGCTGAAGGGCCTAGCCATTAAGGCCAAGAGAAGAGTGGACTTCACTGCTTGGGTCCCCGCTGGTAGACACGCTAATGCATGACAGTTCTGGATAGTTCTACAACAGAGTATTTTTTAGGCCTACAAGAGGCAGCTTGCCACTAAAGGCAAGAGCTCAATGTTTGCAGCACACCGCCATTGTTGTTCTGAGGCACTGAGCAGAGGAGCTGGAGTTGACATAGAGAGCCACATTGCATACCTTTTAGGATTGTCAAACTTGGTCCCCCAGCAGCTGAGGTACAGTGAGGATATTGTACTAGAGTTTTACGCCTCACTGTGGATCTCCCTCGACCATTCTTACTTCTGGTTCATGGATCAAGGGGAGCCACACAGATTTGAGAGGACCGATGTCTTGACAGCACTTGAGTTTGTATCTTCAGAGACTCGGATCCACGCACTGGCCCATTCGGACTTCTCACCATCGTTCAGACCCTTTGGAGGGATGGAGCCTAGTGACGACAGGATGAGTGTTGCTTTTCCACCATCTCATGGGGAGCACTACTCGAAGCACCCTCTACGGTTGACGCACGAGGCTTGTGTTTAGAGAGGGTTGCTAGAGAGGTCGATAGCACCTCGAGCTAGCTACAGAGAGTGGGTTGTCATCTTAGATCAGTAGCAACTATGTTTTCTACTGAGCCATGAGGAGTTTGACTTGACAAATCTGCTGCTTGCTCAGATGTAGGATGTCATTTATGAAGGGATAGGAGCACGTCATTTACCTTTGCCCCGTACATTTGTTTGATGATGAGGAGAGCAGGTGTTATGACTGAGGAGGAGTATGCAGCATTGCCAGAGATTACCACCTCCTTCAGTCCAGCAGAGCCATCCGACTCCAGGGTTCTTCAAGTGTTTGCTTCCCAGAGCACCCCTGGAGGAGAAGAGACCACAGCCTCGGAGGAGATTGAGACTGAGGCTCCAGAGGGAGCACAGCCGGGGCTGGGAGCACTGAGGCACTAGGTCAGGCCGAGACTCCGACCTGTTGGGCCACACTAGACCCTACACTAGCTACCAGATTGGATTTTATTCAGACAGAGCAGGCCGAGCAGAGGAGGTACAGAGAGGAGCAGGATGATCAGATACGCAGAGAGAGGGCCGAGTTCGAGGAGAGGATCCAACTCGAGCGCCTCCAGATTGAGGAGAGGCTCCGACCTTAGAAAAAAATCACTGAGCATTCTCTATCTCTCTCTTTACTTACCGCATTTACTTACCGTTTGAGTAGAGTGATAGGTTGCTCTTTGATTCCTCTTGGTGGCTTTCGTGCTAGTGCTTGCTTGTTGTTCTTATTATCTCACTAGCATTGTTAGGGGTCTTGGCCTACTAGAATTGCATAGGTTTGCTTCCGTTGCAATCAAGTCTTATTGTTTTAGTTTGTAGCAAAATTAGTCCTATAAGTCCTTCTATTCAATCCTCCCTTCTCAGTGTCTTTGATCCTTACAGCCTGCAATCGCCCAAACTGTCTCATGATGCGTCGGGGCAAGTGCCACTCCACGACATAGAAAAATATGAGAGGAACCTCGCATCTCCAATAGTCAGCGTCACGTCTATGTATGTGGGAAAGAGATTTCAAGAACTTCGTCCCGCTCGTATGGCATCCAAGTGACCTACAGAATAACAATAGCCATTATTAGACATATACAAAATACATACTATAGAAAAAAAACTTAGAACAAAAGAAACGTACTTGATTCTGTGTTAGCACATCAAGCTCGTTTGTGTATCCTAGATACTGTCTTTGAGTATTGCCGGTGACATTAATGTAGTTCTTCCACAGGAAAGCAACTGTAGGCCTTGACCCTTCATCTTCGTGACTCCAAACCTACGAAATTCGAAAACACACTTGTCTTGAAATAACAATACATTTAGAAAAGCTTGGATATATTTAAGAGTGAAGATGTAGTACAAACCTCGTGAGGTCCTCACTGCAGCCTGCCAACTGGAAAGTGCTTCCACATCCATACTTGAAGGAGATACGCACATCCTACAAGATTGGCATTCTCTCCACTCCTCAAGCAAGCAACACATAGCTATCGATATATCCAAGCAAGTGTAACAGATCCTCAGCTGTAACTACGTATGTCCTCCCATGGCTGGCTCAAAATAGGTAGAAACATCCAAGAGATGGTGTTGCCACTAGTATCAAAAAACAGGTAATTGCCTAGCAAGTTCCATAACCAAGCTCTCGCATGACGCTCTATGACAATATCAGGGAGCTCACCATCGGGCAAAGCAATAAAGTGCTGTCGGAACCAATGGGAACTGACTCTGGATGTCTTTGAGTCTCTTGCATCTTGGACCGGCTCTAGGGGCCTCAATCCAATAAGATCCGCAGCTTGGTCACGCCACCCCTGCAGTTGCACCCATCCACACACTGCTCCTCTGTCAATTGGTAGCCCAACTATCATAGCGACATCCATCAAAGTGACTGTGAGCTCCCTACACGGCAAGTGGAACGTGTGGGTCTCCGGTCGCCATCGATCTACGAGTACTGTCAATGCAGGGACGTCTATGGTAGGTAACCCCGCGTTGATGATACGAGCAAGTGGCAGAAAACCAGCTGCTCCTATGAACCGTGCATACCGCTCATCCCACGGTAGCGGACTGTGTGTGTGGGCACGAAGAAGTCTTAGCACCTGCAATTTGAAGACAATCAAAATGAATAATGGTCACTATCTGTAAGAACTATAAAGAGTGATGAGATTTGAAAAAGGACTTACACGTCGTTCATCAACCATAAGGTGGGCTCGATGCTTCGTGTCGTAATTAGTGTCAAGGAGCGGGAAGACCAAGTGGGGCGCCATGTGCCTACAATACGAAATAGTTAGTGAATATGAAATAAAAGGAAAATTTCAAGATAAACTTTATTGCAAGCAATGCATTTTAGTACCTGCAAGGAACTACTCCTCGCTGTTGTATTCCTTCGGCTTTTACTCTAACATTTCTGTTTGTTCTTTGGACCTAATTTATGCCGCTCCATTCGATGGCCCTCTTCATGGCATGTAGAAAAACATTGGTGTATAAGGTCCTCGTTAAAATCATCACAACTATAAGCATGAAGCCCATATCCTTTTTCCATATCATCCATTTCATTTCGTAGCCGTTTCTTCTTTCGCCTACCCTTTTTGTTCTTACATAAGGCAACATCTGGAATGTAGTCGACACCAGTGTATTTCAGCCATCTAGTCTTATCAAGACATGGTTCAAAGGTCCATTCTCATGTTTTGAGGCATGCTTGCTTCGAGTAAAATGGACTCAAATATGTACTACATTCACTGTCCACACCTCTGACTCGACATGCAGTGATGACATGTGAGCATGGGACATGAAACAATTGAGGTGTTCTACATGTGCATGTAACATTGTCCCCTATCTCCACCCTAAATACGCGACCTCCTGATCTTTCGCCGCCAATATTTGTGTGACAAATAAATCTAACTTCATACATGAATTGTCTTGAGTTGAAAGACGAGCTTCTTGGTTAGTTGAGATAAGCCCTTGATTCTGTAAGTGCTTAACCAAGGGGGCTCCCCATTTATCTACAGCTTCAATGCTTCCTCATGCCTTCAACCACCGGTTCATAAAATAGAAATTGCACTTCTGGAAAGTGAATTCTATAATACCGGAAACTGGCAATACTCGGATTCCTTTTAGAACATTGTTGAACACTTCTGACACATTTATAGTCATTGAGCCATATCTAAATCCTCCAGCATCAAAAGATAGAGCCCATTTATGCTTTTCTGGCATTTGTTGATCTAACCATTCCTTTGCACTGTCATTTAAAAGATTACGGCACTCTTCTAGCCGTTTGTCAAATTGTCTCTCCACCATAGCCATGCAAAAAATCTTAAGAGATTTGATAACCTCCTTGCTTTTTTGTTTTTTTCAGATATTTGCAGCAAAGTGCCGCATGCACCACCTATGCACCACCTATGCACCAGTGGAGGGTATCCATAGAGTTCCTCACATGCAGCATGTAGCAGACCTTGATGCCTATCTGAAATCATGCATATCTGCCTATTTGACCTTATCACATGATGTCTTGTGTGTATAACAAACCATCACACCTTAAAATTTTATATATTTGAGCAAATTTTTTAAATAAGACGAATGGTCAAAGTTGATTGTAAAAGTCAACAGGGACATCATTTTAAGAACGGCAGGAGTAATTGGTATTGGTGCCTATTGATAAAGTAAAAAAAATAGTGCAACTTAAGCCTCGTTTGGAATGGAGGAAAGATTTCTATTTCCTGTGATTTTTCTGTGAAATTGAACTAATTCCTGTGAAAATCATATATATTTCCTATGAAATTCATGTGTTCCAAAGAAACCCTTAGAAATTAGATACTTAACACAACAAAGATAACAAGGAAAAAAATTTGAAGTTATGATTTAGGGGCTCTGATGTTTTTGGGGGCCCTGTGCACTTGCCCCACTTGTCCCTGCCCCGCGACGGCCTGGCACTATCCACTCCAATAATAGATTTCGCTCTTGCCTCAACTTGACAAAATAAAGGTGGTTTTCCAAATAAAATCACTTCTTCACACCTTTTATCCACTTCACCGTTTTCATTCACAATGCAACGATGGAACAAACGAACTATACGATCCTTTGCACAAATTACACTCTACTTTTGAAAAATTATCTATCAACAACTAATAAATAAAGTAAACATTGAAAAATAACACATGCACACTATCATACACATTAATATCACGGTGCAATATGATAATCTATCGATATAAAATACCTCAAACAATCACATTCGTGCAAATCATCAACTAAAAATCCTCACATTTTACTAAACCCTACCTACTCCAAAACCATTCAAAACATCCATGGAAACCAAATCTATCGAAGGAAATGAGAGAGCTAACTTCAAGGATTAAATGCTCCAAATTTGAGGAAGAACGAAGCTCGATCCAAGCCAGATTTTGGAGGGAAAGTCGAGGCGACGGAGAGAGAAAGTGAAACACGACGCGCATGAGGAAGAATTGGAGGAAGAAGCCACGTGAGGCTGGCGGCCGCCTAATAAGCGCTGGAGTCACGCCAAATAGATCGGCGTGACTCCAGTCGCTCCAGGCCGATTGGCGCGACTGACCTGGACTCCGGCTCGAGTCTGCGGCTGACGTGGACGCTATCACGTCGGTCCACAGGGCATGATTTCTTCACAAGTTGCACCACGATGATTGGCGTGACTGAAACGGTCTGGATCCTATATTTATAGTTCGACGTGTTTTTTAAATATTAATTAAAAAGGATTAAATAATAAACAAACTCAAAGATGGTGGGAAGGGCGGAGCTTCATTGTGAGCAAAGATGCAGAAAGCAATAGTTTTCATTAGAAATGTACTAACAATTTTTTCCTTTGCTGATTTTGTTAGTTTTGGCCACCCTTGACACTCTCTCTGCTTCATATTAATTATTATTTTGTCGGAATTAAGTAAGAGAAGACATGACAGAAATAAAATATATTAGGAAGCATCAAAGATACATTCAAAAGTAAGAATCATAATTAATTAGGACAAAATATATAAGACTTGAATGACATGGAACTCCAGAAATTTGGGAAGGAATATATTGTAAGAGGCAAATTCAATGGTAGACCCAAACAAATGTGGGTCGTCCGTTTGCACCGATCTTAATGTGAAAATGATTCTTTTACCTCTTAGAAGATAAAAGCATTAAATAATTAATAATTATTATAATATTTAAATTGTAAGAGAATCAATAAGTTATGAAAAACAATGCATACGACAGTTAAGGAAACTAAATCTTTCATTTTTAAAATAAACGCATTTGATATATTTGGAAAGTTGCACGTATTGTTACGAAAAGATATATTTGAAAATCAACGTGGTAATATATTTTTATTTTATTTTTTCTTTTAAAATTTAACGGCTCAGATCGCTTCGGTGATTCACCTCTTAGAGGTGAAAGAAGAGAAGTTGGTCTATCTAACAACAGATGCACGATCCTCTTTTTTTTTCACGGAAGACGTTTTTGAGACATTTTTCTGACACCAACCCTGGCGACACGCACAGATGCACGTTGGATTGTGTGCATTCGACGACGCCAAGCCAAGCGCCTCCTTTCCTCCGTTATCTGACGTTTTGGGGTCACCGATCGGTCACTTTTTGCTCGTCATGGCGTGGCCTCTCTGGAAGCCTGGGGCGTTGTGGCTTAGGCCAGGATAGCTTGGAGCAAACGGCAGAGTATCGGTGCCATTTGCTGGAGACATCAACGAAATTTTCCATGTCGCCTTACTGAGCGAGCTGGCGATAGATTGGAGTCGTTGGACAACCGGCGGCAACCAGAGGCCTACAGCTACGCCAGCAAGGTTATTAGCTTGTCCTGTGGACAATCAAGCGACCGCAACTCCAAGGTGGTGGGTTCATTACCACTAGTGTGATGTTTGCTTGGGACAGCGATCCCTCTAAATTAAAGATAACCCAAGACGACAGCAGGATCCAAAATAAATTATCAAGAAAGGCAGAATATCTATCGACATCGTGGAGTACGTATAACAACGTGGTACCAAGTGACAACCGGTGACCAGTATGCTGGACGGCATAGGAATTGCTTTGTTTGGTATTTCTCCCCCGCACTTCCTGCTGCAATGCTTGCAGCAAGATTGTAATCCATGTGGCTAATGAATGAAAAAGCTTTTGTGTCTTAAAAAAAAGTGAGATCTACCCGGTGACCAGGGGAGTTCATTTAAATTTATGGTCCATTTGATAGTGATTATAAGGCTGCTTTTACAACTGAGTACAACAGCTTATATTATAATCTCTGCAAACACTTAAAACTCATAATTGATTAGATTCATAATTATTTTTACATTTTATACTATCACTCATAAGTTATAAATAGTAGTTTTTATCACTTCTCACTTCCCACCATCTATAATACATAAGGAGAGGAACCATATTCTGTGCTGTGGAGAAGAAAATGCACAGTATTGTAGCATTTGCTACAGTCAAAAAGCAAAGAAGACGAACAATTCTCTGCAACAACACTGTAGCAATTTATTGTGTAACTGGTACTGTTCACATACTAATGTATGACTGCACTGTTTGTATGTTACTGTAGCAGTTAATGCCTATTTTGGTTGGATGGCTGGAAATCTATCCAAATCCCAGCTACAGTGCTCCTCTGAATTTTCTCAACTGGAGAGGATGCGAACGCCATAGGAGATAGTTTTGCCGAACAGTTTTGATATTAAAAGTAGATTATGTGAATAATCTAGATAAGTAATTTTCATGAATAAAAAAAATCTATAAGCTAATTTTTTAGTAATCATAATCCCAACTAAGTGGACCGGACCAAGTGTATGTACTCAGTAAATTACTCTGCGTAACACCCCACGGCGGTTGACCGTGGCCCTTACAGATATCTTGGGAGACATTAACCTCAAAATCCTAATTTCTGCCACCCTAATTTTTAAAACTTGCCCTTTCCCAAATTTAACCCCCGCCAAAAACTGGAACCCATTTTCCACCTTAGAAAAATGAATATTATATCCTCCTAAAAACGAATTTTCGCAGTAGTTTCTAGAGGCAACTAGTGCTATCAGTGTCAAAATCTTGAAATAAGCTTCCACTTTACAAATCCATAAATAGTAGCCGTATTTCACATTGGGTCTTTGCATTGATATATCTATATATTCATGCCGCAAAAATGACAAAAAGTGCATACTAGAAAATTCTTCCAAGTTTCAGCGCATCCAAATGAGCAAAAGCAACAAAAAAAAAACAGAGAAAGCTAAGTCACTGTTGGCCATCTTGCCAGATTTGTCTGCTCCTAATTCAATTTGATAAGTTTTTCTTTAGGAGAAAAATGGTCGGTACTCATATAAATTTCACTTAGCTGGGCAACTTGATAGCCAAAATGGTGGCACCATTTGCACAACGAGTACAACTTTGGTTAATATAATTTTATTTTAGTTTGCAGCAATTTGTGCCTAGATAATTTGCAAACTTTGTTCAACCATTTGCTCGGACAGTTAGAAATAGACGTTAATACCGGCCTTCACGCTGGGGGTGTTTTTTTTTTAAAACCTTTCCTAATACAGTTGTAATATGTGTTCTTTTATAAACTCACACACATGTACACACCCCACATACAAACATAGACCCTACAAAAACACTCAGTATTGAAGACCGCATCCTTTAAGATGAGATCATCAGAACCATCTTGATCAGTATCCCCACTTTGCCCTACAAATAAAAAATAGTCATGGCACAAACAGTTTTAACTCGATCATGATTCTTTGTCCATGCGGCTGAAAATATCTACCACGTTAACAATGAAAGTGAAATCCAAATCAGACCGTTTCTGCCGTTTCTCATGAATTCCCACAGGATTCTCTCCAAGACTTGCACCAAATTGCCTACCACGTGAAACTACAAATGGAAACAGAGTGCGGCATTACCACGCTAGTCTTGTTTTAAAATACTTTCTAGTTTTTTCCCCTTGGTTAGACAAGCAAGCTTCTGCGCAAAATATGTTCAAACTGGTATACAACTCAAAACGTAAAATTCTGAACACTTGTTACATACGAAATGCTAAATGGGACTCTATATTTCAAATTAATTGTTGTGCCACCTTTTTTTCGACATGGAACATAAACTTCTTTAACTGATGTTTTCTAAGCATACCACTGGAACACACATACCATGATCAGTAAAACTGTCTGCCACTTTGTTACTTGTTCTAGGACAAACATATACTCCCTCTCGATCCGCAAAGAAGGTCGTTTTAGACAATGACACGGTCTTCAAAATATAACTTTAAATTCTATTTTTTATAAAAATATTTATTAAAAAGAACATATTTATACTTTTATGAAAATACTTTTCAAGATAAATCTAATCATATAATTTTTATATTTCTAAACTGAACAAGTTAAAATTTATTTGTAATTTATATTCCTAATGTTTGACCAAAATATTGTCCAAAACGGCCTTTTTTTTGGACTGGAGGTAGTAAGTAATATTGAATAATCTGTAAGGACATGAAGTTTCCTATCTGTTGAAACAAGGTGTTCATGCATAGCTTCCAAAGTGAGTGCCATTCCGTCGCATGCGATTCCTTATAGGCTGGGCTCTCGACTATTCAACCACACAGCAGTGCTCCTCGGGCGGAGGCGAAGCGATTGTCGGCGATCTTCGGTCCTGCCCCCATAATGTGGACATCATACCTTCTGATGAGCACTTCAATAGAAATATTCACACACGATGGATTTTGACTGTAAAAAAGTACAAATTTACAATGGAAGCTATGACTTCACATGAATTTCAATTTGAGTGTTTAAGTATATTCTAAAAGCTCATGAAGTCTACTTGTAAATGGATCCAACCCCACTTTATACCATATCGGAGTCAGTGCCAATCGTCATTTTTATACAGAAGGTGCTGCGTCACACTAACTTGGGTCGTTGGCCCATGTATCAAGTTGAGTCAATTAGGGGCGCGTCCTAAGGTTTGAGGACGACCTTGGCACCCCTTGGGTCGTCTCTCTCCCTATTTAAAGGTCCCAGCCGCCACCAGGAACACTTAGGTTTTCTTTTGTTATAGTTTAACTCTTGTGCAAACTTTTTGATCTTCAGTTGTGTCCAACGACCACCTATTTTAGATAACTTTTGAGAACTCCATATTTGAGAGATTTCAGTTAGCTATCTTGTTGTAAGGATCAAGAATACTGAGATGAAGAGTTGAATTGGTGGACGTATAGCACTAATTTCGCTATGAACTAAAATTACAAGACTTGATCACAACAGAAGCAAACCTAAGCAAATCTAGTAGGCCAAGACCCCTAACAATGCTAGTGGCAATAAAATAACAACAAGCAAGCACTAGCACAATAGCCACTAAGAGGAATCAAAGAATAGCCTATCACACTACTCAAACGATAAGTAAATGCGGTAAGTAAAGAGAGTGAGATAGAGTGCTCACTGATTCTTTTCGAGGTCTCGAATGGTAGACACCTTCCTCTAATCCTTGTTGAACCACTCCAGTCGGAGTCCCTGTCCCTTCCGTCGTTCCCGAAAAGATGCTCACAAGGGTACGCTTCACTCCCAGAGTGAAGTCATCGACGGCTCGGCTATCGCACACAATACCCAAGCGCTAAAGCAAGCCTCCAAGTCTCAGGCGCTCTCTTTTGGTGTCCCTTTCAAGCGGGGGACCCAGAACCGCATACAAACTTGACGTCGTCTTTCACAATCTCCTCGGAAGGTCGAGCACCGACTCCTAGCCGGTCTAGGCTGTCCACACCAAGAGTAATAGGCAAAGATCACTCCTCTCAAGCCCTACAAGCTTTAGAAGTGGATGAATGCTCCATATCACTCTCCTACTAGCACCAAAGATCTCCAATCTTGCAATGCGCTCTCATGGTGGTGTCCCTTGACCTCTCACAATTTGGCTCCAGCAATTCTAATCAAGGGCACACCGGAAAACGTCCCTCCATAGTTAAAGTAGGCTCCAGGTCCAGAAACAACTGTTGGGATGTGATGTTATAAAGCTGATAGCTTTATGCAATCACCAGACTGTCCGGTGACTCTCCTTCCTCCTCAGCCAGGGAAACACCCTCTCTGGAATCTATTCTACAGGACACCGGGCTGTCCGATGTATACCTTCACCGCACTATCTAGTGGCTTTCACTTTTGGACTCACAGAGACATTTTCTTTGGACTTCAGCTCTTGGCTCACGGGACGGTCTGGTCACTGCACCGATGGACTGTCTGATGACCGCTTCACGTCGACTCCAGAGAGCACCTCTCTCTGGACTGGCTCCTCTAGAGCTCACCGAACTGTTTGGTGACTGAGTCTTCAGCTGGTTCTTGAGCTTCAGTCTTTGACTTCGCTTCTTCTACCAACTTTAGCGCTTTCTGAGGATCTAAGGAGCATTCACACCCTTTAACACTTGTGGGCAGGAGACAAATGACCTTACCCCCTTAATAGTACCAGCGTTTCTATGAACTCTCTAGCTACTCCTTAGCCTTGGTCCTCCGAAGCCTGGCAACTCATCCTCTAGGGTTCGTCCTTGTCATCCACCGAGGAAGCCCACCTTGTTGATGTAGAATTAGCGGGGTGGTACCTGCAACACAAACGTTGCCTATGGTTGTTCATTCAATCACCAAAATCAAATCATACCTTTTAAAAGACTTCAAAGGTCATGAAGCTTACACTTTTCTTGCTTATTCTTCGATTGCTTGCAGAAATTGATCTTTGTGATCAAATTGATCTTGCTGTCTGGCAAGGTCAATAACCTTTCGAAGTTGGTTCTGCGATTGCTAAAAAGCACACAACATGTTCGTTTGTAGTCGGATTGTGAGGGTCGACTTCACCAAATCGATAGTTATCACCTCACCGAAAGATCAGGCACCTCAACCCCTATCAAGTGGTATCAGCTTTCAGGTTGCTCGGTGAGATATACCCCTCTTTTTTAGTTTTATTTGTAATCCAGCTGTCCACAAAAAAAGCCAAACAAAAAAAATCTTGACCCATTCCCGCTGTCCTAAACCTTTGAGCCTGTGCATCATTCTTTTTGGTAATTTGCTTTGTTGAATTCGTGGGTGCATCATTGTGTCATGTTGCTGGTCTTAGCATTTAATCCATTAGAGTTTCGAGTTCTTGTCACGTTCTTGGCTCATATCTACAATAGAAGAAAGAAATCAATCAACATCTGAGTTTGTTGCAAATAACAGATTCGGTTACCAAATTCTGTTGCGGAAGAAAACAACCATATCTCCGTGATCTGTTGTTTGTTTGAGACATTTTTGTACAATCTGGAAAGATCTCCGTGTTATCTTTCCAACGGATCCACACTTGCTACAAAATTCCAAACGAGTGCGGCGCAATCACAAAAGAGATCTGAGGTCTGCTGTCTGCCCTTTTTTATCTCTATTTTCATTACTTCCCAAAAGAAAAGCACAAAGAGAGGAAGAGAAAAGAAAAGAAAAGCAAAAAGAGAAGTCGCAGAAAAAGAAAGTCAAAGAATTGGAAAAAAAAGAGAGAAGTACTGAGAGTTGTAGTTGCTGTTGTTCTGAGACTTTTGTATCATTTGTGTGAGTACTTTTGTGTCTAGACTCCCATCTCTAGCAAGATTTGATTGTGCTAATCCTTGCTACAAAGTGTACCTATCCTAGCTTCACAGATTTCTACAGCAAATAGAGTTTGTCCCTAGCAATCGCTTCACCAATCTCCGCCAGTTGACATCGTTGGATGTGAATCACCCCTGCTGGTTTGATAAGAACATGTAAGAACTTGGTTGAGCAGGTTTGGGAGAGTTGAGTTAGACACAATCTAGTCCGTTGTCAATTTGTTTTGTTGTTTACAAACCATGATAGGCACAATCAAGAAAAAGGGAGCTTGTGGTTTACATCCCCACCAAGATGCGCAGAAGCTTCATCAGTTCGTCAATACCTTCTTTTGCTAGAAAATTTGATCCTCATGCATACATTGATTCGCAACTGAATGTAGATAAAGAATTTGATGGACATATGACTTGTCTGAAAAAGAAAAGATTTACATTGCCTCAAGTGTTTTGACTGAAAGTGATTTGCTTGAATGAAAATATATTTGTAGGCACAATAAATTTTTAGAATCTTGGAAAGACTTCAAATGTCATTTTAGAGATGTTTTTATTCCTGCATTTTATGCTGATCATTTGCGTGCCAAATTAGACAACTTGAAGCAGGATAGTATGACTGTTAAAGAATACTTTATGACTTTAAAGTTTGTGTCATATTTGATGGCTTAGATGAATGCCGAGAAGATACAATGAGTAGGTTTATGAATGGTCTCAATTTTGAAATCCGAATTTTGCTCATCTCTAAAACTTACTACTCAATCTCGCACTTCTATTTGCTTGCTTGTAGTGCTGAAAATCAACTTTTATCATCTAAAGATACAAACATGAACAATCACCATCAAAAATTTGTGGAATGTATTACTGATATGCCTTTGTCACAAGCAGAATGTGGTAAAGAGGAGTTGTGTGATACTATATCTCTAACTAAAACAGCATAACTAGATAAAGAGCACTCTTCTATTTTTTGTTCTGTACCTAACATTGTGCAGGAGAGTGATAATAAGGCTGAACAGGACGTTGAGCTAGTTACTGAAATAATAGATAATGATACTTGTGTGGCGCCTACTGTATTCCAGGAGAGTAAAAAAAATAAAACACATCGTGAGTCCCTTGCCACATCTCGATCCTCTCATGGTGCTTGTTCATACTAGTGCTTTGCAATGCTTAGTTGAGCCTTCAATGACTTATGCTTTGTTTCGTAATGCACATTTGTCCTATGATTGTATCAAGTTGTGTGAACAAGTTTTGTTCATCCAAAAACACTAGTGCTTGGAGTTGGAAATGTTGTTCTTGAGTACGCACATGTGGAGAATAAGCCTTTTTATTGCGCTGATTTGAATGAGGTAAAGTTGGAACTCAAATCTTCTTTAACTTCTTTAGGTTATATCGAATTTGATGTTCCTTGTAACCTGAATTATTTAGAGAAGAGATTATTTCAGAATTGTAGTTTGCAATATTTTAGCTATTGTGTTTTTCATGCTATTGACGAATATAATGACATTGGAGATTTCTTAGTATCTAAAAATAGTCATATGTGCTAATCTGAAATACTCTTTTGAAATGTAAAAACAGGATCAAACAATAGTCTTCACTAACACTAACAATGACTTGCAAAGTTTCTCTACTTTTGTAATCTATCAACAGAAGCAGCTCATGAAGCAAGAGAAGTTATTGTTGTGGCCTAGCTACGTGCTCATCACTTGTCCCAATATGATAACATAAAATTTTGCTGACCACTGGATCAAGCCGAGGACGGCTTGTTATAAAGAAGGAGAAAATGATGAGATCTTATTTATCCTTGCTGCGTCGCTTGATCGCATCAGAATATCCTCGTGGCCGCCACCTTTCATGATTTCTGGAAGGCACGGTGGAGTGTCGGTTCTCCAATCTGAATTTGAGTCAAGGACGACTCCAAATGAAGCGAGGGAGGATAATAAAATCACATACATACCCCATGGTCTTCACCTTTTCAAATTCTAGAGGGCACGGTGGCATGGCTGGTTTTGAATCTGTACTTGAGTCGACAACAACTCCCAATCAAATGGGAGAGGATGATAAGATCATATATATATATACCCTGTGGTCTTTACCTTTCATGATAATAGGAGGGCATATTGGAGTGGTGGTTTTTGCAATCTAAACTTGAGTCGAGGACGACTTTAATTCAAGTGAGAGAGGATGATGTGAACATCATACCTTCTGATGAGCACTTCAATGAAAATATTCACACATGGTGAATTTAGATTGCAGAAAAGTACAAACTTACAACGGAAGCCACAACTTCATATGTAATCCAATTTGAGTGTTTAAGTATATTATGTAAAGCTCATGAAGTCTAGTTTCGAATGGATCTAACCTCACCTTTATATCATATCGAAATCAGTGCCAATCGTCATTTTTATACAGAAATTGCTGCGTCATCTCAACTTGGGCCGTTGGCTCATGTATCAAGTTGAGCCCATTAGGGACGCGTCCTAGGTTTTGAGGACGACTTCAGCACCCCTAGTCATCCTCCACCCTATTTAAAGGTCTCAGCCGCCACCACGAACACTTGGGTTTTCTTTTGTTATAGTTTAGCTCTTGTGCAAACTTTCTGATCTTCAGTTGTGCCCAACGACCACCTGTTAAACAGTTTTTGAGAACCTTATATTTGAGAGATTTCAGTTTGCTATCTTGTTCTTACTTGTTCTTCGATTACTTGCAGAAATTAACCTTCGTGATCAGGTTGATCTTGCTATCCGACAAGGTCAAAAACCATTCGAAGTTGGTTCTGCGATTACGTAGGAGCACACTACATGTTCATTTGTAGTCGGATCGTGAGGGTCGACTCCACCAAATCGATAGTAATGACCTCACTGAAAGATCGAGCACCTCTACTCTTGTCACCCCATCTGATCGCTTCCCCTCCCCTCAGGCGTCCTTCTCGGTGCCAGGGGAGGAGGGGAAGCAGGATCTGGGGCAGGGTGCTGTATAGGTTAGCTCTATGGTCTAGTTTTAGTTCCTCTTCCATGGCGATTTCTTCGCTTGAAGAGATTGTTTTCTTCCCGACGGTGAAAGTCACTTCATTGCCAGCGTGGTGAACCTTGTGGTCCTTGGCTTCGTCTTTGGAGGTGATGGCGAAAGCTTGAGGTATGTCACCTTTTTGTGAAAAGGGATGAATATTCTAGACATCCCGATGCTGAGCTGAGTGCCTGGGGTGCCGATGTGGTCGGCATCCTTGGACTTGTTGTTGGCCACTGATCTCTGGGTCAACGGTGGTGAACTCTATTTCCCCTTCTCATCCTCGCGAGTTGACGGTCGATATCTGTTCATCGATGACAATTCGCTTTGGAGGAAGGTCCAGACGATGGCTCTTGCAGCATGACCATGCATTGGAGTCACTCGTCGAGGTGAGAGGTGAGATTTGCTCGATGCCGACAATCTGCTTCAGATGGGAATGTCGATGATGTCGAGGGTTCTTAAGAAACTCGAGTGCGTGATGTAATTTCCGGTTTTTTTAAGGTGTTTCTTGTAAAGCTTCGGAGACGTACTGTGCTATCTTATTAATATAATTCCCCTTCGAAAGAAAAAGTCCTATTCTGTCTTGTGCATGGTTTATTTTCTGACTACAGCTCTATCAAGGGAGTCAAGCTTCTCAAAAGCCATGTAACCCGTAGGGGAAAGAATAGCAGATTTCAACTCCATTTCCCGTTGTGTATGGGCTGCCAAGGGGGTTGGACCTCACGCAGCAGTAAAAGTGAAAACGGATCAAAAGAAAATAAATTAAATATTATAAAGGTCAAATTGAATTAAAATCAAGCTAAATTTTTACTTATTTTTTAACTAAAATTAAATAAAAACTGAGTTAGTTTATAAAAGAATCTGCAGGCCAAATCTTTTTTTCACCTCTACGCAGTGGGAGAGATGGGAGGTAGAGAATGACGAACAGTCTAGAGAGTAGGCGAAAGGCTTGCTTTTTGACCGCTCATTTCCAATCGGATACGAACAATATTTTTTTTACTGACGTGGCACAAGAGATTTTGAGAAAGCGCAGTTTTTTTTTGGAGACCAGAAAGCACAGGCTTTAATATAGAAAGATTGGGTGTACGGCATAAAAAAACAGGGCCCGCATAACCTGTATTAAATGGATTTAGGCAGTTCTGTGAGCATGTCGAATAATAATCAGCCACGTGTAGAAGTTAAAAATTATTTAATGGTCATCTTCTACATGAATTTTATCATTAATGAAAATAAAAGGATTTTGAACATAGCCACTTAAAAGCCAAGTATCCATGACCACAAATGAATTGCTCATCAAATCACATGACCACAGAAATAAATGGAACCAAAATTCGGCTGTAGCACAGTTGTAGCTCAGCAAGGCGAAGAAATACTAGTAATAAGCATTTCGTCGTTTTTTGCAGTCCCGTTGGCTGCATTCCAATGATAACAAACCCTAGAGCTGCCCCCCATGTGTCAGAAAAAATGAACTCCAGTGAAATCACATACTACCTGTCAATATCAATTCTACATGGAAAAAAGAAAGAAGAAAAATAAGATATCACCGGTCCTAATCCGCTATAGAAGGAATGTAATAAGTATATCAAATGTATCTTGCTTCTCTGCTGCATCTTTGAAACGTCAACTGATCCCAGGAACACGTAAACTATGTCGCATGACATACCCCGAGCTCAGCATATGAAATCCAATTGATCATCTGAGCTCCATATGTTGGCTGAAAAATTGCATACATGCCAAAATTGAGAATCTTAAGCCTCTACTGAATCAACCATATCAAGGTCAACCCGAACATCTTTTACTGCTGTGCTTGAATCTCCAACGCGTCGATAGAAAAGCACATAAGCTGCGGAAGTCCTGATCTCTTCCTCATTAACCGATGAAACATGACTATCATCAAAATGATACCAATTGTCCCCTTCTACTAGCTGCAAGTGCAAAATCAGCGAGGAATTTCAGAGAGATCACAAAGTGCACATCCAAGATTGTAGAAGGGGCAGCCAGGTGCACGTAACTCCCGTTTGCACAGGGTCCGAGGAAGAGTCCGACCACTTTGGGCCTCTTTTATGCAGCCTTTCCCTGCATTTCTGCAAGAGGCTGTTTCCAAGACGAACCCATAATCTCATGGTCATAAGGCAACAGCTTTACCACTACACCAAGAATGTAAACACATAAAATATGAAGTAGAAAATAAGAGCTCATGCCTTCGCATATGCAGAGTAGTGACCACCACCCATACCACCATAATGATTGATTACTGCATAGAGTTCATATACTTGGGGCCGATCATCAATCGATGACTGCTTCACATACTTGCTCATATTGAGATCATGGATTGGAAAATTCACGAAAGTATCAAGCTTGTTCTTCAGATACCGGCTGTATGAGAACCTTTTCAAGTGGACTACTAATATCTCAGGCAACCTCCACAAGTCCAGTTTCTTACTAGCTTGCCTATGTTCCTTGCAGCCAGGACAGTACCTGTTTAGAAGCAAAAGTACAAACCATCAATCCACAAGAATGCTCATTTCAGATGCCAGCTGTTTTAAAATCTGTTTTATAACTAACAAATAAAAGGAAACTAGTACTAACCACATATCATCAGGCCCCAGAGGTTCCTCCTTCAGAAAAGCATCCAAGCATGAAAATAAACTAACAGCTTCTTGGCGGGTTTTCTTTGACATAAAACCAGGCTTGAAGACATCAGGAAGATCATCCATGTAGTCAATATTGTACATCTCAAGCTCTCGATCAGACCAATCCATCAATACCCTCATTACTAACCCAAAGACACAATTGGAATCTGTATTTATAGCATTTCTTGTGTTTCCTTTGTCATCAGTCAAGAAAAGCTGAAACGGTAAGGGCTCATCATTTGCTGCATTTTCATCTACATTTGATGTCGATTGGCCTTCCTCACAGGCAGTGCCATTATCTGTCAGTACAATACCGTCCAGGCTTGGTCCATTGGCATTCAACTTGACTGCAGACATATCAGGACCATGTATTTTTGCTCGTACAAAAGGAGCCAGAACAGTAGAAACAGCCGCATAAATATCAGATTTTCCAGTGGAGTCACTAGGAATACAAGTAACAAGAGGGCACCCAATAAGCTTCCGTCCAAAGTTAAACTCCAAAGCAAACCTGGGTTAATTGATAAATACCTATTAGTATATCACAACTCTAGAACATAATTCCGCAAGAACTAACATGATAAAAAAAATAGACATTGAAAAAAGAATAAGAATTATGCATGACAGCTAAATTGTTTGACATGAATCATGAACAAAACATATTAAACAAACCTGAAATCAATCAAGACATATATCATACTTTTTATATGTGCACCATGGAAGAAATAATAATAGGGAACAAAGATACAAAAAATAGAAGAAATAAAACCTGTCGTTGTCTCTAAAGTCTGAGTTTATATTTATATATATACAAAGATAAAATATCATGAGCCCACCTATCTGCCTTGCGATGCAAAATCTCTAGCCTCAAAAGTTTTTCATGGCCAACAGGGAGCTTGTAAGCAACAAGCAGATCTTCATCTTTTATATTGTAAAGTGGCTCTGATGGATTCACTAGGTAGCGATAAATCCGATGATCATATACCTAAAAATTAGATGTACCATACAGTCGGTTATTTGTTGCAAAAGCATTAGTTTCAAGTATCAATGAACAAAGGCAAACATAAATTTACCTCTGCAAGCAACAATGTTTCAGAACATTTTAAGCAACAAACATCAGTAAGGGCTTTGATAAGATCTCGGCAAAGTCCATTTTTCTCGACTGTCACAGTGTAAGGCATAGGAAGAGAATCACCAGTTCCACTAAATATGGTTACAGTCATCATTCGAGTAACAGTGGAGGGCAGTGGTAATGTCAAATGCAAAAATGGATCAAAGGTAACAGAGATTTTGTTACAAACTGGGCACACCAATGTGGACTTGTATTGTCCCTGCAACACCAGCCAAAGAAATATAAGATACAAAACAGAACGCAAAGAGCTGGATCAGTGCATTTAAGTTCATAATATACAAAAAACAAATGTGAAAAAGTATGAAAAGATATCAAAAAACATGGGCATCTGCAAGACAAATCAAATCATCATTTCCATAATCCTTATCAGGCTATAGAAAATTCATTTTAGGAAATTCTAAATTCATGAAATCAATACATAATACTCTGCTTTCAACTTTTCAGTTGTGGACGTTGATTAGTACAAATTTAGAACTAACCAACATCAACAATTTATTACCGGAGGGAATAATAAATAACCTTCTCTTCTTACTTTCAAGTTCAGATAAAGGCAGAGCTCAGTATCATTTGGCAGTCTTCTTAATAGAGCTAGGAATATAACAACAGCAAGCAGGATAAAACAAAAGAAACGTCTACTCTCTCAAATCACGTCAGCAGAGTACAATTTTGGAAAATAACTTATAAATCAACAAAGAATTGCAATTAGGCAGTCTTGTACGACAATTACAGTCCCGCTAGACATCAGTGGCATGCAGGTTCAAGAGGCATGCTGCAATTGGTTTGTGGCTGTCATTTTGGGTTGGTTTAGATTAGTTCTAGGGTTTGTTTGGATTAGTTTCAGTGTTTGTTAAGAATTGGCTATAAAAGCCTAGACCTGGTTAATTAATAAAGTAAGTAGGAGATTGAGAAATTTCTCCCTCTCCCCTAGCTGCACGCCACGAGGGAGGCGCCGGCAACAGTATGGCGCCTCAGCCAACTCGCCGCCACCGCCAACCTAGGCCGCGCCCTCCTCTCTCTCGTCCCTACAACCTACATAGTAGTCGGAGGATTAACGATTCTAACAATCAAATATCAGCAATGTCAGGCCCTCCTCCCACCACTGCCCTACCGCCGTTCACCACGACAGCACCAATCCCCACCTCGACGCTGACCGCGGCCACGGTCGCCAGGCCTGACGCCTTGGCCAAGGCGCGACCTAGCTCGCGCCGTCGTCGACATCTTCGTTCGACTCTCCAACTTTGAAAATCAGCGGACGCTGCCACCATCGCCCGCTGTCACCCTTCCACCGGTGCTTCCCTATGAGATGCAGGGCTACGGCACAACAGGGCTGCCGCCGCCGAGCGCGCCGCGCCGCGCCGAAACCCTAGCAGCAGCAGCCACCGCCGCTGCCACCATGGTCGCAGCACGCCGCCCCCATCTCTATCAAGGCCTTGGAGGGCGAAATGGCCACGGACTCGGCCGGCATGCCGCTGCCCGACGTCGTCCAGGCGCTAATCCGCCACGACTGGACCAGGTTCGTCCACAAGCTGCTGTTGTGCAACAAGCGCCAGCCCTATGCCGTCTCCCGCCACGCCAGCCACCAGACCTCGGCGGAGTCCTAGGGTACCGACCGCTCAGTGTCATGTATCCCTCGTGTCCCCGGTGGCGGTACGGACCGCGCCGGACAAGGAGCCTTCTACAACATGTGTCGTGGTGGGTGCATGCTCACCCCACCAAGATGTGGTGCAAGTGGCACCACCGCATCAACATCAACCTTCGGCGCGCCGCCGTCGCCACCAAGATGTGGCGCAAGTGGCACCACCGCGTCAACATCAACATCCGGCGCGCCGTGTCGCCTCGGCGCTCGCAGCCACCGCCGTCCCTTCCCTCGTCATGGCGCACGGCCACCGCATCAAGAACGTCCCCGAGTTCCCTCTTGTCATCTTCGACTCTGCGGAGTCGATTGAGAAGACGTCCCAGGCGCACAAGATCCTGAAGCAGATCGGTGCCGAGGATACCATCTGCGCTGGTGGTCATCCGACCCCTACCACTATCCACATCTCCAAATTGATGACGCCCTCCTACCCGAACTTCAGCTCGAGGACGAGTTGTTTGCCGAGGGGGAGAGATGTTATGACCGCCACCAAATTTCCTTAATTATAGGATCTATTAGTTGGATTAGCAGATTTTCTAGATTATCGGATTAGTTTCAGTGTTTGTTAGGAATTGGCTATAAAAGCCTAAACCTGGTTAATTAATAAACTCGAAGATTGAGGAATTTCTCCCTCTCCCCTAGCTGCACGCCACGAGGGAGGCGCCGGCAACAGTACGGTGCTCAGCCAACTCGCCGCCACCGCCAGTCTAGGCCGCGCCCTCCTCTCTCATCCCTACAACCTACGCAGCAGTTGGAGGATCAACGATTCTAATAGGTGCACTAAGTAGTGAAGGAGAAAATTCAAACATTGGCTCAGTTAATGCAAAATATTGGAACAAAAAGGAATAAAAAGCAATAACGTTTAACTTACTTGGAACTTATCTACAATTACCGAGTCATTTCGAGCTTTATGGTAACTCCAGCATTCTTCAGCAAATTCATCATCTGGTCGGCCATCAGCATCCTTTGCTTCAATATACGGTTTCTTTTTCACACGGTTGAGATCTTCATGCAGCCCATCCAACAGAAATGCAAGCAGCTCCTGCAGGGAAGAGAAAAAAAAACCAATATCAAAGCGAATGTGCAACTAAAATTCACGATTGGCAGAAATTACACAAATGCATTAAGCTATATCAACACTTAAACAAGAAACAAGTATTTTCTCAAAAAAGAAAAGATATGGATATGTCAAAAAAAATTATATAATCCCTAAAATTTAATATAAAAAAATATATGCTAAGGTGATCCCTGGCACGGCAATAAAGTTGTTGCCTTGTGACCACGAGGTCATGGGTTCGAGTACTGGAAAGAGCCTCTTTCCCCAGACCCTGCACAAGCGGGGACTACATGCACCGGGCTGCCCTTTTTAATCCAAAAAAAAATTCTAGGTTGCACAGATAGCATGTAGAAACAGAAGTGCAACAATGGACAGACTATTTCAATGGACTCAACAGGACTGAATGGAAAAAGGTGAAGAAATAAGATGACAGAACAACTATGGAGTGATGGGACAGAAAAGAGTAATGAGCGAGTACTGTAATGTATCATGAGTGCTTAAGTGAAAAGTGAAAAAGACACAAGGCACACATCATCATGTAATGCCATTTTACCAAAATACTGGGAAGATTATGGGGTAAAAAAGTACATGAAGCGAGTTGCAAGATATCCAGAAAATCTGAGTTTAATTCCTGTTCAACATAACACCAACCTGAGAATCATGCTGATTATATCCACTGAACTGTGGAGCAAAACGAGTAAGTTTTGATCTAAATGCACGTGGAGCAATAGAAGTCCGACCAGCTGACCAAAGTTTTCTCAGCAGCTCTCCAAATGCTATCGCAAGTTCACCCTGCAGATTAGAACATCCTCAAAATCAGGAATAGTTCAGCTTTTAAGAAGATGGTGAAGAAGAATAAGCAGCAGCTCATACCTGAAGTCCTAGTGGATTTTCCGTGTTTATTTCTTGAGAATAATCCTCCAAAAAATATTCTACAAGTTGAGGAGTATGAACCAAGGATTGTATGGCACTGTTCATGAAGCATGTATTACCCAAGTTATGTAACCCACTCAATCCGTGTGTGTCATCTTTAGTTCCGTTGTTGAAACTACTATAACCATCTTCTGTGTCACGTAGGAATAAGTTGAAACTATTATCTTGTGAGAAACTAGAACCAAATCCAGATGAATAACCATTTGAAAGGGTGGGACCTCCAGCAATTGAAACTGATGATGTAGATGGCTCTACAGGAATTAATGCAAGTTCATTGTTTGTGGATCTTGTACTAATAGTTGAATTGCTCTCATTTGCTTTCATCTCCACAAGAATCTACATGCAAATTTTGAGAGGGAATAGATAAGGCACAGTCAGAAAATAGCTAATACTCCGTCTGTCCCAAAATGTGTCATATTTTACTTTTAGACATCAACGTTTGATCATTCGTCTTATTCAAAATAATTGTATAAATATTAAAACAAACAAGTCATGCTTAAACTATTTCTAACAATAAAAAATAATATTTTCACAATTTTTTAGAATAAACAAATGGTCAAATATTGATGTTTAAACTTCAAAAATGACACTTATTCTGGTTCGGAGGGAGTATATAACAAGCTCAACATGAAAGATTCAAGATATTCAGGAAGGTACTAGGATTATACTACTACTCCCTCCATCCCAAATTACTTGTCATCCTAGCCTCTTCAAGTTTTCCCAATTTACTTGACATCCTCGATTCCCAATGCACCTTTTTCTATTCCCAATACATCTCTATCTCTATCTCTCTCCTCCTCGTTTTCAGCACATCCCACCTTTTTACCTCCTTATTTGAAATGGAGGGAGTACATGAAAACCACCTAGTGACTAGTGAGTATTCAGCACAAGTGCATTCAAGCAGAGCACAAAGAAACCTGATGGATAGGAAAATTCATTATTGAAGGCTAAGGAAAAAAATATTCATTCAAAAAAAAACTCATCATGAGATGACATGTTCAAAGATAAAAGTAAATTTATGTCAATACCAAAGTACAATTATCCAGGTTTGGGGAGATGGCATGCAAATCAGACTGCAGGAGAAAAGATGGCACGATAACAGTAACAGCAGAAGACGGCAAAAACTTGTTATCTTTTAAACGCTTTTAAATAAAGGCCATTATATCCATAGATTCAGTCACAACAAAGAAAACAATATGGCATAATACCTCCTGGTCCATAACAAGTTCAGCTGCCTCTAATGTCAAATCGAGATCAGTCAACTTCTTGCTCTTTGATTTTCCATAATAATCCCATATGTCAATCTGAACAGACCAGAATATGCAAGGACAAGAAGCCATAAGCAACAGCTTAAGTAGAGAGAGTGGCATCCATTTGTCAAGTACATAAAAGATGATAATGTTCAAACCTCGGACTGTTCTACTGATATAAGTGAGCAAACCAGCCTGTAGAGCTCGCAAATTTTGTCCTGAAAATGTTAAAAAAAGTTAATCAACTCATTAAGTGAAGAACAAATCTGTTAACTAGGGTAAGAGCTTGTGACTTATGAAAAGGAAACAAAGGTAATTAGCTCAGAGGAACTTTTACTTGCATATGCATGTACTACAAATTTCAAACAGCCAACTATTGGTGCATCTACAAGCTAATTTGAGAAACTAAGCAATAAAACCATCCATGTTAGTGTGATACTATTTAATATTACATTACACACTTTTTATTCCACCCAAACAAACCTAGTCAACATCTCGAACTGATCAACAAAAGCGTATGTCACACAGAAAATACGAGTTATGCTAATAAAATGTGATCATGAGACTATTTGATTAATAGTATTCTTAATAACTTCACTCGGTCATGCGTCAGTTTCAGAATTATACATGAAATGCTTCATTTGAACTATACATTGGAATTTTATGAAAGCAGGCCACTTTACCTTTCTGCCTATCTTAATAATCTTTACGGAGCTGTCCCTTCCATCAATTAGTTTAAAGCAGAGAGGATAGACATCCACAGTGTAAGTTCTGCGAATTGGATCATCAATGTATACTTTTCTAGGGATTTCTGGTCCACCGTTATACCTGCAAACATTAACATGCTGAGTAATAAACAACACCAAAGATAACACAGCATGGTCATAGGCATCACATAGGATGATAGGAAGTGGAACGTGTCTCAAAAGGGTGACTATTAACGTCAGCACAACTCCTTTAAAGGTTAATCATACACAAACCAAAGACACATCAAAGGCACACAGACACATCAAAGACACATATACTATAAAAACTTCACTGGAAAAGGGGTAAAAATAGAACAGCTTAAAAAGAGAAGTCACATCTTTGTTTATAAAAATCGTTTGAATGATAGGTTGCTATATCTTTCCAGATAGCAATGTACGTGCATTGACTGCATTCTGCTAGTGCAGTGTGATTTTGGTTCCTGTAGGATTTGCTAACTTAGGAAAACGATCACCACACGTTGCTACACGTATTCCAAATTTCCACAAAAAAAAAGAAAAAAAAAACATTTGAAAGATATAAATTAATAAACTTACATAATGGGAAAGGAAAAGGAATATCTTGATTTTCAGCTCATTATAGTACAAGTTCTTGAGGGTTTTAGACAAACAAAAATAAACAAGAAAATTAAGCAGGACCTAAAACAAAATGGACCAACAAGATCACAGCAGCATTATTATTGATGTATGAAAGTTCAACGGCCAAATAAAGTTAAATGGAACTAGAACTACAAAAAAAAACACACACACACATTGCATCAGGTACCATTCATATAGTTTCCGCCAAACTTCTGGGGTGACCAAAGCATAATGCTGCCCTTCTCTCAAGGTTCGTTGAAGCTCTGGCTCATCACTACCACTGATTGTTTCTGACGAAACTAGCTTTGAGTTATCAATCTCTCCAGGTCTATTCCTAGCTTGAGGAAGCTGCTCACTGTCATTCTTCCCAGAATTGACTAAGCCCACGTAGCGCTGCCAGTTCATCCACCAGCTGCAACATTTGCGTAAGATGAAACTTAGTGACTACCTCAAAGACTTACAATGCGCAAAACAGAAAATTCCAAATAAAATTTACATGAATTGAATACTTGAAGTCCAAAATGGGGAGATACATGCAATCTATGAAGAACAAGAATACTGTTTTGATTGGCCCTATGTTTGGTGAGTAAACTCAATCATGTATACCACTGGATAATACCCAATTGAAACCTGGCAACTAATTGCATATCATGTGGCCAAGGAAGTAATTAGGCCAATCCTCCCAAGATGCAATAAGTGTTTAGCATGCGTGAGCTATATTAACTAATGCAATTAAAAACTACAGTTAGCTTGATACATGTCATGGAAAACTTTTCCAGTTCATATTGCAGAATCCAATGATTCATGGCACGAAAACACAACCCTCAAAGTGTCCAAACAGTAGGTTCATCTTTCAGCGTTGTAACCAAAAGGCATCACGTAGCAACGATTTAAGTGCCTGACTAGCCAACTCATAAGACCCACCCCGAAACCCTCCTGAATCTAGCGTCCTCAAATATCACAAGAGTTATGCCCGAAAAATCACCATCCATCATAACTCATACCCCGGTATAGTCATTTCAAAACCTACAGAATATAAATCAAAAGGTACGGCGAGATTGAATCAACAAGAAGACGACCCTGGACACCATCAGCGCCAAATTCTAATCACAGATTCAACCCGCCAAGAGCTCGCATCATGGACCAAACGGCACGTCCCGGACGCCCCGCCATTTGCAACTCAAGCCCTATACAACACCGGCTCTCAAGATCCGCACGACAGCCGCCCCAACTCGCAGAGCCAAGGACTGATTCAACGCGAGAAAAAATAAAGAACGAAGAAAGCAACGCGGGAATCGGCGGACTGACCTCTGGGAAACTAGGTACCGGAGATCGCCGTCCTTGACATTCTCGTCGGCCTCCCGCGTGAGCGCCGTGACAGTCTCCCGCTCCTCCTCCGGTGCGCACGGCAGGCAGCTCGCCGCGTCAAGGAACCCCTCGGTGTTCGGGATCGTCATCTCCGCCGTCCCACACGCCGCGCGCCCGATCCCACCCTCGCGCGAGGGTGCGATGGAATCCGCGCACAGCGAGACGCCGAATCAAAACCAATCGAGAGCCTAGGGTTTGGTTCGTCCGCTGGGAGATTTTAATTGGGAGGAGGGGAAGAAGCAGTGAAGCGGAGGAAAGACCGGAAGAGACTAAAGACGAGAGAGCCCGAGAAAGAAAAGGGAAAACGAAATTGGCAAAGGAAAATGGTTAAATACAATTTTTGCAGTTTGAATCAAAATTTGTGCGGTGTATTAAGGCCTCTTTGTTTTATCTGAAGCTTTTAAGCTTTTAAAAAAGCTAGCTGGTGACTAGTTAAAAAGCTAGCTGGTGACTAGTTAAAAAGCTGACTGGTAGAGTAGTGATTATTGTCTTTTGTAATATATACTTAGCTTCTCTGTACATCAAAAATCAAAAAAACAGTTTTGAATGAGCTTTTCAGCTTTTAGTTTATTTTCTCAAAAGTTAATTTTTTATGTTTAAAAAGCCACTTTTTCAGAACTTTGTTTGTTTCAACTTTTCAAATTTTAGCTTTTTAATTAAAAAAACCCAACCTATAAAGGTAAAACAAACAGAGCTAACTAGCGAGGTGACCAGCTGCACCGGGAAGCTTCGTGGCTTCGCCTTGGCACCTTGCGCACGGGGGCGGCCAAGCTCGCCTCTACATGGGGTAAGATGGCCAACGGGTGGGGTAAGATGTAAAAGTAGTGACATAGGTTTGCTTCAGAATGTTTTTAGTGCAATCAAATTAATTGAATTTTTAAAATAAATATTTATTTTTAAATTATTGTCGCTATTGACTTCTAACATCAATTTTGATCATTCATTTTATTAAAATATATTCAAATATAAAAGTTATAAGTTGTGATTCAAATAAATTTAATGATAAAGTAAATTATAATATAATTTACTATATGATATTCATTAAATTTTTTTGAAGATTACGAATTATCAAAGTTAATGTTATAAGTCAAGAGTGACATTAATTTAAAAACAGAGAGTAATTATTTAGAAACTAGTTTATTTGGTTGAACTAAATTGTATTGTTGGTGAGCATAATTTTTCCATGACGACACCAAAAGTTGGCGAATAAAATAGGCAGCATAGATTTAGCAAGTTTTAATATGAGAAACAAACTAGAAACTTATTGATGACAAATCAAAAATTATGATAAAAATTAAAAAATCAAAGTTTTTATAATGTTTCCAAATTTTAGCATGATATTCTCTAACAGCCCTAAAAGCTCTATTCAAAGAATGATAATTTTGCACATATTAGCGAGGGGGTGACTATCTTCTGCAGTAAATATTGTATATTAACAGTCATTGATATTTGGGTTTAGACTCACATGTAAGTGAATGGTATTTATTGTAAAGCACCATCTCTATTCCAAAATAACATAGATCCAGATTCTGTCAAACTAATCTTTTACCATATATAGCATATAAATTTAATCAATTTTCAGAATATATATATATATATATACCTCGTCAACCACTCTGTCTTTCTCTACTTGTTAGCCCGTGACGGCCAATCGGCCGATGAGGATGAGGGTATGTAACTTCTTTTGAGAACAGCCAATAGCTTTTTTCATTTTCTTGGTCAACTCTGGTTGTCTCAATCTCAGAAGACTTTTCCTTGTAGTTCTTTTGGAAAGTAAATTGGAAAACAAACAATCCCTAAGTGATAGTGAGAAAGCCCCTTTTTTGGTGCTCCTAGTTCATGATTGAAATGTAGATGAAATTTTCTTATTTTAATACAGCACTAACTGGTACTAACTTCTGATAGCCCGTACCTGTCACTCAACGAGGTCACTTGCAAAACAAAACTACAAAGAGCCACGTGCTGAGCATTCGAATGCTCAGCAAGTCTTACCCATCAACATGGCTAACTACAGCTGACTTCAAAAGATATGATAAGGCGGACTCACATGGGATAGCTGTTTTAAAAAACCAGCGCTAACAGTGGATCTTTACTTTTAAGTTTTAGCAGTAAATTAGTTGCAAGAAAAATAAATTTAATTTGCACTATCAACTACTACAATCATGGTTGCCAAACAATTTATAGTAAACATAACCAGCAAACCAGAATACTTTCTCATTTCACTATTATTTCACTTCTTAGCTATGATGTGGCGCACTGTAACAAGTGGTACTCGTTACTGTGAGGGGCAGCGATTCGAATCGATTTACATCCAGCTGAAGAAATCTGATTACACAACACGTACACACTTCCAGGAAGTTGTACGTGGCAACTTTTCACACCAATGATACATAGTACCGGTCCGATGCTCACCTCTCTCGAGCAGTGGTCCTCCATACGATAACCTCACGGGTCTATCCACGGTTAGCCCCAAAGTTCTCTCTTCTAATTATCTCTAGAAGAGAGGTTGGTTACGTCTAGTCACTACGCATATTGGGCTACATCAGTTTTCTAGGGCCCATATAGCCGGTATATAATCAGTACTGTTCAAACTTGCTCAATAGGGCTGACAACGGTACGGTCCTTAACTGACACAGACAGGGCTACAACACATTGGCCATGCATCCGCAATAGACACTTGCCGTGTTACAACCTACTTCCCTGCTCGATCTCAGCTTATCATTTCTTGTGATAAACTAAGCCATGCTCATCATTTTCTGTCATACTCTCAAACTCAAGGTAACCACCTATAACTCGCGAGTGAATGGTCAATCACTCAACTTCTACCCTAACTACAGTAATAGGCCTAGCTCTACATCGAGGTACCCGAACCAAATACCATTAACCGAGGAAAGGTGCTATCATGCAAGCTATGTTTTCAATCAACTCCTAAAAACTTAATGCACAGTACAAAATTCATATACTATATAGTGATAAAAAATAAAACAGTTAAAACAGGGTTAATGCACCGAGGCTTGCTTGGGACTTGCTCACAGTTAGCTTCCTTTGCCAAAGTAACAACTCCATGCTCCTCTTCAGATAGGTTGGGTCCTAACATGAATGATATGTAAAGAAAGAAATTATAATGGTGTTTAACTTTAAATAAAATCACATGCGATGACAGCTTTTTATTTTCAAAAGGCACAATTTTAGTTGCAAAACTTCTTTAAAAATGGTTTTTGAAAATATAAAATATAATTTTAGTTGTTCACAAAATCAGAAAGGTTATAAAGGAATTTTTGAGAATTTTTCAGGATTTATTGAAATCAAATAGATTTATAATGAATTAAATGCTATTTAAACAGAATAAAACATTTACAAAAGTATTTTTTAATGAAATTAAATAAACAATTTTTATAAAACACAAAGTCTGACTAAAGAAACAGAAAAGTAAACTTTTTAATATTTTATCATGCCAAGGAATAATTATAATGCATTAATGAATTATTATATAATCTGAATTATGTAAATAAATTTTATACATAAAAATGAAAAATAGTTAGCTTCAGCATATACTTCTTGTTGAGAGGATCATAACAAAATTTATTTCATAATTTTCTTAGCTATAATGAAGTTTCTACTAATTTTACAACTTGAAAGCATTTTCTAGCAATTTAATAACTCATTTCGCGAAATAATAAAATTCCAACCATCGCGGGCCTGGGCGTAAAATGGCTCATGGGCCTCCACACGGAATTCCTGGCCCAATGGATGAGGCCACATGGTGGGCCGCAGGGTTCGGCCGCACTGGATCAGGCAGCCGCAGAGGATCCTAGCGAGGGGGAGAGTTCGGCCTAGCCAGCGCGCATGGCGCGGCG
>BCLG01000286.1:139837-163555 GCA_001602295.1 Zoysia matrella
ACTCAGGGCTAAAACGACCAACGCGCCAAGGGAACACCAGCGGGAGGGTCAGCGAGGCGAGGCGCTCACCGGAAGGTGGTCGTCGACGCGCGGTGACGGCGGGCGGACGTTCGGCGAGGCATAAGGCTCAACTCGGTTGACAAAAACTGGTGAAACTTGCACCTACAGCTTTACCGAAGGGCGGAGAAGCACGGCACGGAAGAAGACGTCGTCGAGGGGGCCCTAAAGATGGTCGTCGTCGGCGGGGTCGACGGTTCAGGCGGCCGACTGAGATTGGACCTGAAATTCCCGCAGAAAGAGTCAATGGTTCTCAGAAATTCGTGGTTCCAGGGGTTTTCAAGGAAGACAAGAAGCTATGGACCAGGATAATCGAGGTAGCTCCACCGAGATTCGTCGGATTTCGCTGGAGAGAGGCCGGAGATTTCAAAACACCAAAACTTGGGGAAAGATCAAAATGTGGGCATCTCAGAGGAAGGGAAGGCGAGTTGGGGTGGCAGGGAGTGCGAGATGGAAGTGGCGCTGCTGCCTGTGGGGATCTCGAACTGGAGCCTGGCTCGGTTGTGGTGGTTCACGGTGATGAGGTCGTGCGGCCGGGGTGAGGTGAGAGCCGAGAATGAGAGAGCAGGGAGAGGGAAGGAGAGGCGCTGGCCAAGAGAGTGCTACTCGCGCGGATTAACTCGAGGGGGCACGTCACTGGAGGCGTGGCGTCCATGCACGACAAGAGGCGCGCGAGCAGCGGCAGCTGGCCTGTGCGGTGGTGTCTGGAGGTTGGGAAAGGAGCGGTGAGAGGCTGACAGGCGGGTCCCACTTCCTTTTTCTTTTTTCCCGATTTTTCGGAATTCCTGCTCTGCTTTCTGTTTTAATCCGAAATCTATACTTCCCGAGCTCTATAAATTTTGAAACTTTGCAGAGTGGTATCAATTTTCAAAAGGTACAACTTTTATTTTTGGCCAAAGTTCAAATTAGAAAATAATTTTATTTCAGAAATTTCAGAAATCAGCAACCTTTTAAAAGAAAGAAATTCTCTTTGGGGCCTTTTAACCTTTAAATAAAAATTTAAAGAATTTTTTTTTAAATTCAAGATTCTGTAAAGCCTTTCAAATGGAATATTATTCACAACTTTCTTTGAATATTTTTGAACTTGCATATTTGAAATTTGAATTTAAATTTGAAACTTGAATGGGCTTGAAAGGTTAAAAACTAATTGAGCTCGGATTCCATAATTTCGAATTTGAACAACTTGGCGGCTTTACTTAGAAACACGAAGTGTTATAGAATGCACTCGATTTTTGGACTAACGGCTTCTTTGTGTATGACTCCTAGTGCTTTATCTGTTTTGCAGGTTTCTTTTTGCATGTGTGTTCCCGTCTCATTCTCTATCGTGCACTATTCTTTGTCAAACCAGCGTTCTCCCTCTCTATTTGCTTCCTCAGTGCCATCTTTTTGGATGATTGGATGACAAAGGGGAGAGAGCTACTAAACAGGAGGAGAACCGGAGGAGAGCGACGCTATCTACCCATGACAAAAGAGAGAAACTCTTGCAAAATTTTTCTAAGGAGTCATCAAGCTAAAGGGGTAAGTGTTCTTTCGATATGTATTTTATTCTCTATCTTTTTTCATCTCGTTTGAACTATTTTTGGGTACTATGGTTGTCATCAATCACCAAAAAAGAAGAGATTATAAGCTTCATGACCTTTTAAGTCTCTTAAAAGATATGAATTGATTTTGATAATTGAATGAACAACCATATGTAACGGTTGTGTTGTAGATACCACCCCGCTAATTCTACTTCAATATGGTGGTCTTTCTCGGTGGATGACAAGGATGAACTCTAGAAGAGAAGTTGCTAGGCTTCGGAGGACAAGGCTAAGGACTAGTTAGAGAGTCTATCGTAACGCCGATACTATTAAGAGGGGGTAAGTTTATTTGTCTTCTGTCATACAAGTGTTAGAGGGTGTGAATGCTTCTTATATCCTCAGAGAGCACTGAAGATGGTAGAGGAAACAAAGTCGAAGACCGAAGGATAATGTCTAGCTGAAGACTCAGTCACCGAACAGTCCGGTGAACCCTGGAGGAGCCAATCCAGAGAGAGGTGCTCTCTGGAGTTGAGGAGGATCAGTCGCCGAACAGTCCGTCGATGCAATGACCGGACAGTCTGGTGAGCCAGAAGTTAAAGTCCAGAGAAGGTGTCTCTGGGAGTCCAAAAGTGAAAGTCATCGGACAGTCCGGTGAAGTATGCACCGAACAGTCCGGTGAAGGTATGCATCGGCTGATGTCCTATGGAATGGATTCCAGAGAGGGTGTTTCCTTGGCCGAGGAGGAAGAAGGATCACCAGACAGTCCGATGGTCCAGTCACCGGACAGTCCGGTGGTTGCATAAAGCAATCAGATTTATGACATCACGTCCCAACGGTTGTTTCTGGACTTAAAGCCTATTTAAACCATAAAGAGGGACTTTTCTTGTGTGCCCTTGATCAGAATTGCTAGAGCCAAGTTGTGAGAGGCTAAGGGACACTACCAAAAGAGCACATTGCAAGATTGGAGATCTTTAGTGCTAGTAGGAGAGTAATAGGGAGTATTCATACACTTTTAGAGCTTGTAGAGCTTGTAGGGCTTGAGAGGAGTGATCTTTACCTATTACTCTTGATGCGGGCAACCTAGACCGGCTAGGAGTCGGTGATCGAGCTTCCGAAGAGATTGTAGAAGACGTCGCCAAGTTTGTTTGCGGTTTCGGGTCCTCCGCTCGAAAGGGACACCAAGAGAGAGCGTCCGAGCCTTGGAGGCTTGCTCTAGCGCTTGAGTATTGTGTGCGACAGCTGAGCTATCGGTGTCTTCACTCCGAGAGTGAAGCGTACCCTTGTGAGCTGTGTGATAGATTGTTTTTTGATTCTTTTTGGTGGCTATCTTACTCTCTTTACTTACTACATTTACTTACAGTTTGAGTAGTGTGATAGGGTGTTCTTTGATTTCTCTTGGTGGCTATCGTACTAGTGCTTACTTGTTGTCATTTTCTTATCCCTAGCATTATTAAGGGTCTTGACTTGTTTAGGTTTGCTTCTGTTGCGACGTCTTGTAGTTTTAGTATGTAGCGAAATTAGTGCTATAAGTCCATTGATTCTTACAGCTACGCCATGTAAAGGAGCTTGACTTTGTCGGCTTAGAATCCCTGAAAGAGCAGTTCGGGTAGTATCTACCTTTAAGGACCTTAGCACACAAAGAGTCTGGATCTACCATTAGCCTCCATCATTGATGACCCAACATTGCTTGATTAAATAGTTTCATATCTCTGAAGCCCATGCCTCCCATGAATTTTGGAGTTGTCATCCGGTTCCATGATCGCCAATGCATTTTCTTTTTGCCTCCTTCAAAACCCCAACAATAATTTCAAATTGTGGATCACCTCTTTTCACAAAGACCGTCAGGCAGCTGGAAGCAACTCATAATATATGTTGGAATAGCCTGTGCCACAGATTTTAACATTATTTGTTCCTGCTCTAGACAGGAGCCTGTCACTCCATCCTTGATACGTTTCCACATACTTTCTGAAATAAAGTTGAAAGTACTCATCTTTGATTGACCCACATATGTTGGCATACCAAGATATGTAGATTGAAGAGTTTCATTGAGCACATTGAGAGAATGCATTAATTGATCTTTTGGCCTGATCCTTGGCTGTATGTCTGCAGAAGATGTTTCAAAGCATTAACACATTTTTCATTAGCATGGGTAAAGAAAATGCTATCATTTGCAAATAATAAATGTGATATGGTAGGCCCCAAAACCCCATTTCTCACCCCTTTAAGCAGGCCTGCTTTTTCCTCCACCTTCAATAAACTTGAGAGGCCTTCTGTACACAGCAAGAACAAGTATGGGCTAATAGGATCCCCCTGCCTCAAACCTCTTGTAGGTGTGAACATCTCAGAGATTTCTCCATTCACTCTAACAAAATAGCGAAGAGAGAACTCACAACACATAACACTGTTAATCCAGTTTTGGTAAAAGCCAAGCTTCCGAAGCACCCCTTGTAAATAATTCCATTCAACTCGATCATAAGCTTTCATCATATTAATTTTTAGAGCAAAGAAGGGCATTTTTGCATGCTGTCTACTAATTGTGTCCATACATTCATAGGTAATAGTACATTATCAGTGATAAATCTTCCCTAAACAAACGCACTTTGTTCATATGCAATTAACTTTGGCAGCAGCCCCTTTAATCTATTTGCTAACACTTTTGCTGAAATTTTATACAGCATATTACACAGGCTTATTGGCCAAAAGTTTGTAGGATGTTCTAGTTTTGACACTTTTGGAATGAGTACAATTGTTGTATCGATCACCACTGGAATTTCACCACCTTCTAGAAAATTTCTCACTGTTTGGCATATATCTTTCTGTAATAGGTCCCAATGCTTTTGGTAAAATAAGGCAGAAAATCCATCCGGACCGGGAGCTTTTGTCGGACCCATCTGAAAGAGAGCCTTTCTTATTACATCATTAGAGTAAGGCTGACACAATGCTTCATTAGTAGCAGAATCAATGCAAGATGGAATAGCGTCCAAGATTTGATGAACATTAGTACATGGTTCAGTTGAGAAAAGATCCATATAAAATGATCAGGCCATCTCTTTGATTTCTGATTGGTTTTCACACTTGCTTCCATCATGTCTTAGCAAATATTTTATTCGGTTGGTCTTCCTTCTTGCTGTTGCTCTAGCATGGAAAAAGGATGTATTGCGGTCATCCGCCTAGAGCCAATCCACTCGAGCGTTGCCAAGCCATTATTTCTTCTCTCAAATAGCTCACATGACCGCGTTCAATGTCATTCTCCTCTTGAGAATAAGTACTTGTGGTACTGGAAGTTTGCAATCTTGACAGTCGCTTTTCAAGTTTCTTGATCTCCTTACAAGGTGATCCGAAAGACCTCATGCTCCAATCACATAGAGATCTTGCCATCTTCGTTAGTTTTGCCCATGTTGTGCGAATATCTTGAGGTCCATTCGAACCTTCTGTCCAGCATTTCTCCACTGCCTCTGGATAACCAGGCACCCTGCACCATGCAGCCTCATATTTGAATTTGATTGCTGATGTTTCACAATTTCCCCTTACTACTTGCTTAGAGATGGATAAGTGCACTGCAAAGCAGTCAGAAGAAGTTGTGATAATATTCTCAGCATTGATCTCTCCAAAAAGTTGTGTAAATTAGACATTTGCAACAACTCTGTCTAACCTGACCTGTCTCTTCGTGTTGTCTATTATTCCAGGTGTATTTTGGCCCCCTATAGCCTAAATCTACCAGTTGGCAGTCCTCCAAACATTCTCTAAAAAGATGCATTTGAGCTTTTCCTCTATCTGTAAACCCCAAGTGCTCGTCACTACTTAAAACTTCATTGAAATCACCAATGCACACCCAAGCTCCCTCCCATTGGCCTCGGAGAAAGCGAAGCTGGTTCCAAAAACTCTGCCTTAACTCTATTTTTGGCTCCCCATAAAAAAAGCTTGCACGCCAAATCACACCACACTCCTCTTTAATATGCACATCAATAAACTTTTGACATCAAGATTGTAGACGCACACAACTTTCAGCTAGGCAAAAGAGAACAAGGCCCCCACTTCTCCCTTGGCAATCCATAGGTAAGCGTCTATTATATCCTAGAGACCACATGAACCATTTCACTCTATCCTAGAGGCCCCCACGTCGGCGCAGTGGCCAGCGAGTGCAGTGGCTGGTGTCGACAAGCGGCGTGCAGATCTCCATGCTAACCTCTGTGAGCGGCAAGGAAGAGCACAACCATTTTGTCGAAGACTACCTCTGACGGTCTTAGGTTTGGATCAAATTGCTGAACCAAAACAGCTTTCTTTCCCACACACCATGGAGAGCCTCCAAGGCTCAGTCTAAATCTTGCCTAAAATTGAATTCTGCGATGAACATATAATCACCCACTGATTTGGCTTCCAAACCTTTGGGATTTCCCCAAGCCGGCCGTAGAGCCGACATGATTGTTTGGATGTAAAGGATGTTAGCCGATAGAACCTTACCGACAATGGCTAAATCAGAGGTTGCCAATCCTTCCGTGGCTACATCATCTACTGCGAAAGCATCACTTTCCTCAACAGTGAGTTTTAGCCGCCCCAAAAGCTCCGTCGCATTATGACCTGAGCCTGCGGCACCTTCCATGCTCCTATCTGTGGTTGCTTCCCTCTTCCAGGATGAAAGCTGCCCCTTTTCTTCTCCAGATCTTGTGGCTGGCCCCCCTTCTCTCACTCCGTGACGCAATCTAGGCCAAGGACAGGCAGCGAAGCAAAGTTCGCCCCTTTATCCTCCCGAGCCGCAGCGTGGGGAGAAGAAAAGGCTGAGAGGCGAGAGTCTTTTGGAGTGGCTGGAGGGAAAAGGGAATTTGATGCGAGTGCAATCCGTTCTGGGGACCGATGCACAGCTGGATCCCAGGTGCTAGCTCCGCCGGTCTCCGCTGCTAGCTTCCAGAGCAGAGCAGTAGCAATGGGAAAAGGAATGTTGGTAATGCATGTTGATTGCGTGTATTGGAGGTGAAGAGTATCGGATCCATTGTCCGTGGGCAATGCATGACCTTTAGAATGCGTGGCGAGCTCAGCTGACAGGCCAACAAGATTAGTTGCTTGGGTTGAAGATAAGTTGCAGACTCTATTGGGTTGATTCGTAATATCGGCCAGCGAGCCAGGGTACAACCGTACAGGTCCTCTTCTATTTTAGACTTCCTTTGAAGCACACAAATTTACATGAATGATACTGATTTTTTAAAAAAATCAGTTTAATTTCGTAAAAAAAATTACAGAGTTTAGAAAATTTTTTTGCAGTTCAAAATAAGCTTTGTTGTGTTGCTGGTTTTTTTTTAGTTTCACTAAAAAAATACTCTAATCCATGACGAATTTTGAGTGACGAATATAAAAATCGTCATAAGTAAGATCCTGTGACGATTTACATAGTTTCATCATATATTTGTAAATCTATTACTAACTTCACAAAATCGTCACAGATCATGTGCCCCCGCCTTCTCTGTTTAAAATCCACCAACGCCAAGCGCCAGCCACATCAAACAAGATCCCAAAACGCGTCGCCGCCTCCTGCGCCTTGTGCCGCCATGCCACCTCCGGTCCCCTGCGCCGCCTCCCACCCCTGCGGTGCCGCGCCACCTCCACCGCCTGCGCCGCCGCACCTCCTCCTGCCCCCTGCAATGGGCTGCCTCTCCTGTCAAATCACAGGCACCAGCGGGTTGCAATGCCCCGGCCTCCCTTGCGTCAGCCCCGGCCTCGCGCCTCCCAGCTCGGATGCGTCATGGCAAGCAGCGGTGGTGTCTAGCCTCCCCGTCATCATCCCGGCCGTCGTTCCTCCCAGCTGAGACTCGTTGTGCCCCTCGCGACGACTCTGGCACGCTGGATCGAAGCTGCTGTACGGAGTCGTCTTCAAGTCCAATTACTGTCACCATCTTGGCTGCTTATTTTAATCTATATCGTCATGTTTAGGGTAGGTTGGATTTACTAGCTTTGATCAACTTCTGACTACAGCAACCTGCATTGCAGTGCTGCGGCTTATCTTTTGGTCACTAATCATGTGGATTTTATTCTTGTGAGTCTGTGAATAAGTTGAGCTAATGCTGAACTTAGCTTCCAGGAACCTGTTTCAGGATTATCTGAATCATATTTCCTGGTTTTGTTCCTTCTATGTTGCTATCAGTAGTTACAATAGTATTAGTACAAGGAGAATTCAATTCAATCTGATTCTGAGTTTAGAAAATTGGCAATGCCCTAAATTTGAACAATGTTTGCAATTATTTACTAAAAAAAGGTGTAGTCATTTCAATAGTAATGTTTTTTACTCTTATATATATGTAATACTTGTGTGCAGGTGGGTTCTTCAGATGACAATTATAGCCTCAATAAAGGTGAGAGATGAGGCAAAAATTATAGCCACGATAAAGGTGATGCCAAACACTGATCCTAAATATTTTACACTGTCGCTGTTATTCAATACTACCTCTGATTTTAAATTATTGACACCGTCTACTTCTGACATCAACTTTGAATTGATTTTAAATAGATTTCAGCAGTGCTTAAAGAGAATGTGTATCCTGCAAGAGGAATCCCGTGCACTGATATCCATAATAATATAGGTAAAAATGATTGTTCATTTCAATCCATATTTTCAAGGATTGTTCACTTGAATCTAGTTACACTTGTATGTACAAGAGGTCTTAGGGCCTGTTTGGGTAGTTGGAATTGGGCTGAATTGAATTTAATTCCAACATTGCGCCTGTTTGGTTGTGGGTGAAATTAAATTGTTGATTTCTATCCAATTCTATCAGTCCGAATTGAAGAGTGGTTTCGAATTCAGAGCCATCACAGCAGAAACACTCGGAATCACAACCTATCCATCCTCACTCTTCGACCTTGATTCCCAGCCCCTCCTCGGCGTCGGACCTGCATCGGGCGCGCGCCATCATCGACCTGCGCCAGACGCATGCAGGATGTGCGCGTTCATCGATTCGCATTGGATCCGCGCCAAATGCGCACCGTCCTCATCCCGCCTCGGATCCGCGCCATCCTTAATCCACGCCGGATCTGCGCCGCACTTGATCTGCGCGCAGGATGCACGCCGTTGTTGACCTACGCCGGATCCACGCGCTTCAGCTAGAAGAACCTCGTCACCATCATCGACCGCGAGGGCGTGTTCACTACGCCGAGGACCCATGCAGCAGCAAGGGCTGATGCAGAAGCTGCGTGCCGTGCTCGTGAACCATGCCCTCACCAACGGCGAGGCCAAGAAGGAGCCCTCTGTGTTCTCCAAGATCACCAAGTTCGAGGAGGAGCTGCGCGCGGTTCTGCCTCATGAGGTGGAGAATGCCCGCGTGGCCGTTGCGGAAGGCACCGCGCCGGTGGCGAACAGGATCAAGGACAGCAGGTCGTACCTTCGTTCGCGAGGAGCTCGGCTGCATGTTCCATATCGGCGAGATGCTCAAGTCCCCCGGCGAGGAGTGCAACAAGGTATTCCTCGGCATGAGCTAGGGCAAAGCTCGTAGACACCATGCTCGAGTGCCTCAAGGAGTGGGACGGCAGGCCCCTGCCGATCAACTAAGCCATCCATACAAAGCCGAAGGAGAAGAGAAGATGAGAAGAAGAAGTATTACAGCAAAAAATAAACATTCCGTGTATGTCCAGGTCGTGTTGCCTTCGCCTTTCTTGATCATCGACCGACGTCGGATCCTGTACACATTCCGACCAAATAGGATTTTGATTTTGATTCTAGGAATTTAATTCTGAGGATAGCCAAACAAAAATGTTTGAATTGAAATCGATTCCAGCTGATTGAATTCTAGACAATTCAATTTCTTAGAAAATAATTCCTAGAAACTGATTCAATTCTTGAGAGACAAACAGGCCCTTAGTATATTCTCAGGTTGTGAAGGTATTATAATTGCTGGTGAGTAAAAGATAAGCATGTCATATACTACCCTTGTTTTTTAACAAACGACACTGTTAATCTTGGGTATCTTTTTACCTTTACGGGCTATATCGTGTTCTGTCAGATACTATTTTTCTAACAAACTAAATTATTAATGCCTTTAAAATTTCTTGCTAGATTACTAAGAAACTAGATATTTTTAATTGTATGCTTTGTGTGCCTTTAAAATTTTATAAATTTTGTAATCTATTTTTTTCTAAAACAAAGAGTAAATTTGATCCAATTTACATCGTGTACTTTGCATTACTGCCAGCCTTATTACCAAAAGTTCATTTCTACGGTTCAAGATAAGCTGCAGACTCTAATGGTTGATTCGTAATATCGACGAGCGGGCCAGGGTATAACTGTATAGGTCCTCTTCTGTTTTAGACCTCCTTTGAAGCACCGGAATTTACACGAATTATACTAAATTTTGAAAAGAATCAGTTCAATTTCGTAGAAAAAATCTCTATTTTCCTAAATGGAATTAAACGGCCGTTTAAACGGTAAACGGTTACTCTCGTCTAAGCATAAACACCGTCTAAACAGAATTAAATGGCATCTAAATGGGATTAAACGGCGTTTAAACGTTAGACGGTGGTTGACCGACTGTCTACCGTTTACCGTTTAGGAAAACATTGGAAAATATAGAATTTAGGAATTTTTTCTGCAGTCCAAAAAGGCCTTGTTATGTTGCTGGTTTTTTTTATTTAATTTGAGCCAACCAACAACAACAAAAAAAAAGGATGGAGTATCTGTTTGGACTGCAGCTTTTAGGTTTACACGCTTTTAATTTACTTGTTGTCTTCATTCCTAAATTATTATCACGGTTGTTTTTAACGTTATCGTTAATCATTTGTCTTATTTAAAAATTAGTCTCAATAATAAAATCATAAATTATGGTTCCAATAATGTTAATGATAAAGCAATTTACAATAAAATATATTTGACAAGATGAATAATAAAAAATGATATCAGAAGCCACCAGTGATTATTATTTAGAAATGGAGGAAGTACCGTGCTATCGGTTTCTTTCAAACACAATGAGGGAAGTGAAGGCATTGTAACATCCTACGCCATAACCCATTAGGCCTAATGGTGGATTTTTTTTTTCTATTTCCTACGTTTTCCTTGTAAAATTAAATTGATAAAATTCCTATACAATTTCTGGGAAAATCCTACATTACAAAGGAACCCATAGTCAGTACAAGCTTGTAGTTGTCGTTTGAACAATAGTGACCCCGAAGAGAAGTAGAGTTGAGCTTGTATTGTCGTTTGAACAATAGTGACCCAGAAGAGAAGTAGAGTTGCGGTAATATTCTCACACTTTACGGTTTGATGGACGTAGACAGTGGACTACTATGCATGAATATGCGATCTCAGCCCCAGTAGATTTTTTTTTCTTTTGAGAAACATCCCAGTGGATTTTGGACATGACATGCATTACATACATGTTATTAAAAAGTGTTACTCTCTTTATCCCATTTTATAAGTCGTTTTGGGTACATATATGAGAATTAAGAAAAGTGTAACATGGGATGTTCTGAAAATGAGTAGGAGAGAGATAAAGTGGAGATGTATTGAGAAGAGAAAAATGTGTATTAGCAAGTGAGAATGCCTTATAATTTGAAAAAACTTAAGGAGTTCAGAGTGACTTATAATTTGAGACGGAGGGAGTACTGTTAGCACTTAGAAATTGCAAATGCCCGGAGTGTTCGACACAAGGCCAGAGTCTCCGGCAGACCCCCTTCTGGAGTCGGCAATTTTAGTGCCCGAAGTGTTCGGCCTATGACCAGAGTCCCCGGCCAACCCCCTTCTGGAGTTGGCATTTTTAGTGCCCGGAGTGTTCGGCCTATGACCGGGGTCTCCGGCCGACCCCCTTTTGGAGTCGGTATTTTAATGCCCGGAGTATCCAGCCCCAGGTCGGAATGTTCGACGGATCCCGTTCTAGAATCGCCAGAAATTCATCCGAGTGTCCGGTGCTGGAGTCTCCAGCCATGTGCCAGACTGTCCGATAATGTCGGTTTCGGTTTTCATTACCTTTCTAAATTGTAGGATCCGAAACCTTTCGAGTAAGATCATCCCACCTCTATAAAAAGAGGCCTCAGGCCGATTGAGAGGCATCCCAATCGACTCTACAAATCTGCCTTTATGTTGTTTACCTCTCCAAACCCTAATCCCCTTACTCGACCCCAATTCCGTTCTTCTTTCGTCCCGGTGATGTGTGAAGGTGATCCAGCTGGCCTGACCGAGCCCCGATCAACCCTAAGAAGATCCTCCTCCGACGGGTCCCTCTCGAGGTGGGTTTTCTAGGTGCTCATGGTAATTTTCGTCAAGTCGACATCGTCGTTTCGCACAAGGACGTCCGCGTGGTGTGCTGTCCCGAAACCGATTTCGGCGTCAACACACTTTTTTGCGACTCTACTGGGGAAGAAAGGTTTCAGTTGCACAAACCGAATCATCCTCTCCACATCATGTCTTTCGAGATCTCGCCAAAGAACATCGTGATGTTATCGCTGGAGAAAGTTCCCGAACAGGCACAAAAATTGTTCCTAGAGCGACGGAAGGCCATAGAGGAGGAGCGCAAGGCGCGGGAAGATCAAGAACTCCAAGAATTTTTGGCATGCTTCAAGAAGGATCATCAAGGGACGATCTCTCAAGTCAAGGAGACCGTTCTTCCTACCATCTCCAAAGAATAAACCGTAGGTTCCACCAATGTAAGTTCATCTACTCAACCCGCAGTTACTTTTGAAGATCTTTCATTTTGGTCCGCTCATTGAAGGATCTTGGTATTATCAATCGTGCTAGACAAGTAGAGAAACCTCATGCTAATTCATCGGTGCCTAATGTGTCTAACATCGAAAAACCATGATACGGTATGCCGTTGAATTCATTTAGTGGGTAATCGGGTTTCTAAACCGGTGTGCAAACTAATGCTTTAGTAGTGTCTCCTACTAATGTAGTGCCGATTGATAGCATTCCCAATCCAGCTACTAGCCGATTGAGTGAGGTATCCAATTTTGTCCCTCCATACCGCACGACCGCATATAGTGCATCACATATTCCACCAAGCGACATAGAGATATCTCATAATTCAACATATAATGAAAAGTTTAATGTGGCAGAAAGTAGCGCGCAAGCAAACCCTTATAAAAGCCCCACCACAAACATAGAAGAACGCCTCGCAAATTTTAAAAAAAGATTTGACTAAACAATTCCGAGACATACTAGGAGTTGATTTGAAAGGAAGAGACCGAATCTATAAAAAACCTTATCTTTCAAGTTTTGATTCGGTCCCTTACCTAATGGTTAGCGTATGCCGGATTTTTGTAAAGTTTAGCGGTCAAGACAATAAGACCACGTGGGAACATATTAGCCAATATACCGCTCAATTAGGAGAAGCCAATAACATTGATGCTCTAAAAATTAGGCTTTTCTCCTTGTCGTTAACCGGAACCGCATTTTCGTGGTTCTCATCTTTGCCTCCAGATTCCATTTGCACATGGGAATTCTTCGAACACAAATTCTATGATCATTTTTATTCCGGAGACAATGAATTAAAATTGTCACACTTAATATCGGCTAGACAAGGGAAGGATGAGACAGGTTCTAGTTTCATTCAGCGGTTTAGAGACATAAAAAACCATTGCTTTAATGTGACAATTTTTGAAAAAGATTTGACCGATTTAGCTTTTAACGGTTTACGGTTGCATCTTAGGAAAAAATTGGAGGTTTATGATTTTATTACTCTCACAAAACTCCAACAAAAGGCTTCAGCACAAGAAAGCCGAAGCAAAGAATCAAAGCAGGATCATAAAATTCGGCACAAAGTTCATGTTGTTGAATATGATTCGGATAACGTCGATGATGAGTCTAACGACATACTTGCTACTGAATTTAATTGGCCATCTAAGAGTAAATATTTAACATGCGACGCACTCAAGCCAGTTCATAAGAATCGAAAAAATGATGTAAAATATACCTTTGATGTGGCCAAATGCGATAGAATATTTGATGAGCTTCATAAAGGTGGATATATTAAGTTGTCTTATACATTGCCACCGGCGGAGGAAATAAAGCGTAGAGCATATTGTAAGTGGCACAATTCATATTCTCATGCTACTAATGATTGCAATGTTTTCCGTCGACAGGTCCAAGCGCGTCCATCAATGAAGGATGATTGAGTCTCAAAGAAATGCAAATAGATAAGCACCCGTTCCCGAGGCCACATCAAGCCGATACAGCAAAAGGGAAGAATGTCATCATCGGGGAAGAAATGCCCTCTTTGTCGAGTGACACCGTCACTTCTAGGAAAGTGGTGCTAGAAAAAACTCCTGATGGTAACGAGTTCATAAACGTGACTATTAGAGGCTCGGGACCCGGGGGCAAGTTCCACAGCCCAAGATGATCAAACAAAAAAAAATCTTGAAGTGGGCAAATGGAAGGTGAATGAGAGCAAGGTCAAAAAAAAGAAGACAACCTTCAGAAGCACACTTGACCGCCTCATGGAGAAATACAATCATCAAAAGACCGATTCGGGGAATCGGTCGGCCAATCGATCAAGATCTCCTCATGGTGATGAGCGCCCTAGGAAAGAGGTGAGACCAAATATGACTATGCCCATTCCTCCTCCACCTATGTTCAGTTTGCCACCACCATGGTGTGTCCCCATACCTTATCCTCCAGATATGGAATCCGCATATGGGACCGTGGATGCATATTCCACCAGTGCACTACCCACCATTTCATTCGAGATGGGGCGCACCAAAGGGAGATGTCTTCACAAGGCTCTTCGATTATACTCATGAGATCAGCCCGGACCTCTGCCGATCAATGCAAGAAAAAGTGTTCTTGCGGCTGCCCCAAAACAGGAGTGGCGCATCAAGCAAGGTAACGATTACACTCCCCATACTTCTATAAATAAAAAAAATACATCCAGAGGAGTCGTGAAAATCGGTACGACCGATGTTAAGATTGGAGGAGTTTTCAATGGACTGATCACGGTAAGTGATCCAGTTGAGAAGGCTTCTCACGATCATGAAGCTAGCACTAGCAAATCTTCTTCCAAATACATGCAGCCGAGGTGGTGTTCTTCCAGTTTGACACGAACTCAAAAGAGGAAGCTACAACGATTACGCTTGCGTGAGATAAGAGAGCAAGAAGCTGAAAAGGCGAGGGATGAGATATTCAACGAAGTCAAGCCAATGGTCCCTCAAGGTAAGCAATGGAGGGTGAAGAATCCCGAACTTCCAACTTCACCACCACTAGAAGAATCGGCTACCTCGGTGGAGACGCCGAACCAAGCCGATGCCGCGCTCGTGGAGAACTTCACCATGCCCACGCCTACAGGGGACGTCGACATGTCTGAGTTTGATAATGATGATCTTCTAGACTACGAGCCGACGCCAGCTCGGGAAGGTATGGATATTAACACTATTTGCTTGTCTCTTTCGGATTATTCTCTAGTAGAAGAGAAAGAAGTTATGCTCAGTTTGACTTTGGTCCTAAAAATGCTATATTTGAGAAACCTAAAGAATCGGATAACCATTTGAAGCCACTTTACATAAAATGACATATTGATGGTATACCGATTTCTCATATGCTTATAGATGGAGGTGCCATTGTTAATCAAATGCCATATTCTTTGTTTAAGAAGCTAGGTAAGGCTGATGATGAACTCATCCGGACCAACATGACTTTGAACGGTGTGGAAGAAAAAGATCCTATTGACGCTAAAGGTGTCGCTTCCATGGAGCTCACCGCTAGAAGTAAAACTATGGATACCACTTTCTTTGTTGCCAATGTTCGAGGGAGCTATAGTTTAATTTTGGGGCGTGATTCGATACATGCAAATAAATGTGTTCGGTCTACTTTACACCAATTCTTGATACAATGAGTTGGTGATGATGTAGAGATAGTGCATGCGGATGTATCGGCATGCATTGCTATGGTCGATTCATCTTTGTTGCCACATAGTAATGTCAAGTGTTTGACGGGCTTAGATTTGACAGATTATGATTTTTTAGTGTTACTTAAGATGGATTTGTAACCGTCAATGTAAAGCCGATGAAAAATCGGCTCAATCATATTTTGTGATTTGATGGAGTCAAATTTAGATTGGTTGCAAAAAAGAGTTGAACACTATCGAGCTAATGTGAACGATATGTGCGAAACTATAGAAAAAATAGAGGACATGGATAAGCTAGGACAAGGTTTTACGTCGGCTGATCCTCTTGAGAAAGTAAATCTTGGTGACAATGAAAATGCAAGGCCGATATTTGTAAACAAAAATCTGAAAGTCCATTATAAGGCAAAGTTAATCAAGCTTTTAAAAGAATATATAGATTGCTTCGCATGGTCTTACAATGAAATGCCGGGATTGAGCTATGGACTTGTAGAACATCGACTTCCTATCAAATATGGTTTTAGACCTTTTAAGCAACCGATGAGAAGGTTCAATTCGAATATGTATGATCGGATTAAAGAAGAGGTAAACCGATTACTTGACGCAAATTTTATAAGGCCTTGCAGGTATGCGGAGTAGATATCTAACATTGTACCCATCGAGAAGAAAAACATGGGTAAGATAAGAGTTTGAATTGATTTTAGAAATTGGAATAGAGCCACTCTCAAAGATGAGTATACCATGCCTATAGCCGACATGCTGATTAATGATGCTTTGGGCCATAAAGTGATTAGTTTTTTTGATGGTAATGCGGGTTATAATCAGATTTGTATGGCCGAAGATGATATATCTAAAGCTGCATTTAGATGTCCCAGGTTTGTCGGTTTATTTGAATGGTTTGTTATGACTTTTGGGCTGAAAAATGCGGGTGCCACCTATCAAAGGGCTATGAATTTTATCTTTTATGATTTGCTTGTGTCATCATGGAAGTTTACATTGATGATGTGGTGATTAAATCGTCCGCCTTGGATCCACATTTGGTCGATTTACGTCTTGCTTTAGAACGTATGCGCTGATTTGGTTTCAAAATGAATCCGCTCAAATGTACTTTTGATGTATCGGCGGGAAAGTTTTTAGGTTTCATTATTCATGAGAATGGCATAGAAATAGATCCTAAAAAAATAGAAGCCATACAAAAGGTGCAAGCACCTACATGCAAAAAGATGTGCAGAAATTCTTAAGTAAAGTAAATTACTTGAGAAGATTCATATCCAACTTATCAGGAAAGATTAATGCATTCACTCATATCCTTCGGTTAAAAAACGAGACCGAATTCAGTTGGGGGCAAAACAACAAAAAGCCTTTGATAAGATCAAAAAATACTTGTCATCACCTCCGGTTCTTAGGGTGCCTCGGAGAGGAGCTCCTTTTTTGCCTATATGTGGCACCCGAAGATGGTGTAATTGGTGCTGTTTGACACAAGAAACCGAAGGATAAGAATAGTGATCACATACGTGAGCCGACGGTTGGTGGATACGGAGACAAGGTACACACCCCTATCGAGAAACTATGCTTTTCCTTGTAGTATAATTGCACTAAGATGAGACATTACTTGTTATCTAGTACTTGTGTAGTCGCTTGTCAAACCGATGTTATCAAACATATATTGCATAGACCTATATCTAGTGGTAAGCTTGGTAAATGCGCATATGCTTTGATTGAGTATGATTTAGCTTTTGAATCATTAAAATCTATGAAAGGCCAAATTGTTGTTAATTTCATTGCTGAGCATCAAATTGATTTAGGACACGAGTTAGATACTAGTTACATAACGACCCTTTGGAAGTTATATTTTGATGGATCGGTTTACAAAGAGGGTCACGTGACAGACCGCTCCTCGAAAGAGACGATCTATCGACCACAGGATCTTATCGGGTGTCATTCGACGAAGCGAGGACAAACAGTACAACTCAAGCACGATAAAATATAATACAAATGGTTGTTTAAGTTACAAATCAGAGTTTTTATAAGCGCGGAAACGTTCACCTTATTTAAAGACTACTAGGATCTCCTATGTACTAGGCACAAGATGACATCGAGCCCATACAATGCATCTTCTAGCGGCACACAAGAAGCTCAGCATAGCAAGCAAGGCTCCCAACGGACACAGCCACCCTCGAGGGTTGCTCCTGTCGGTTGGTCTAGAGGATGAAAAGAGAGGTCACCTGCAAAACAAAACAACAAAGAGCCACAGACTGAGCATTCGAATGCTCAGCAAGTTTTACCCGTCGACATGGCTAACTACAGCCGACTCCAAAGATATGACAAGGCCGACTCGCATGGGATAGCTATTTGCAAAAATCAGCGCTAACAGTGAATCCTTACTTTCAAGTTTTAGCAGTAAATCAGTTGTAAGGAAAATAAATTTAATTTGCACTATCAACTACCTACAATCATGGTTGCCAAACAATTTATAGTAAACATAACCAGCAAATCAGGATACTTTCTCATTTCACTAGTATTTCACTTCTTAACTACGATGTGGCGCACTGAAACAAGTGGTACTCGTTACTGTGAGGGGCAGCGGTTCGAATCGATTTACATCTAGCTAGAGAAACCTGATTACACGACACGTACGCCCTTCTAGAAAGTCGTACACGGCAACCTTTCATACCAATGATACATAGTATCGGTCCGATGCTCACCTCTCCCGAGGAGTGGTCCTCCATACGATAACCTTACCGGGTCTATCCATGGTTAGCCCCAAAGCTCTCCCTTCTAATCATCTCCAGAAAAGAGGTTCGGTTACGTCTAGTCACTATGCACATTGGACTACATCAGTTTTCTGGGCCCATATAGCCAGTATGTAATCATTACTGTTCAAACTTGCTCAATAAGACCGACAACGATACGGTCCTTAACCGACACAGACAGGGCTGCAACACATTGACCATGCATCCACAATGGACACATGCCGTGTTATAACTTACTTCCCTGCCTGATCTTAGCTTATTATTTCTTGTGATAAACTAAGCCATGCTCATCATTTTCTGCCATACTCTCAAACTCAAGGTAACCACGTATAGCTCTCGAGTGAATGGTCAGTCACTCGACTTCTACCGTAACTACAGTAATAAGCCTAGCTCTACATCGAGGTATCCGACCCAATACTATTAACCGAGGAAAGGAGCTATCATGCAAGCTATGTTTTAAATTAACTCCTAAAAACTTAATGCACAGTACAAAATTCATATACTATATAGTGATAAAATATAAAACAGTTAAAATAGCTTAATGCACCGGGGCTTGCCTGGGCTTTGCTCAAAGTTAGACTCCTCGACGAACGGAACGTCGTCGAACTCTCCCTCGGCAACTTCGGGTCCTATACATGAAATGATATTCAAGGAATTGAATTATGCTAATTTGTAAAAGTCAAAGGCTTGAATTTAAATCACATACGATGATAGCCTTTTGAAAAATAAAAGTGACCAGACATTTTAGTTCTAAAACCCATTTAAAATAGTTTTCATAAAAGTAAAGTATAATTTGAGTTTTTCAATAATAACTTGGGGATTATAACTAATTTTTGACAAATTTTCAAAATTTATTGAAATCAAATGCATTTATAATGAATTAAACACCATTTAAACACAATAAATCATTTATACAATTATTTTTGTTGAAAATAAGTATGAAACTTTGCAGAACAAGTAAGTTGGACTAAATAATCAGAAAAGTAAATTTTCCAAAAAATAATAATGCCAAGGAATAATTATAATGCATTAATGAATTATTTTGTGATCTGATTTAAATTAATTATTTTCATGCTGAAAATGAAAATTTGTTAACGAATATAGTTCTAGATAAGAGGTTCCTAACAAAATTTATTTCAGAATTTTCAGAATTAGAACGATTTTTCTATGAATTTTAGAAGTTTGAAACCATTTTTTGGACAATTAAATAAAGTAATTCGCAAAACAAAAATCTTTTCCAGCCTAAATGGGCCGCCGCACAGTGTTGGGCCACTGATCTGGGCTGCTCGATCTGATGGGCCATGCCCAAAATTCTGGCCCACTCGAGGGAAGTCACACGGTAGACTGCACGGTTCGGCCGCATCTGATCCGGCGTGCACAGAAGATTCGGGCGCGCCGGCCTCCAGGCGAGCTCGGCCCGCCCATGGCGAGGCTTGTCGGCCAGTGGCGGCGAGTTCACCGGACTTACTCGTCGGCGCCAAACAGACGACCATTCCACACTAAAATGATCACCGCGACGTGGGAAGTGATGTGGAGGGGTTGTCGGGGTGGGGTTCTCACCGTGAGATGCTGGCGGCGAGAGGCGGCCAGAAACGAAGTTCGGAGAGGTCAAGAGCTCGGTGCCGTGGACGAGGACTCACACAGCTTCCACCTAAAGCTTCAGAGGGACATGAAGAAGCCCGGCGCGGGTGATGTTGACGTCGAGGAGGGCCGCAAAGGAGCGCTCGTCAGCGGGGTGGGTCGGGTCAGGCGGCCGGCGCAGATGAAGCCTCAAAATCCTGTGCACAGGTTCACGGAATCCGTCCATTAGCTTGCCTAAAAGGTGGCCCTTGGGGTGCACTACAAGAATCGGAAAGAATTCAAAGTATTTTGCAACGAGGGAAGCCGGATTTGGCCGGAAATCGCGGCGGCGCCGAGTTCGGAAAGGATGGGGAAAAGTTGGAAATCCGCCGTGCTTGGCCGAGGAGGAGGCTAGCTGCACTGGTGGGGAGCTGGAGGGAGAGCTAGCGTAGCTGCTCGCAAGGAGTGGCGGCCGGAGGCGGCTTGGCCAAGCCGTTCCACGGCGGCGCCCAGAAGCGAACGAGGCGTTCGCACTGGAGGGAACGAGGGTGAGGGCGAGAGAGGAATGCGGTCGGTAGATCGGGAACACGGGGGTGGCACCGCGTCCGCGCGGGCGCGGGTCCAGGTTGCGTGGCGCACATGCACGAGGAGAGAGGCGCGAGGGGCGGCAGCTGGCTGCCCGCGCTGGCAGCTGAAGGTTGGGGAAAGGCGGTGTGAAACTGACAGGCGGTGCCTGCGATCTTTTTCCAATTTCTGATTTTCGCGAATTTCTGCGCAGCGCTCTGTTTTGAACCGAAAACAATACTTCTCGAGCTCTGATAAAAATGAAACTTTGCAGGGTGACAGAAAACTTCAAAAGGAACATGTAGCCGATTAGAATATAATTGCACCAATAATCTAGCCGAATACGAAGCACTGTTGTTTCGGTTTAGAGATGTTAGAATCCATGGGGTGAAACATGTAGAAGCTTTCGACGATTCATTGTTAATAGTACAACAAGTTGCCAGAAATTTTTAATGTTTAGATGGATCGTTGAATACTATGTTAGACAAGTGCCTAGATGTGGTCAAAAGAATGGATGAATTTCACATATATCTTGTTCCTAGGCTAGAAAACAGTAGAGCCAATGATTTAGCACAACAAGCATCATGTTACAATGTTAGCAAAGGAAAATTCTCTCTTATTTAGAAACCGATGTACGAGGTGCTAGAATTGGAAGATTTGGCTATTAGGAAGACAAATAATGACACTACCGAATCATTAGATTGGAGATCTCTCATAATTTCATACATCCGCGATCCTACACAAAGGGTAGAACGAAAAGTTCGGCACATGACTTTCAAATACATTTTGATTGACGGTCATTTGTATCGCCGAACGGGAGATGATTTGCTTTTAAAGTGTCTAGGTGACGAAGAAGTCAAAGTGGCTATGGAGGAGGTTTATGAAGGTATTTGTGGTACGCACCAATCAGCACCTAAAATGAAGTGGCTATTGAGAAGAGCTGGGTTATATTGGCCCACTGTGATTGTCGATTGTTACCGTTACTACAAAGGGTGTGAAGAATGTGAAAGGTTCGGAAATATTCAAATAGCACCCGCTACCATGATGAATCCCATCATTAAACCTTGGCCATTCCGAGGTTGGGGGCTGGATTTTGTAGGGAAATACATCCCCCGTCTTCAAAAGGACACCGCTTCGTGTTAGTGGCAACGGATTATTTTACCAAGTGGACCGAGGTGGTTGCCCTTAAGAATATGACACATAAAGAGGTAATTAAGTTCATTATTAGCCATATTATCCATAGATTCGGTGTACCGCAAACTTTGAGCACGGATCAAAGTACGTCATTCATATCGGGTCATGTTCGTGAGTTCGCCGAATCTTATGGGATTAAGCTCCTCAATTCTTCTCCATATAATGCTCGGGCCAATGGTCAGACCGAGTGTAGTAATAAAACATTGATCAAGCTCATAAAGAAAAAGATAGAGGATCACCCAAGAGGTGGTATGAAGTCTTATCTGAAGCTCTATGGGCTCCTCGGGTATCTAGGCATGGGATGACCAAAGTAACTCCTTACGAGCTTGTGTATGGACAAAAGGTCGTTTTATCCGTCGAGGTAAATTTAGGAGCTCTAAGATTAGCTAAACAGAATGATTTATCCACCGGTGAGTATGGGACATTGATGTTAGATAATATTGATGAAGTGACCAATAAACGCTTGAATGCCTTGAAAAAGATTGAAAAAGACAAAGCAAAAGTTGCTAGAGCCTACAATAAGAAGGTGAAAGTCAAAACTTTTCAGGTGGGCGAATTAGTTTGGAATACGATTCTGCCCATTGGTTCAAGGAACAACAAATTCGAGAAATGGTTCCCTAGTTGAGAAGGACCCTATAGGATAGTGAGAGTCATAGCCGGTAATGCCTACATGGTAGAAGACATGCAAGGAGTATCGTTACCTAGGGCCTTTAATGGCCAGTATTTAAAGAAATATCACCCGAGTGTGTGGCAAAATGCTTAAGGGAAAGTAGCCGATATGGTGAATATCGTTGCTAAAAGATCATAACATGGCCGATGAATCAAAGGATCATCTCCCTTATTGATTTTTGAGTGCTTAAAATGTTTTATGGTAAGCTTGCTTTACCAAAAAACAGGGGACATGTGTTATCACTCATAAATTGCAAATGCCCGGAGTGTCCGGCACAAGGCCGGAGTCTCTGATAGACCCCCTTCTGGAGTCGGCAATTTTAGTGCCCAAAGTGTCTGGCCTATGAGCTGAGACTCTGATCTACCCCCTTTTGGAGTCGACATTTTTAGTGCCCGGAGTGTTCGGCCTATGACCGGAGTCTCCGGCCGACCCCCTTCTGGAGTCGGCATTTTAATGCCCGGAGTATCTAGCCTCAGGCCGGAATGTCCGACGGACCCCCTTTTGGAATCGCCAAAAATTCATCGGAGTGTCCGGTTTATGACCGGAGTGTTCGGTGCCGGAGTCTCTGGCCATGTGCCGGACTGTCCGGTAATGTCGGTTTTAGTTGTTATTACCTTCCTAAATTGTAGGATCCAAAACCAGGTAAGACCACTCTACCTTTATAAAAAGAGGCCTGAGACTCTACAAACTTTCCTTTATGTTTTAACCTCTCCAAGCCCTAATCCCTTTACTCGACCCCAATTCCGTTCTTCTCCCGTCTCGGCGACGTGTGAAAGCGATCCATCTGGCCTGCGGATTAACCCTAAGAAGATTCTCCTCTGATGGGTCCCTCCCGAGGTGGGTTTTCTAGGTGCTCGTGGTGATTTTCGTCAAGGCGACATCGACGTTGCTGTCCCGAACCCGATTTCGGCGTCAATAAGTACCATATTTGATATTGCAATAGGAGATGAGAGAAAGATAAAATCCTCGGATATGTTAAGCAAAAATGTCTGCACATTTTTGTATGCTCTCTTAAAAAGATTAATCAATCTATTGTCTATTAGAAAGAGCCTTAATTATGATTCAATTTAAGTTTCCTTAACGTTGCTAAAATCCTCGTTGGCCACACTGCTGTACTAAACATAGATTTGACGTCTCACAACATTTCATCTCCAAACTCTTACATCTATTCTTGTGACCAACGAACGACTATGTTGAGAATTCTATTCGTTTCTTGTATACGTAGCCTTTTATTGCCTCTTGAAACGCGGGAAATATTTATGCTCTTTAATAAGAACATAATGGCGGGGCTAATCTTCTATATATCTATATAGCTATACAACCTACTATGTGTCATTAATTATTACTCCCTCCGTTCCAAAATAAAAGCATTTTTAGGTCAGTCAAAGTCAAACGTTTATCACTTTGACCACTAATAATATATAATTAATAATGTTTTATCACATAAAAATTATATTTTTTGGATTCATCATTAAATAAACTTTCATAAAATTATATTTTTATCTTAAAAGTTATGTAATTTTTTAGATATTATTAGTAAAATTAAAAGATTTTGATCTTATCCAAACCAAAAAATACTTATATTTTGGAACGGATGC